>VZRO01000093.1:155977-269247 GCA_013397915.1 Daphoenositta chrysoptera | reverse complement strand
TTTTTTTTTTTTTTGTGAATAACATTCTTTTCCACCACAGATAGAATGTTTTCAATGAATATGATCTGTTCCTAATTACTTGTTATGAAAAACAGATTTTTATTACTGATAGAAGCATGAGGCGAAAAAAGGGCTATAGAGTTTAACATTCTTTATGATAGAATTTAAATTTACCATAAAATTAAACCCTGAAATTGAATTACATAAATTGATTTAAAATCTTTGTGGAGTTATTCATTCAGTCTTTCATCTTCTTGAACCTTTCAAGAGGTTTTTTTAGTGTTAGGATATGTACAGGATGGTAGTTAACACCAGGATGGAGGTAAAAGTCAAAAGATGTGTTTTATATAATATCCTTGCTAATACCTTTAATCAATATAGTTATTGATATTGAAAATTGTGTTTTACAGATATGTAGAACTGCCCACATACTGTATGAAGGCAAAGTAATCGTATACAACTAAACAGTGTAAAAAGAGTATGAAGAAGGGGATGGAACTAAATAGAATGATAAATAGAGTGAATGCAGTTATTATACCAGAACACATGGGCTTTGATTTTTGTAGTTACTTTTCCTTTTCTTTTCACCATGGGAGAGGTCTTTTTCAGAGCTTACAGAGTTTTGAAAATGTTTTAATGGAATTTTTGGGGGAGGATCTTTTTAGCCGTCAAGAGGCAAGGGGGGATCATAAAGGGAAGGGGCATGGTGAGAAGGGGAGGAGGGAGAATTGGAAGATGGTGCAGGAGGAAGGTGGGGTGGGAGTGAGAGCTGAGGTGCTGCTGCTCTGGGGGCTGCCAAATGCGAAAAGGGCCCAAGGGAAAACCACAGAGAGCAGGGTGGTCACAGTAGCAGTGCCAGGTTTGTGGTTCCTCTTCCTGGGGAGAGTTTCTTTCTTTGGGAGTTCTCCAAAAGCTTTTTAATAGCCAAACACAGGACAAATGGCTTTGTGGCAGTGGGAGTGTAAAGGACTGTTAAAAGTGTGAGGTGATAATGGGCCGTGATCTTCCATCGATAATGAGACATAATAGTCCATGATAGAGCTGCTGAAAACACCCCTGCCCACCCCTCCCCGCTCCCAAGTCTTGTCCATACCTCCCCAGTTTCTGAGAAATCAAACCTACATCTAGGTGCAGATTTCAGACTCCCTGGTTGGATCATTTTTGGTTTCTTGCTGAGAAGAGTTTTCTTTCTGATATTTTAAAATTCTTCTGCAATTAGAAAAGAATACCTTTTCTAATGCCAGATTAAATGCTGATAAAATGTCACATTTAAAACCAGGTGAGGAACTGTGAAGCACACGGATGGTTCCAAATGTAAGTGGTGATATTCTGGTTTGTTTATTTCTATATAATTTGTTTTTCAGATCAAACGCAAGAATGGGTGATATTAAAGTACATTGTGAATGCAATGGGTCAATTTCACATTTGGGAGAACAAATTCAGATAAAAACAAGATATGTATTATTAATGAGCTTAATTCATCTTTGACACAATGTGTCTTTAAATGTGTCTTTAAGTGTGGTGATTATTTCTTGTTGAAACCCTGAATTGCACCTGTATAGCCTCCCAAAATAAACAGCAATCGAAGCAGCATATTTTGGTTTGACGCAGAATTTCTCATATTATAGGTGAATTCTATAGATGCTATCAGGCTAGATGAACATATTTGTTCTTTCTGTCTTTTTAATTCCTGCAGGCACACTGTGCAACAGCTTTAGAGTCAGTTGTAGCAATTAAATTAGGCCACTGGGTCCCTAAATCAAGTGCTCCGGGCCAGAGTGGAGGCAGAGGCTGCCCCCGCACTCTTCCTGCGGGGCGGTGAAAAGCTGGGAGCGCTCCACCTCTGCGGCACCACGTGTGGGATGCAAAATAAACTTGTCTGCAGAGGCCCACATCAGCTGCGAGCTAAACTCTGCACAGCCACGGGCAGCTTTTTGTTTTGCATGTGTTGTGTTGCTCTAGGGGCGATTTCAAGGGGTGCTTTCCAAGAATACGCATCAGTGGTTTTCCAAAAGCCTTCCGGAGATCTAGACTGCTCTGCCACAGTGTATACCACCTCCTTGTGGTATCCCTGTGGATAGGAACTGCTTTGCTGCTTCCTCTTGTTAAACGTGATGTGTTCAGAGATGGTTAATCCAGAAACCATTCATGTCTTTTTCAGAAACGGGAATGCCAATTTTGGCCAGTTACTGACACAGGATTTAAATAGCAAGCGGAAAATTCTTCCTTCTTACGATCAGGGAGGTACCTAGCAATAATTTTTTGTAGGTATAGGCTGGTCACAGTAAATGGCAAAGCAGTAAATCTGCTCCAGGTATTTATGTTTTTAGGTTGCAGATAATTCCACAGTTCTACTTCTTTATTGCACGGCTTGCTCTTGCTAGTTGCTGTACAGTAACTGAATTAGAAAGTCAGATGAAATTATAAAAAGCCATCTATAATAGATATGAGTTTGAATTAGTATAGTGCAAAGCAGCTGTTAGTTCATGGATACATTTGCTTTGTTGTTGGAATACATGTGTAGTGATACAATGCTTTGTGAAACTCATAAATACTTTCATCAAGATAAAAACAAGATATTTTTCTCTGATTTATTATTCTGAAAATTAGAAAATTAATTATTATTTCTCTGATTTATTATTCTGAAATTAGGCTTCCTTTTCTTTTAATTGTATTTTACAGAGCAGCTGTAATCTCTTAATCTCTGTGAAGCTTCTCCCTATTAGTTTACCCATTGGCGTTGGCTGACATGGAGCCTGTGGAGCCTGCAGTTGGAATTCTGCAGCTCAGGGGGGTGTGCTCAGGAAGCAAAGGCTAAATTTTGCCTACATATGTGCAACTTACTTTGGCTCCAGGGCAGGCGATTTGCACTTGGACTACACAATAAATTGATTTGTCAGTTCAGTGACCGACTTAAAAATAATTAAATTAAAATGGTTCCAGTTGACAAGAAACAGATCTCTCTTTACTCCTCCCCACTTTTTTTTTTCCCCAGATGCTTTTTTCAAGCAAAAAAATGCATTCCCAGACATTCTAGATAAAAGCAAAAGCTAGATTTTCAGGATGATACAGACACTATCACAAAACAGGTGCTGCAGTTTTCTTAAATATATTGGATCAGAAACGGTTCAAATCTCTACTGGTTTTAAGGATATGCACTTTTTCCCCCCCCTCACCTAACTTAAAAGAAAATGTCCTTACTGTGGAGTTATATGCTATTACAGAATCCTGTACTTTTCTGTTGGAACATCACTATGTATAAAATGCTTAAGCATCTCTTTTGGTCAGCAGCATAAAAAATTGCTTTACAGCCTGCTGCTAAGAACATTCTGGGGATTCCCAGGTTACTGTATTAATGAATCTAAGTGCTCAATAGAAAAAAAATTATAGACTGAAGGAGCACCAGCCCACAATTCTTCATTACTTTGTGTCTAAGGTATTTTCCTAAATGCTTGATTTGGTTCAGAGAGAGATTAGATTTGAATCTGAGCCTCTGACAGCATGTTGTCATTGTTGGGCTGCAAAGCCAGAAAGCTCCTTTTTGTGCAAAATATTGTGAAACTAAAAATCGTTAAAATATTGTGGGGAAATAAGAAGTAGCCACTTTGACATTAGCAGATCAGTGTCTACAACTACCTGAAAGGAGATTGTGGTGAGGTGTAGGTTGGTCTCTTCTCCCAGCTGACAAGTGATAGGATGAAACAGCCTCGTGCTGCACTGGAGAGGTTTAGGTTGGATAGTA
Source organism: Daphoenositta chrysoptera (assembly GCA_013397915.1). Lineage (NCBI taxonomy): Eukaryota > Metazoa > Chordata > Aves > Passeriformes > Daphoenositta > Daphoenositta chrysoptera. Next base: position 265,505 of record VZRO01000093.1, on the reverse strand, counting down.
GGAAAAATGTCTTCACTGAAAAGCTTGTCAGACATCGGAACAAGCTGCCAAAAGAAGTGCTTGAGTCCCCATCCCTGGAGATTTTTAAAAGACAGGTAGATGAGGCATTTGGGGACATGGTTTAGTGGCAGTGCTGGGCTAACAGTTGGACTTGATCTTAGAGGTGTTTTTGAACCCAAAATTTCAGTGATTGTATGAACTAATCATTGGGACTTTTGTTTCTTTTTTATTGTTTGGTGGGAGTTACTCAGTGTGACTGCTCCACAGTTATTTTTGGAGGAAGAAGTGTTTACTTTAAAAATAATTAATCCAAGCCTAGGAGATAGATTTTACCTTTTCTTCCAAAATCTAGACTGCAAATAGATAAGTGTGCAGTCGAGCAGGAGAGTTCTTTCCAGGCAGAAGTGAGAGGCTCACTTCACATGGGTGAAGATGTAGGCACCTTTCCTGTCATATTTCACCTTATTTCTGTGAGGAGTAGAAGGTGGGTATGATCCTTGCAGAAAGGACTGCAAAACGTGGCAAAAGAGAAAAGGGTCACAGTCAGAATCAGTGGACACTTGGCATTTCTTTCTGTAACACTGATAGAAATCTCCTCAAGCATCAAGGCAACCTAGAGAAAATGATCAGAGCTTGGGAAAATAATCACAGCATATGATCCAGCCACCTCTGTTACAAATGAAACATATTTACTTTTGCTGCCATATGTGTCTCGTCATACATTATCAATTATTCTGTATCTCATAATTTCAGGTTCTTGCTGCTATTTGCAGCAGGGAGTGTGGTTCTATAAACCTGACACTTTTTAAAAGGGAAGGTCTCTGTACTTAGGTGATGTATGTGAATAGCATTGCTGTTTGATCAAAAATGTAAAACATTTTGTGGACTTGCCTTGATTTTCCATTTCTTTGAGTTTGGAAAGGAAAAGACATATAGCTTCCAGTCTGAGAGTTTAATATATTTGAAATGTGTGATGAAACTTTTTTTGGTCATGAGAATGACATTATTTTGCGTTCTTATAAGTTTAGAGTGGTGATATTTTAATTTTTGCAGAATTCTCTACTGTACTTCTATATCCAGAAGATATTTCCCTTTTTAAATGCAGTAAGCAGACACTCTATGTCTCTTAAAGTAAGACTCTCATTAAAAATTGTGAGAATTAGCTCCAGAAAATATTCTTGAAGTTAAACTTCATAACTAAAGACAATGATATAATTGGTTGTACAGACTCATTATTCATTTTATCAATGCCTTTGTTGAGACAAATTAGTGCAAAATGTTACCTGCCTGGTGTGTCATAATGATTTGAAGTCAGTGGATGAGCTGTCATGATTTAAGTCTCCTTTTGAGATCCCCTCTCACCATTTCTCAGGCGCTCCTAGTGCCTGGGATGGCAATTCTAAATATCTTCTGAACTGTGCCATTTAACATTGACGTTTCACTCAGTTTTGGAGAGTTTTCCTTTGTGTGACAGTTAATTTAAACCTTGTGCTTCTGTTCTAGCATAATTTTCCCATCCTCTTCAGGTGGGCAGCCTCTTACCTGAAGCCACAAACCACTTGCTTACATTTGCTGAAGAAATCTTGTTGTAAGACCTTGAATCATTTATCTGCTTGCATTTTTCCAAAACTTGCATAACCAATGGCCTTGAAAGACAGTGGTGTAGGGAAAAGCATCATTGGGAATGTTCAGCCCCTCATGAAGAGGTAATGCTTCGTTGTGTGAGCCTGTGGTGCCAGGCACTGGATTTTTGCTTGGTGTCCTGAGATGCTTCTACCTGCTTGCAGTGTGTAAGAAAAACAGCTCCAAACTGATTGTTAGGGCTCCCTCTTTGAGTTTGTTTGGCTCTGTTGGTCCCAGCTCCTTCTCCTCCCTGCCAGAAGGTTCAGGGGACAAGGAGCTTAGGGATTCATTTCAGAACAGAACTCCAAGCAGCTTGTGACTGTACCCCAAAATTGTGTGTTTATGGACACATGGGTTAGTTTTTTTTCTCGTTCTTTGAGCAGGAAAGTGGAAGAAAGCTGGTGGGCTTTTTTGTAAATATGATACTTTTTAAAGTATTCTGTCTGTCGGAGTCATGCAAAATCTCAGTGATTCCCCACTGTGAACGGGGTTGCCTAAAAATTGCCTTAAATGTTCAAATATTTGTTGTTACTTCCAATTCCGTCTCGAATTTTTGAGAAATGTACTTTATTCTGCTAACTATATTCCTTCCTATACTTGCCAGGCTTTTTTTTTTTTTCCCTCTCTCTGTGTATGTACCTATTTGCAAATACTCAGTAGACTAATTAAGGTTTCTGAAGGTTTAACCTCGTCTTAGACAGTAGATCCCAAGACTTGCCATGGTGTTAGCTCAGTAGGCTGCAGGGAAAGGTTCCAGAAAACATTGTGTAATTTTGCCAAGCAGGGCTTTGCTGTTGAAATTACTTATCCCACAGAGCTTAGGTCAATGTTAATGTGACAGGGGAGATTTAATCCTGTGGAAAGGTGTTTTCATCACGTGTCTTTAAAAGAAGTTTTATCACCTGAGTCTAAAAAGAACTGTGCTGATTATTTAATTGTTCTTTAAATTGTGAAAGAAAACTATATTTTGAATTAATTGCCAAACAAAAGCAAGGTATACACTTTGCTTATAACTGAGCACAATGGAATGGTTCTGCATCAGCAGAGAATATTACCCTGTTTTTATGTAAAGGAAACATATTTCTGAAATAATTGTAAAAGTATGAGGGGAAACCTCCCACCCTAGTTATTTCAAACGAGATACAAGACAGTTACAGCAGCTTAGGTCAGCCAGATCCTGCTCTCCTTGATGTCACAGTGTGATGCCATCACACACAGATAGCTTCTGATGCTGTACCTTTTATTTGATAACATGAAAAACATTTAAAATGCCACTGATCTCACCTCATGGAACTATTGCTAGTTCTTTTCCTTGAGATTTTGCCCCCTAGCTCTGGAATTATTTTCTTATAAGAGCTTCTGTTCTGCTAGTATTCATGTTACTTATTTTTGCCAAAGTCATCAGGTGGCTTGGCCTGGACCTGCAGAACTCCCACTGCCCACACTGGCTGGAAACAGGCAGAGAGACAGAGATCTTCACTGGATTTACAGTACTCAAAAACAATAGAGGTTAACGTAATTTATATTTTTGGGTTTGTTAGTTGTTCCGATAGTGGATGATGTCATTAGCCTGCGTTTGTGCCAAATACACAATGTATACACATCCCAGAGCAGAGATTTGTGCCAAAATTACACCCTCTCCTACAGCATTGACAAGATTTAAAAAATATACAGATACATCAAAATGAAAAAAATTTAAAAAAAAAACAGGAAAGGGAGAAAAATATCCTCTTTTATTGTATAATAGTGAAGAGATGTATCAAAATCCATAAATTAGGCCCAACTTTAAATCCACATATAATTTCAATTACATACATCTGTTTCTCCTTAGGAAGAATGAAGTGAGGTCAACAACTAAACATTTTACAACCATCAAGATTCTGAGATGCTTTTTAAGCTATATACATATGTGATTTGTAAGAAACCTATTTATATGTAAAATTTCTCATTTGAACATTCATTCCTTTTATTATGCAAACACCAAATTTTTTGGAAGCTACAGGCTTCGAAGTGCAGTGAATGAATATATTTCAGCCCAATGTTATTGCTCTAATTTTTTTTTCTTTTTAACCCCCTGATGTTTCTGTCATCATGAAGAAAAATATCTAACTTTCAGATCTGTAGATAGTAGGGAATATATGTGGTGTAGATTTTCCTTAAGAAAAGTATGTAAAAGGTTTCTGAGCTCTTTGACAAAAGTAAAAATTAAAGCCTTAACGGAGTTTTTTGAGAGAAGATGGGCAAGGGAGGAACATTATATGCTGGGACTCAAGGTAGAAGATTTTTTAAATCTTTGAATTATATGTAATTTCATATATTTGAGTAGCACTTCCTTTCCTTCTCACACCCAGTACCAGTCACAGCCTTGAACAGAACCCAGTTCATTCAGCTGTGACAGTCTTGTTGTGACCCGGGTGAGGTTTATGTCCAAGATGTGGCATATATCATCATTTTACCAGGGACATTAATAAAGTTGATGACTTTACTTATAAGGTTTTTAGTAACACAAAATAAAACGGAAATACATTTTGCATTCATCCTAAATGTATGATATAATGTATTGACCCCCCTTTGAGCCTTCAGACATTTTGAATTCCTCAAATATTAAAAAGTGAGCAAAGACTTAAGTAAGCTTGCTCAACAATAAATCAAACAAGAAAGCAGAATCCCTTGGAATACATAATCATAAAACCTTCATGCATAAAATAAAAAGCAAAATACTGACCTAAATTGTTAATAACAGGAAAAGTCTGTTAATACCTGTTGTATAAACCCCTAATCTTTACAGTTGTTAACAGAAACTGGAGTGCATGCATAAAAAACCTCTCTTCACAGCAATGCTGTTATCCACATCAATCAAGATAATCCCACAGTAAAACCTCGCTAAAGAGGAAATGTGGCATGTTTGGATAATGTCAATGATTAGAAAACATGTCCCAGAAAATGCCATGCAAAACAAGTTTAAATATTAATGCACACCTTCCCAGCCCTTTTCAAACTGAGAGTCTCAAATTATTTACGTGGACCTCAAGGGCTGAACTCTGATTTCAGTTCCAGATGTGAAACAGACAGAAGTCTCTGCGTATTTGAAAGCAAAGTGTAATTCTGTGCCACAAAACTTCACAGCTGTTTTTTTCACAAAATATGAGTTCTCTGTCTACACGAGGGTAAATTGAGTCATGGAGCAGGGACATGATGGAATGAATGTGAACACAGTGAACCACAGCACATAACAAACCTTGCTATCTCTTATTACCACTGCCTCCTTCATGGCTCAAGGAGACACACTGCTGGTTCAAATTCATTCTGTCTGAGGCTGACAATGTATTTGATCACAGCTCATCAAAGGGGACAATTTTGTTCTTTAGACCACACTATAAATTAAATGCCCGGGAGATTTTTTGTAGGGTGTATAGTATGTTCTGGAGAAATCATTGAAAAAAGGCAGAATTACACGCTAAACCTCTGTGAACAATTATGTCCTTATTTTCTGCTCTAGATTGATGGTAATTGAATATGATTTGCACTTGCAGGTTGGCACTCACGGAGTGCTAATCACTTGGGAAAATACAACACATTGCGCTCTCGAGCACTGTTCCGCTATTGTTTCTCAGGGCAATCAAAGAATTGGCTCTCCTCGTGTGCTTATGAGGAAGGTGGTATTAAAAAAAATATGTAAATGAAACAGAATTAGCTCAGCTAATTTTAGATGGCTAGAGTTTAAAAGTCCGGATCTCAGCTGGTTCTTGTGATTTCGTGAGAGTGGAGTATATTGTCCTATAAAATGCCTTTTTGTCTCCAAAACCTTAGCAGAGACCTTCTTATGCAGACTCAGATGACTATGTTGTAGCTATCCAAAGTTAGTGAGATGGATCTCACCTAAAGTTAAATTGGACAAGTCACCTTTCTGCAGAGCTCAGAAAAACTGGAGCTTTATGAACTTTCTGGAGCAGTGCAGCAGCCAAACCCTACAGAAAACAACAGGCATGAGAAAAACACAAAAGGAAAGAGTGCAAATATAATAGAAGTAATGTTCACACTAATACATAAAAATTGCACAAAAGTCTGTGTTTCAGTAAGAAGGTGGTTAAGTTTGTCAGTGGAATCTACCAGTATTATAATTGTTTGATGAGAAGGCTCACAGTGTCAGAGCAGAACTCATTAGTCAACAAGCTCTCAGTTCAGCTGCATGAAATGCTGTGTGGCTTTAAGGAAACAGCTGAAAACATGGATGGTCAGCTGGGCAGCCCTACCAACTAAGCAAGGAAGTGTGAGGAAGTGCACCATGCTAAAGAACATCTTCAATGAAGGGCTGCCTAGAAAGACCACATGTAGGAAAGGGCTTGGGGAATTTTTAGGTTTTAAATTTTAAAGTACAAAAATATGTTATCTCTGACTTCCTTTCTTGGGAAAAAAAAAAGACATTAGTAAATTATTTTATAATAATTTAAAATAAAAAAGGAAGATATGATTTGTTACAGGAATAATCATCCTACCTGTAGAGCTTCTAAACTGTGATTAAATAGTTTAATTGTTTTAATTTTCAAAACCCCAAACAGCTATGACCAATAATTTGTTGGGCACCTTAAGCCCAAAACAGAGGAAAATATGATTCTGGCAGTGGACTGAGCTGTAGGAATGCTACTCTCACTTTGTGGTTCACTCTCTTTATGTTAAACATTTATGAATAGCATGTGCTTGACCTAGATGGCTGCAGAAGGATGTTGGAACCCCATACCTTCAAGAACATCCAAAATCTGGAGGTTTGTTTGTGTGGGCTTGTGCTGATCGTATATAACCTCTTCAAATAAGTGGGAGCGGACATGGAAGGCAAAGCCTGCTTTGTGCTGCGTGTTGCATAACCTTGGGTTTTTTGGGGTTTTTTAGAATCCGTGTTAGCAGTGACCAGTGCCAGGGCATGTTCACTGGCCCTGGGGCCACCAGGCGGCATCTGGCCGTGCTGTTAAACACTCCCAGCATCCAAAGGTGGAGGGGCTGCATCCCAAATGCCCACGGGGAACACGCTTAACCTACTGCGCTGCACTGCAGATGGTGCTGTCTAAAGAGTGCCAGGTCACTGCACCAAAGGTGTGACAAGGGCAATTTTAACGGTTTAATAACTGCAGAGAGAGAGATTCTTGTGAACAGGGATGGTTTTGGCTCCTGAGCTTACTGGAATAGATGTAGTGCTGGTGAACTAGGATTTCTGACAGCATACACAGAAAGTTCCTTTAGGAAACTAAGCACTTATGAAATGAGGGAAGATGTTTTTACTTGACTGTCACTGTTTCTTAATCATAGTAATTATCAGTTGTGATGATTAATGCCTGGTTTAAAGGTGAGATAGAGTGTTATGAGGAATGGAAGTATTTACTAGAGATGGATTTTATCAAAATATATGAGTAGGTATTTCTTTTGAGGAAAGAGAGGACACAAAATGTACAAGAAAGAGGGTCACAGAGAGATCAATAAAAACATGTCATTACTACAAAGGTGTCTGTGAAAAATTTACGTAAGAAAGAATATAACCCACCTCTCTGTTTTCAAGGAACAGGTCTAAAACAAGCAGGAGGGAATATTTTTTCATAAAGTTGTAATTAAATTGTAGAACTTGGTTCCAGATGAATGGCACATTGGCAGTTCAGGAAATCCTTAACCTTCTGACTGCCAAAAGCAGTGATGTTTGCTAAGCAGGACCAGTCTGTCCTTACCTTGTTTCTCCCATTTCCCCTAAGCATCAGCTGCTGCCTGCAGTGGGAGGCAGGTTTTAGCCATTTCACTCTAACCCAGCATGACTCTTTCTACTTTTCTGTAGCCCAGATCATGTGTGTGGAGAGCATAAAAAGGAACGGGCAACATTTGTTGACAGCATTTTATTCTTTTCCTTTATCACCCACTTGTCAGCAGCCTTGAGATGGTTTTAGAACTCAGCAGAGCAAAAGAAGCGTTGCAAGAGGCACTGGAGGGGAAGTTATGACTCTAAAGCATTTGTTTGCCTCATTATGCTAATTTCTCCATTATCTCTGGGGTAGTGCAGCATCTTGATCCAGGTGAATTTACATTCAGCTCTTAATTCCATTGTTCCTGGGCTCTCAGTCTGTAAAACTGGGATGCTGTCATGAGAAGTAGTGATGGCAAATACACCATCTGTGAGATTCTCAGCTTGTGGTACAATAAAGGCCGTCAAATTCTCCTTAACACGGGTTTTTAGATACAGTGCCATAATAAGTTATCAGGCATGGAGTCCTACCAGGGGCTCAGCCATGCAGTCCCACATTTATACACTCAGGCAGCAAAAGCAAAGATCTTCAGGTTCTTACCTGAGTAAGTGCAGCAGGACTGCTGCTGCTGACACAGCGAGGCCTTGGAAATCCTACATACATCACTGCAAACCATGGGTATTTGTCACCCCTGTGTTTTTGGGCGCTCTCATTTTTACTCAGGAACATGTGAAATGTCTGGAGGTAGGAATTTCATCCTCCAGTTTACCCAGTTACAAAGGAAAAATAATTTTCATGTTGCAGAATGTGGTGATTGTTTAACTTACCTTGAGACTTACAGATCAAATGCATCAAAAAAGCTCAAAATATTTCTGTGTTCAACAGATACAGCATAAAGGAGCTGCACATTGGTGCACAGATAGTTAAAAGAAAAACTGTAGTTTTGAGCAAGTGCATATGCAATTTCTGTAGACAACTGCCATTATCCTGTGAGGCACAAGTATTGCCAAATTATTAAACTAATTACAGATATTAAACTAAATATCAGTCTTCAAACCCTCTGTTGCCTTTTTTTCTTCCTTTGAAGGCTTTTTATTATTTTTTATTACTGTGAATACCTATAAAACTTTTAATTTGAATAATTTAGAAATTTGCATTTAATTTTATTATATTTCTTTTCATGTTACTGCAGTGTTGTCTTTGGGCTTTTAATTGACTTTTTTGTTATTGTTAAACACTTTGAAACTTCTGAAATGAACTGCATGAAAAGAATAAATAATGACCCTGTCTTAAGAGAAAACCAGCAATATTTTATTAAAGAGAATCTTTCACAGAATTAAATTCTGTGATTTTAGTATTTTCTGAGCAATTACAAAAGCGTTTGTAGCAAGTCTTATGGAAGTAACATATCTGCATCTATAGAGCAGGCGTAGAAAATGCTGCAAATACATGCCTTTGATCTAAATGACAGAAATAAATTTGCTAGGGACACGGTAGCATTAAGCATGTTTAAACTGACCCATATTGCTTGAAGTGCAGGTAGAGTATTTCTCCTTTTGATCAGGCCATTTGATTTAAAGTCTAAATAAAATTAAGTTATATGCATAATACGTGCAATATAATTTGGCACATTAACTCTTACAGATGGAGGTTAATATTTTATCTATCCCCCATTTTTTTCCTGTTCTGCAGTTAAATTTATCACGAGTCTGCAGGCATGACTTGCTGCTACACATAGACAATTAAGTTTTCAGTCAGAACTACAGTGAGACACTCCAATCCAACTGCACTCACTAAGCCTTTTGGTAGCTGCATTGATAAGGTGGAAAGAAGTTCATGTGCAAGAAATCTGAAGTGAAGGTGCAAATCTCATTCTTGGCTGGTATTTTCTTATCTAGGAATAAGTTGATCCTGAGTGGCATCAGAGCAGCTTTATTCTCAGTGTTTCTGTTTCTTTTAAAACTATCCTAAATCTTCTGGACTCTTATCATTACAAGAAACTCAGATTTTTTAATGTTATGATTTGAGTTACCATTTCATAAGGTTTTAAGCAATTTTTCAGAAAGTGTTCATTAATATTCAAAGCTTTTTAAAAAAGTCATAGACTTGTGCCTAACATTCAATAAGGCACATTTTAGTTGCTTTTTATAGATCTGGAAGCTGGTGATGTGCTTTTGTAGTTTAAAGCAATCATAAATGCCTTAAATCATTATGATAAAATTAGAATATTGAAAATACTATCAAACTTGGTTTTGGGGTTTTTATTCCACATATCCAAAGGCTCTAGGATTCTAAAATAATTTGCAGATAAAATAATGAAATAGTCAGTCAGGTTTTTCAGTTAATCATTAAACTACTGTAATTGATTTTGAGCACAGCATACTGTTATGTTTGCTGCTTGTTTGAATAGTAGAAGGGTTGGCCATCTAGGTTGCGACAGAGCTATAGTATTTTAAACTCCCTGGAGAAGGGAGACAGACTAAATCTGACTGTTGTCAGACTGTTGAGTGAAATCTGACACGTTTAAAGAAGATGCTTCCACCGTCTGACCTTTCAGCTGGTAACTTCTGAACTACTTCTTACCTGTAGAGACACCCAGCATGCAGAGCTCCCACCCAACACTGTCAGATTATGGAGCTTCCAGTTTCTTCATTTTATTAGAGCACTCACAGTACCTTGGGTTTGAGCTTAAACACGTCTGTTAGAAGTTTTCAGGCTTCTTCTGCAGCCTGCAAGACCTGGATGCTGCCCCAGGGGATAATTCAGAACAGGAATCTCTTGTGACCAGCTGTCTGAGGAGCTTACTGAGTCCAGCTTCATACTTGACTAGGTGGCTGTCTTGGGTTACATTCAGAAAATTATTCCTCCAGCAATTCCAGTGCTAAGCAGGCTGGAGGGCTGCAGGACTGCTCCTGTTCTCCACCTCTTTGCCACTTTTTGCTTGTGTGTACAGGGTGTGCTTGTGTCTGTGTCTAGAACAGCGTTTTGTTCTATGTTTTGTAGACTTGCCACCTTAGAAATTTGTGCAAGCATTGGAAGTACACTCATTAGCCTAGTGAAGTCATGGAAGTGTGTTTACGGGGACAGAACTGCAGCAGTGTCACTGCGAGTTTGTTGTGAGGATATTTTGAATTATTTTTTGATTAGCAATATATAGGCCCCAAAGAAATAAAAAACTAGCACTGGAGATAACAAAACTATGTTGCTGAAACAATTACCAGAGTGATACAGGAAGAGATTCTTGTATAAGTCTTGATTTGTAATTATGGATCATAAGATCCTGTCTGTACTCAGTTGTTAAATACATAATTCATGAGTAAAGCCTGAGTAAGTTTTTCAGCCAATAAAAACAACAGTGAAATTGAAATTTTGGGGATTATGAGCACAATAAATTTGATGAACAGTTATAGCTTTTCAGTCTTTTCCCCCTTTAATAGAAGAGAGAGAAAGAAGTTCTTATAACCTAAAAAGTCAAGTAGTTGTATTTCCACTTGAGAGCTTTTATGGGAAGGTGCAGTTAGACACAAAGCTTAGAGTAAGCAAAACTTACGTGAGATTTAGTTTAATAGACATGATAATATGAAATCTCATCGTGTTTAAACAGCAGAAGCCAATGAAGAAAAGCTCCCAAAAATTTGAGGCAAAATTTCCAGTGCTTTTTCACAATGAAGTATTTGCTTGGTGCTTTTCCGTAGGCTGAAAGAACTTCCATACTGGTTTTCTCAGTTTTTAGTACTCACTGATGTTCAGAACACTTCAGTTCTTGTTCAAAGTTGGTTGTACATTGCATGCATGCTACAGAGAGATAAAATTCTAACAATAAATGTGCTGTGCCCTTGGTTACTTTTTTAGAATAATGGATATAAAGTATATTGCTTGTTCAGAGAAGCATCTGTTAAGAGATTAGTCAAAGAGATATCAAGTGCAGTGATAAAAATGTCCTTAATGTTCAAGGAACTTTACAATGAGCTGGGAAGAAGGATGTGGTGAACAACAGATTAATGAAAAACTTGGAAAAAGTTTGTTGAAATTCACAACCTTTTTTCTTGGTGTTTTCTGAGAAGCAAGGAATGTAAAAAAAAAAAATTTCATAAGTTAAAATACTGATTAGACTGCCAAAAATTAAGTAATTAAAATTGTGCTTTACAATCTCAAAACCATAACTCACTCGTCAATAAGAACTTGAAAATTCAAATCTCACTCTAAATTTTTCTGAAAGAATCAAAAGAGGAAAGGTGGGGAGAATGGAAAGCAGTAGGTGGGTCTGTCTTCATGTTTCAGACTGGATGGTTTGAATATTTCCTGAAAATCTTCAGAAGTCTTTTGAAATGCTTCAGATGTCAAAATGGAAACACCTGAAGGCCTGTTATCAAAATAATAGCCTCTGCAGTCTGTGAACTTGGCTAAAGAGAAATGACTCATCTCCAATGGTAGGGGACTGATGGATTCCACTGGCAGACAGTGACTTGTGTGACATGACTAGGTAATAAGGGCTTTTATAAATTCCATTGTCTATTTAAGGGCCTAAAAATGAATATTGAATCACAGGCCAAGATCAGGCACCCAGAGATGGATTCCTTACTATTTTTAAGAACTCTTGAGACTGCTGCTACGGGTGGTATCTATGCACAGTCTTTGCTTTAGTGGTAAAATATTCTGTCCTCTTAGTGAACAAGGGAATAGCTATTCCTGTAATTTTTAATATAAGCTTAGAAAACGTAACTGACAGTGATAACCTCAGTGAACCATCCTGGAGACTACAGGTATTAATTAAATAATAATCATTCTTTGTAGTGCATTAGCACAAGGAACCTTAACAATGGACAATGAAGCTGTTCTGCCAGTCAGGAAAAAAACCTGCCCTGGCAGAAAGACCTTCCAATTTAAATTCTCAATGTGCCACAACAGTTGGATACAGAAGATGACAGAGCAGCTAAAATGCTATAGGGGTCTTTTTGGTAGTATATAATATAAATATTAATATTAAACTCATACCATAGACATCTTCAAGAGTCTTCTACAAATTTTAAAGTATGAGAGTGTGATTAAAAGAAAGGTATATGGTCATGTATTTCAAAGAGGAATTCAGCCTGTTGGATTCATTGTATTCACGTGAGATCAAGTAAAATATCAAGCTCTTTTGTATTAACTGAGTAAATATTTTATTCGGACTAATTAGAGTATTGTTTTACAAACATTAAAAGGCTTGCTAAAAGCTATGTCATTCATTATTATCATTAAAAATATTGGTATTAGGTCTTTGGTATAATTACAAACAGCAATTCTTCATAAGATAAATGGGTAGGATTAAAAATAAGCACATACAAAGCTATTCATCAATTAAATAAATCAGCCCATGCTATGAAAACTCCATGAAAAGATACCTTAGAGACTTAGTTAATATCAAGGCATTACTTATTACAGGAATGCTGATTGTTTGGACACGATGAGAAGGAAATTTTAGAAGTACTGTCTAGATAAGATTAGAGGCTTATTTTTTTAAAAATGCAGGGGAAGTAGTATGGACACCAAAACGTTGTGATCTTTTTTTAGATTGACTCTAATATATCTGTGCAAAAAGCCAGATTATCCTGTATAATAGCACACAGATACAGGATCCAGCAGTGCCTATGTCATATGTTGCATTCTCCTGACACCACGCTCACCCTAAAAAATCCTTCCAAACCCACCACTCTTTAGTCTTCAAATGTTTCATTTTGTGGCCCTGTTTAGGCTGTTTCTTACCTACAAACCTGGTGCCTTTGGAAAGCAGAAATGCAGGTCTTTTTGGCCAAGAGTATCAGAGATCAGTAGGTCCAGCTGGAGGCACTGGAGTGATGTTCAGCAGCCTTCAAGCCTGCAGAGACCAAGTCAGTTTTAAGATCAGCGTGCCCCATGTCTGAGTTTGTGTGTTCTGGAGCTTGAGAAAGCAAACAAATATTGTTAGCCTGGGTGGCCAGGCAGTGCCAGACTGAGCAGGGAGCATCCAGCACCTTCAGCAGGACTGTGCCTTGTCACTGTGTCACCCCTCTCAAATGTGCTGGGGAAACTGGTGCTGCAGTGACACCGAGTAACAGAGAGATGAGAAAAATGGTAGCTGAGGAGGAGCCAAGGGCCATCTCCATCTTCCCTGCATGGGAAGGTCCTCTATGTCCCCCAGCACTTCTGTCCCTTCCCCAATTGTGTCCCAGACTCATCCCAGTCATCTCTGGGCTCTGTGCAGGAGTCTCACCGAGACCCTCTTGGCACATTGTCTGCAGAGACACTTCAGAGACCAAACCTCCTGTGCTGAGCAGCCTGTGAAGAGAGTTACACATTCACCTGAGATGGAAACCAGCTCGCTTACCTGAGCAAAGGGAACACTAAGCTGGAAAGTCGGAGAGCTTCCTTTGCTGTGGCAGGTTACCCTCATTTTCACTGCAGGGTTAGTAAATTATAAATATCTACCCATTAGGAGAGGAAAACTCAAACACAAGCTCCATTATTTCTGCTGGGCTTGCTATTATTTTATTATTTCTAATTCTGTAAACAATAATATTTCAAAAGTAAAATATGTTCATAGTGCATGTAACTGTACAAAGCAGCATCTTCTGCTACGTACAAACAGCAGTTCCAGCTTGTCAAGTCTGAGTATGTACTCGCTGCATGCAACCTCTAAACTGAAAGAGACCAAAATTTAAGTTGGAAATGCGTCACTTGCCCGTATCCATTCTCCAGCTCAGTTCTGAGGGGAGTGAAAGACAGCTGCATAATGTGGAAGGCCTGTGGTGTGTGCATTGCAGGGAGCAGGGCATGGGGACGGCTGATGGAGCTTTGCTTCCTGCAGTGTGTGCCCTGGCAAAGCGTCTGCCATGAAGTATGTGCTGGCTGAAAGGTCTGCAGAGTTACCTATATTTATATATATATATATCTGTGCAGGGATGTAAATAGAAAAGCAGGTTGGGTAGCGTGTGCAGGCATTATTTGGAAAAAAAACCCCAAAACAGACCGAGAAAAAAAAGAGCTTTTCACTGCCTCGAGCCTGATGCTGGCCAAGTTCCAGATAGATCCCTACTGCGGGCTGAAATTAGAGCTGTGTCAGCCTACACTAAGTTGTGTCTGGTTCCTTGTAGTCCTGGAGGGCTCTGCTGAGAGCTACAGGTCATCGAGATTTGGGAGTGTCCACCTTCTTTTTCTTGGCCTCATTCCTTACATTAATGGCTAAGAGATAATATGATGTAAGAATCATTTTGAGATCCTAGACAGTCTGAAAAGCTGCCTGTGACTTTACCTTTTCCTGTGAGAAAATCCTTTGGTTGGCAATGGTACACTTGGAGTTCCTTTTGCACTTCAAGATTAATAATATTGACTTAAAATATGCAGTGAGGATGAGTTAACTCTTGCTTTCCATAAATATAGAATGCATTTTTAATTTACACATTTACAAAATACATAATGCATTTTTAATGTACATATTTACATAAAGATAAAACAACCCCCACATTCTTTCTTTTTTTTTTTTTTTAGTATAAAGGACCTTTTTTGATGCCTGATAATCTAAATAACCAGAAAAAAAGCTCGTAAAAATTCCCTTACATAATGAAAAGGTATGAAAAAAAGTATTGAAGGAAATATACCTTGTTTCTTTGAGAATCTGGACCTACAAAATCTACCCTAAGAATACACAATTTTGAGAATAGACTGAAGTCTGAGGGGCAAATCAAGGCCCTTCCTTCTGCAAAGATTGATTTTAGGCTGCATTTGTCTTCATGTCTTCTGTACTGTACCTAAATTCACTGCTATATAATCAGGGTGATTTGAGTTTTGAGTGCTGTAAAAAATGAGTAAAACCTCTGTATTTGCTTACTTTACATTTTCAGTTTTTCTTGTGACAAGAAGACATAACTACATAAAATGTCATCCTGGCAGAACACAAGCATACTGTTGTGTGATGGGATCACAGTCAGCAGTCTTGGCTTTACATTTTTGAATCTGAATGTGCACAGCTCAAAATACAGGTTTATTAGGAATCATCAATCCCAGTTTATGCAAAGAACAGACAGGTCCTTTATGGTGGAGTCTGCTTGCTAGTCTGTTACACAGCTGGGTATAGCTGGAGAACAAGTCGGAGACAAATTAGGAAGTTTGATTCTTGAAGTAACTGGAAACATCCAAAAACATTCTCCATATCTCAGGCCGTTAACAAGAGCAAAGGCAGTACAAAGCACATTTTTCCGAGAAGCCTGGCTCCTGAAGACAGCTTCTGCATCTTCTGGAAGGAGCGTGCTGCTCTCTGAACTTCTCTGGGGATCTGTGTGGCTGCTAACGATGGCACGCGCTTGTGTGAAGGCAGAAGGGTCCTGCCAGCTCTCAGCTCGGGGGAGTTGGCCTCTGCATTCTGCTTCATCCATTCCCCCTGCCCAAAAAACCCTACACCATCCTGCCCCATACTGCAGGAGCTGGGTGTTTGAGGTCCATTTAATTTCACTACATCCTAATGTCTAATTACATCCTAATGACCTTACCATTTGTACTCTAGCTTGTACAACTTTTGTGTTTTTCATCTCTGGCTGTGAGTGGTTCTCTTGATACGGCTCATACCTGTTGGCAATATGAAATGATGGAGGCACTAGGAGTTCTTATCTCTACAGTCTATAAAGGAATTCTGTAGAAATAGCTCTTACGTAGATGTTAAACTAAATGCTGATAGTTCGCACCTTTTGTTTTCAATATCTGTTAGCTCACTGCAAGATGTTCCTGTAGAAATTGGGAGCTCCTTCACTTAAAATGTGGAGTTAACTTTTTCCTACTAAAGAAATGGCATCAAAATATATATACAAAATACATATACAAATGGGTAAGTTGTAATATGGCTAGTTTACATGTGTTGTCAAGTGTCTTGTGGACATTTTACGGCTCATGTGTCTGGAAACCTTGAAAGAAAGAAAAGAAAGAAAAATTCTATCTCCTTCTGAACACAGGGATCCTAACATCTTAATAAGGCTGTGAAATCACCTGCAATCAAACAACAAATCCTTCAAAAAGTTTTTTGTTGTTCTTGGACACAATAAATTACTTTTTCAGAACCATCAGGTTTTCAAGTGAACTAAGACAAAGGGTTAAGTATGCGAAATCAGAGATGCTTGCACTGTTGTTTTATGAGATAATGATCTTTCTTCAAGTCTGATAAAACATTTATGGAGTTGCTATGAGCTCCCCATAATGTTACTAATGTAGTTGATAGTTAGAGAAGAAACAGACTAACAGGGGAGATAACCATTGTCTTAGAGCAACAATGTTTTACTGCCTGAATTCCAGATACTTGGTAAATGATCTATGAAGCTATTGCTAATTATTTTATGGAGTTATCTATAGGTTTAATCAGGAAATTAATTAGTGCTATAGCTCTATGTTTATGTAATGTAAGATATCCTTTTCCCTATTCCCATACAGAGCGGAGTGATTACAATTTAATACATGTCTACATGCTTTCAAATTATATTATAATATTGGAATGCTTTACAGTTTATATCAGATTCCAAGAAATGCTTCAGTGCCTTCATCTGCATCCTCAAGTGGAGGGCAGTCCGTGCCTGTTGAGGATGACTGGAAGGAGATACCACCTCCTCCTTCAGAGACCATGCCGTGGGTCCTTATGGGAAGAACTGAATGCAGCTTTAATTAGTGAAAGGAAGGTAAAACTGAAATGAAGTACTAGACATCTCTGTTAAATTCCATTACTTTTACTAGAGAAACTCTCTCCCTAGTTCAGCTGCTCGTATTGAGACAGACTTTTCATTGAAGAAATTTGTCTCATTTTGTCATGTCTGCATTTTTCCATTTGCAATCTTTTTGTTAATATTTTCTTTACCAGTCCTACAGCATTTGCCTACACAACCATATCAGTGAGAAGGGTTTTCTCTACTTTTTAAAATGTAACATTGTCCTGTATATTTTCACTAAATATCCCCCCCACACTTCTGATAAAGTAAAAATGCCACCAAAACAAACGAACAAAACCCCACTTATTCAAGACCACTCCAAACATCTGGAAGCAGAACACCTAACAGCAGAACATAAAGAACAGAACATTGATTTTCTGTAATTCACCAGTTGGCATATCAGCAGAAAGCAGAAACTTACTTTCTGAATGAATTATCCAATTTTCTTTTCCCTCGTCCCTGCCCCATTGCAGTGTAGGTGATTCAAAACTATTGATTTGCATATGCTTGAAGTACGCTATTGCCTGAAGAATTCGTGCATTAAGACTGAGCAAAACCACTCTTCCAGTAAACACTCTCTTGGCTATTTAGAATAGACACTGAGCAAGTGAAAGAAGTCTTGTATCAAAATTCAGCTTACGTATTTTCTCATAAACTGGGTAATCTTTAGAGACTGAAGTTGTACTGAATCAATAAGATGCCTTTATTCCTGCCCAAAGGTTTTTTGGGACTACTGCCTAACAATCAGTTCCCAACCAGCCAATTGCTTTTTGATTTTTTTTTTTGCACATTAGAAAGTAGCCAATTAAAAGCTGATTCCTGGAGAAAAGAGGGAAGATAACACCTGCTTAGTAAATGGCATAAAATAGTGCTAAAGTAAGGATGCATTTAAAGTGAGAACGTATGAACACAGATGTGCTTTTCTTTATGTGAATTGCTAATAATGTTTCTAAGACTTTTGGGAAACTTGCCTTTGTTGATCAGTTCATCAAAGAGTTAAAAGAACAAAATTGTGAGAGAGTTTTGCTTCGCATCAATCATTCGCTTCAGAATTTGAAGATCACTCTTCCCTTTTAATCAGCACATGGAATATATTCTCTTTTCTTGGAGAGGGCAATTTGTTCATTACTAATTGAAGTAGACTAATTATAAATGATTAGCATTTGAAGAAGGCTTTTAACTGCTATATAAGACCAGTTCAGTGTGCCTTTCTCTGCACTTCTCATGAGTGTGACTTAAAATACATGATTCAATAAAGACCTCAGTATAAAATAGGATTAAATGTACTTACAAGTCTTTAGCAGTCATTTCTGCTGGTCTTTAATCCTAAACCAAATGATGCTAAATATGCAGAATCACAAAAGACAGAAATCAGGTAATTCAGTATAAACATGCTTTCTTTCTGTGAGATATTCCTACTACTTTTCCAAGTACCATTTTACTGCAAATACTGTTCCACAAAGAATATTAAAAATACCTTAATCTTTTAGTTCAAAATGGAGAGCAACTCAAGAGGTAATACTGATCCTGTAAATCCAGATGAAAAGAGTCACAGAAATCTACACTGAGAAGAATTGGACAGATTTTGTAGTTGCTTGGAGTAGCAGTAACAGTATTGATAGGAGCATCAATTTAGAATAAAACCATTAAAATAAATGATTTACATACCTGCATATATCTAGAACAGAAATAGATTTGTTAGTGTCTCGTCCCTCTCCTTGCTCTCTGGTTATGACAATAGATTCTGTATTAGTCTTCATAGTTTTCAGCCTGTGAACATGAATGTGACCTCTGCCTTTAGAATGACTCACGTTTGCCAGGCTAGGACAGGGAGAAGAGCAAAAGGAGGAAGTGAAGTGACTTTTTGCTAGAAGCCCTTCTGGGAGACCAGTTGTGCTCTTGGTGTGAAAAGATTTTTCACTTGACTTTTCTAGTTTTTGTCCTGTGCAACTTATGTCAGTTCTCCAGACTCTATCTTCTTTGTGAAGGCCTCAATCTCTATAAAAATTCCTTATAATTCCACCTCTCCTTCCCATGAGGCATTTTAGGACCAGCTTTGAACATGAAAAAGAACCAGTCTTGAACATGGAGCTGTAACCAGGTGTCCCCCACTGAGAACACCCCTACACAGCATCATAAATGTGGCAGTTGTGCCTTTGGCTGTGCCCTGTGTGAATGCACCAGTGAATGTCCCTCAGCTGAGAGTAAAATGAAATGCCAGGTGCCAAAGCAGAGCACAACAAAAGCACAGTCGTGGTATCTCGTAGTCATAGACCTTGACAAGAGTCACTGTCAGGTTTTCTGAGGCTTCATGATAAGGGAAATTTTTTCTGAATGGGGTGGAGAATGATGGGGAGATATTTTTTACTTTGTCGTGTGAGAGAGAGGTAGAGCAGTTAAAATATGGAGACTGAGATGAGAAGTAATTTTGAGTTCCTGCTGCGAAATTACTGGAAATTGCTGAATGGGGAATTGGATAGGGCTATGATGTACTTAGCATCAGGAATAAAGACAAATAGATTGTGTTTCATACAAAAAAGTGACCTAGTAGTAGAAGAATGAAAAGAGAGGGGTGACGTGGATACAATTTTCTAGTAGAAGACCAGTCTTTGCAGCAGCATTTTAATAAGTAGGGGGAAGACCAAAAATGTCTTGTATTTATGAACAAACGTGGCAGTGAAATTCTGGTCATTCAGATTTAAAAAATTGGGGAAAATGGTGCAAATGAATATCAAGATGCCTGTTTTAATTTTGTAGAGTTTGAAACATTGATAGCTGGTGACTCATGAAAAGATGTCAGATGAGGATGGGTCTGGGATGCTGTGTTAGGGCTGTTAGTTGCCTTAAAAAGTAGCTAAATTTAAATTTGCAGGTAATGCTAGACTGAGATCATTTAAAGGCAAGATTGACGGAGACAAAATAAGAAGTATTTTGGAATTCCCACCAAGAACCGTAATAAAATCTGGAGAGATCTGTGGAAGAAAAATGATGGGAGAAAATTATCATAGTACAGAGTCAGAGAGTGCAGAGAAGGCAAAAGGGGACTGATTTCAAGAGGAACTTAGCTGTGTTGAAGGGAGCTGGCAGTTCAAGGCAGGACACAGAGTGCTATTTCTGAGCGTAAAGAGATTAAACAGAGAGGAGAAATGGTGGTTAAAGAGGCTGGGCTGTGGGACAAGTGCGTTTGTGCTGTGACGTGAGAGCATGGGAAAGTAAGGCAAAGATTAAAGGAGGGAATAAGAACAGAGACTAGCAAAATCTGAAGTTATTGTTCCAGTTTTGCCATAGGTAAAATGAAAGTAAGTAGCAGGGAAGAAAGACAAAAGATGGTGATGAAAAGCAAATGGAGAGGACTGAAGTAAGTTCTAAAAATATGTCACAGATGTTTCTTGAATCACCAGACGGTGATCTTTCTGCCTACTGAGGATGATGAAAGTAGGCAGGTCCAGATATTACAGGACAGACTGAATCATCCTATGCTGCACTGATCCAGGCTGCCTTGTTTTCAGGCTAAGGCATTGTAGGGGGAAGCTGGGGGTTGAATTCCTTGCAATTAGGCTGAGGTGGATCTGGACACACGTGTTTCTGCATGAGGCTATTACACAAGATGAGTGTCACCACTGAGTGACTTTTGAAGAGGCAGTGGATTGAACCTGTGGGTCAAGCATGCCATGAGCAGGTGTGTCAACATGCTCTGAGCTCTGAAATGAGAATCTAAAAACCTAAACATTATTCTGTCAGTTTTTCTTACTCTGCTGGCACTGAAACAGGGAGAAATTGAGACTAGTAAATGTAGAAATAAAGTTTCAAACCAAAATCAGATACTCAGTGTTTGCAAAGCCTTATTATTCAAGGAGACAATGAACAGAAACTTTCTGGATCACACAGTCAAAGTCACATCTATTTCAGAAGTCTGAGTCCTTTTACAAATTGGTTTTAGGCTTTCCTTTTCATCCCTTTCTTCAACTGATCTGCCATTATTGTGTGCTCTTATTAATGTTTGGTAGGTGTAGGGATGTTGATGTTCCAAACAAGAAGATGGCTGGGGATGTCCTTTTCCTGTCTCCCTTGTAGAAAAGTACCTGGTGTAGTATATCAAGAGTAATGAGATTTTTGTGTCATTATATAGATAGAAGTAAGTTTTAGCTCTGTTATCTACTAATGTTGCCATCTTTTGCACAGGTACTCTCTGCACAAACTAAAACCAACCATAGGAAAATGGGTTAAAAAGGCTCTCCTTTAAATATAACACAGAAAACCATGGAAGGATAGTACGGCCAAGTAAACTACAAGTAGCTTGCACAGCTTATACTGCAAGTATTCTAATAAACTCATCAAACCAGAATATAAACCACAAAGTATTTCAATATCCTTGCTATCATACACAACTAAATAGCCTGTGATTTTTGGTTTTTTGTATGCCAGGAGATTCTTTCAAATGTATTTACCATAGTTATTTTTTCCCATTATCTCCTACTTTTTTGCAAATTTGAGCTCAGAAATACTTACCTGTATAAAAATTCTTGACATTCCTTCTCCTCTCTTAATTTCTCTGTTCCTCTTTTCTATCTCATATCAGAAGCAAAGTGTAAGTGTATTTGCAGATTTCTCTTTTTTCTCTCCAGCTTTTCTCTACCAGCAGGCCTTTGATTTGAAATTGTAAGGCACTTAAATCTTCTGCCAGCATTCTTATAAACAGCTTCAACTTGTCCTTTTGTCGATGCTTCAGCATGTAGCCAATTTCCTCTCTTTTCTTGCAGTTTAGAAGACCTCAGATAATTCTTCCTCTGTTCTCTCACAAATATATGAAATTTTAAGTAGTCATCTAACTTCACATTCATGAGGCAATTTCATCACCACCAAATTGCAGACTTGGCAAAATACTGTCCATCTGCCTTTGAAATGATTTAAGAAAGGATTGAATTTCAGAGATGCTGGTACAGACAATCTAATCTATTACATGTCTGCTTGTTCTTTTACAGAATAGCCTTGTTCTTTTGCATATCCCAGCATGGAATGCTTAAACTGTTGTTGAGCTTAGTTAAAGTTTCCATTCAATTCACCAGTGCTTCACATTTTATTTGATAAAAGACAAGGTCACTGGGATTCATAGAATTTGGCCTAAAACTGCTGATAGCAGGAAACAATGCTGTTCTGTGTTAGATCTTTAGAAAGGACTGATCTGATGTCAGTATGCACTCTCATGTGGCTTGGCTGCACTTTTAGGCTGCTGAAATAGAAGTGGTGAGTGTTTTTACTTGTGTTCCAAACTCTTAGTTAATGCCTTTGCAGATAGGTTATCTAGGAATGGTGTGATATATTAATCCCTCAGGTTTAGTTAGATAATCCCTTCCAAAGCTTTAAGCAGCTGCCACCTCCGATTCTTCAGTCTGAATCCAGTCAGATCATCCGGAATCCAGTTTTCCCCCCCTTTTCTCTTCATTTTAGGACTTTCAGTCTGCACACTACAAGCATACACAAAGGAATGCAGGCAGCTGTGGTTACAGAGACATGTCTGGTAAGCAGCAATGTGTGATTCACAGTGGCACGGCCTGATGCGTGGAATTCTTTTTTAAAAACTATTTATCCTGTCTCTTTAGCAATGTGTTTAAATGTAGAACAAGCAAAAATTCTGGCTCGCTGTCCTGTCTCAGTGGTCACTGTCCCTCAGACAGTGGTAGTCCAAATATTTCAGTGTTAACTTCCAAGCACACGAAATCTGCTGCAGTCAGGAAAGATATTAAATACTAAAAAAAGAAACATACTGACTAAGTTGCTGGCTCTCTCAGTCTGAACAGGCTCATACATCTTTTACCCTCAATAGCTTGTAGACTCTGACGTAAGAGAGGAAGAGTGGCCATGTACTCGGAGAGAAGGCATTTTCATTATGTCAAAAATAAATGGCTGAAAACTAAAGTGTGGCTAGTGCTGAGTGTACTTCCTTGGCAGGAGCTGATGCCATTCTGAATAGCAAAGCCTTTGAGACATTTCAGTAGTCCTGTATTATTTATTTTGATCACATAAATGTTTATTATCTCTCTCTAAAAATAGATGAAGCGAATTTGAGAATGCTGCAATGTGAATAAATGGCGAGTCGATGAAAACTCTTTTGGCAATGAATCCAAGCCACAACCAACCACATACAATTTTGTTACATAAAAACTTTGGGGAGCAGGGGGGAACTTAATGTCTGTAAGCTTATTGGCTCTGTGTACATTTGCTATGACCCTTTTGTTAGTGAAATAAGCCAGGAAAGAGATAGGAATCAAAGCAGCACTGTAGGCAGTGTAAACGAACTTGTGCATGTTTCGAATATAGTTGTTAAGATCTTATCTTGTCATGCTTGCCCAAATGATAACAAATCCCAACTACATTCTGAGCATGGAGCTGCTCTAAACCACACTGTAGGCATGGATATTTTGAGCAATAATCCAGAAATTTGTAGCAACAAACTTTGCTTTCTCTTTTTGCCAGCAGTACCTAACTGCTGCTGCAAGCTGAACTCAAAGATGCTGATGTGTGGAACTGTTGTGATGGGTTTATGGTAAGTATTTGAAGCTGAATTTTTCTTTTTTTCTTTTTTCCTTTTTTTTTTTTTATTTGAGACTTATGACCTATATTTCACTTAGTTGTAGAAAAGCCTTGAAGTGGTTATGAGCAATTCTTGTGACTTTTCAGCTAATCTGAAATCTTATTCCTCAGTTTGTGTCCTATGCAGTAGGATACCACTTCTAAAAACATATGCTAGTGGGTTTTAAAATGGCGTAGTCTTCTTAATACTACTGAATATTTGAATTATGATCCCTTACTGAATTATGCCCTTTATTTGACAAGTTGTCAAATGCCATTTCAAATTTCTTTCTAATATTTCATCAGAATGATGCTTCTTTTGTCTCTTCCATCATATTTCCATCATCTCTTCCACCATTATAACATAGCAGTTAGAATAACAAAATCCCACTTAAATAATCTGTTTAACATGTTTCATAGGTTAAATAACATCTTTTTCCCAAGACAGAGCCATTTTTCTGAGATTTAATTAGACATTTAGCACCATTAAAATAATATTTTTTAAAAAATCTTTAACATTTTGGTCTTTCCAGAAAAGTTAAAAAAAAAAAAAGGAAAAGAAAAAAAATCTGTGTGATTAGGAGGATAGTAGCCCTGAGGTTATTCTCTGCTATCTGTTAAAATCCATTCCTACCAGACATAACAAGAGCTCAACTTCATGGCAAAATTGATTTGAAGTGCATCTTCACTCTTGACTTTCTCTGCGGTGGCTCATTTCCCTTTTCCGTGCTCCTTTGCAATGGCATTCTTCCAAGCTGTGAGACTGAGAACTACAAGCCCAACACTGATTTCAGCAGGGAACTGCAGAGACATTTGCCCTTTATTGTAGATGCAGAACATAAATTGAATCCAGGGAGAGCAGCATCCTGAAATTACCCCAGGAGTAATTTTTCTAGACCAGACATTTAGATGGTGAGCATTGTTCCCTTTTGCTAAGCTTTTTTAATATCATAGAAAGTCAAGCATGTTCCTACTGTAAACGTTGTATATCCCTTTTTTAAACATGATTTTTACAAGAACCCTTTTGGGTGGCAATACAAATGCAAAATACTTAGGATCCAAATTAATTCAGAAGTAGAAGATCCAATTTGGAACTTTGTGCAATAAATAACTGCTGAGTGTGGATTTTGATGGAGCATAATTTATCAGATAAAACTGCAGGTCACGGTGTATTTGAGGCCACTACTTCTAATACTGGATTTTATTGTAAAATCAATTAATTGATTAATTAATTATAGTCAGTCATTTATCATCCTAATGCAGACACTTTTTCCCCCCCTCAAAGTCAGAGTATGCCTCTCTTGTAGGAGTCATGCTTTCCAGAGCACTTTTTATTTTATTGGATTAGTTTGGAAAGGGAGAAGGCAGTCCTCAAAGCCACATGGGCGGACAAAACCAATCACTTTACTTCCTCTACAGAGGCAAAACTCACAGGCAAAACTTTCATCTGCAGGGAAAGAGGTATTACCAACTTAAACTAGAATCCTGAGGTTGTTGTCATCCTTGCCCAATGGAATACAGGGATTGTTTTCAGAAATAGTTCGTGAGAGTTTTCACAGGAGTTGAGTCTATACAGTGTTGCCAGAATGTGTTTCTAGTAATAGTGAAAAATTCCTCTTAGCTTGCACCAGTTAAGAAAGAGGTTCCTGTTTGTTTGCCTGTGTTTTGCCAAGGGGCACACGTGTCCAGAGGCATTTAAGAAGCATGGCATTAAACATGGCAGTAACCACCCTCAAAACCAACCTCCGTGTCAAAAACCTGCAGGTTGTCTTTGTTCCCTTGTACAAGGGAGGGTTCGGAATGGAATCCAGAGAACAGGGAGCAATTACATCCAGTTAATAGGAAGTGCTGAAGATAAGAACCCAAATAAACAACTTCAGATGGTGTTTTCATATCCTTACCAGACTCTTTCCTTTTCTGCAGTTACTTATTTTTCCTGTGGCTCTCACAGTGAGGCACAGCCAGGGAGGTGGCGTCAGGGGAGATTGATATCTACATCCTCTATATATATATCTGCTGTCTTTGTCCAGCGGATTTTCTACAATTACTGCTCCTTTTGAGTTTCTTCTCTTTTGAAAAGTGCAGTTAAATATTCAAGGGACCAGAAAGAAAAAAGATGAGAAATATCTGTGATGGGTGCAGCCCATGTATATTTGAATCTAGCATCAAACAATTCTTGGCTGGGGTTTATTTATGGACCTCAGGTGTCTTTTTTTGATGTATCCTTCTCTCACAGTTTAGCATTCATCAAAAGCTGTCTATGATCAAATTTCATGTGATACCTGGAGGTATATATACACTGCCTATATATAAAAGCTTTGTCTATACGTTTTTTTTATGTCCACACCCCTCGTTTTGATGAGATGTGTGATTTAATCTTCTTTAATTATGGATCCTTGTTTTCCTGCTGTATGCTTTACTGATCAGTTCTTTGACCATGTGATACATATATTTCAGTTATTTCTTTCATATAAATTTGATTTTTCCATGTGAATCCCAAAAAATAAACAAGCATGAAGGAGTAATTAAATGTTAATGCTTCTTTGGAAAGTATTTTTAGTGACAGTCTAGTCTGCATTGAAGTAATGTATTATTCTAAACAATTTTCTGCAAAAACAATAAAAAGGAAAAAGAACAGAAACTCACAGTTTGAGTTTTGCAATCTTAAGAGATGGCCATCATGGAAGTTCTCTCACTCCTAGTGAGATTACAGGATTAGAATCACAAAAGAAAACATGCTTTGTACAAATTTAAATAATAATTATCCATGGGACATGTTTTGGTCTCATTGTTCTGTATTCTCAGTAACTATGATGGAGGGGAAACATTTGCTACACAGGGAATAAAAAGAACTCCATATCTCTGTTACTTGCAATCTCACTGTGTGGCTTATGTATGGTATGACTTTTTTTGCCATGTTCTTCATGTCTGACAAGAAACAATGAGAAACTCAGTAAACTGTGAAAAAGTTCCATTAGACAACATCTGTTTTCTGGTGCTTCCTGTTTGTTTTTTCACCTTGAATATGGTCAGCTAGCTATTCTCCAGAACGTTTAACAACACTGGTTGAGAAAAAGATTCATAGCACTAGTGGATCACTGGTACATTTTTGTCAGTGGTCTCTATTTCTCATTCAATAGATGTTGCTGTTTTAACACTTGGAAATACAGCACGAGTTCATTGAGACTGAACTTCAACATGGAAAAAAATATTGATTATATCATGAAGTTTTTCTCTTGTGTTGGGGAAAAATAGGTAAAACAGCCTTAAACTTTTATCTCATTCCTTGTTGCACATTGTAAAGAAGTCAGCATAGCAGATTTAACCAGGAAGCTCCTAAATGAAGTTTGAGTGAAACCATTTTTCCACCTCCAAAGTATATTTGCAGTCTGAATATTTGAAAAGCTCCATTATTATGTTGGCATACAATGTTGCTAATAACATTTTCCAGAGGAGAGCTGGGTATTTAATGCAACTCTCAAATTTTTGAAACAGAAAATGGAGTCATATGAAAATGCTGAATACATTCTAAATAAATAATTGAAATTTGCATATCATAGGGAAGTGCCTGCCATAGAGTAGTTGATTATAATGAGATTTATTACAAAGGGAAAACATTTTTATATTCTGATTCAATTAACTTTGAAAACTTGCAGTAGTGTGCTAGTACTGCTTATTGCCATTACTTCCTTCCAAGGCAACCAATTTATTGACAGTGTTCAGTGTAAGTCCTAGGAATGGTTTGGGTTTGAAGGGACCTTAAACATCACCTAGTTCCAACCCCCCTGCCATGGGCAGGGACATTTTTCACTAGACCAGGTTGCTCAGAGCTCCATCCAACCTGGTCTTGAACACTTCCAGGGATGGGGCATCCACAGCTTCTCCAGGCAACCTGTGCCAGTGTCTTACCACCCTCATAGTAAAGAATTTCTTCCTCAAGTCTGACCTAAACCTGTTTTCTCTCAGTTTGAAGCCCCTTGTCCTGTCATCCCAGGCCCTTGTAAATAGTCCTTCTCCAGCTCTCTCGTAAGTTCCCTTCAGGTACTGAAAGGCCACAATTAGGTCACCCTGAAGCCTTCTCTTTTCCAGGCTGAACAAACCCAATTCGCCCAGCATTTCCTTACAGGAGAGATGCTCCTTCCCTCCAGCCATCTTTGTGGCCTCCTCTGGATCTGATCCAACAGGTCCACGTCCCTCCTGTGCTGGGACCCCAGAGCTGATGCAGCCCTGCAGGTGGGGTCTCAGCAGAGCAGAGCAGAGGGGCAGAATCCCCTCCCTCTCTCCCTCCCCTGCTGCCCAGGGTGCTCTGGATGAGCCCAGGACACGTTTGGCTCTCTGGGCTGTGAGTGCCCATGGCTGGGTCATGTCCAGCCTCTCCTCCAGCAGCACCCCCAAGTCCTTCTGGGCAGGGCTGCTCTCCATCTGCCCATCCCCAGCCTGGATTGACACCAGGGGTTGTTCTGACCCAGGTGCAGCACCAGCCCTTGGTCTTGTTAAACCTCATGAGATTCCCATGGGCCCACTTGCTCAGCTTGCCCTCTGGATGACATTAAATGAAAATATTATTTCTGCAGAGGCAATGTGGACACATCCTGATGGTTAGTTTACTTGCAATAAGGGTTATGCCATCAAGTCTTCTAGTTTCAGCTCTTTTAGGGCTTGACCCAGAAGTGTTACAAAGTTTTGGCCATTGAATTTAGTCAAACTGTACTAAAAATTGCTTTCGTATTCCATAGAGTTTTCAGAGCTCAATTAAATATTTTCAAATAGCATATTACTGCAGCTAGAGTTATTCATTAATGCCAGATCCAGCACCCTTTGAAATAAATGTATTTTTAAGGCTCTGAACTTCAGACCATATACTCAAAGACAAGGAGGTATGTAATGGAATGTGATTCCCTGTCCAAGATGAATACATGCTTCTGATCATATCTGTATGAAATATTTAGATCCTGGTTTAAAGCACTTCAGTGCTATTTTAACATTAAGCACATGAGTTGTCAGTCAGGCTGTTTGGGCTGAGAATCAGCCATGAAGCTGAGACCATGGTAATCAAGAAAGTTCTCAAATAGTACTTAAGACTTTTCTCTTGGTTAAGAAATATTATCAAATAAATTTTCCTGTTTGATTTTCAAATTATGAACTCATGGTTTGTTAGGTCATTCCTATGCTCTCCTTCAAAAGGATTCACTGAGAATAATAATACTCTATAAAGTGGTCTATTATTATAAATGAATAAAGCACAACCTCTTAAGCAAGAGGAAAAGAATGTGTGAAGTGTGGATCTTGGTCAATCTCTTTCAAACATGGGGAATTCATGAAAATTATGGTACTTCAAAAATTCAGTTTCCTTAATTTCTGCTAAAATTACTTGACTTATGCCATAGAATCACTTCTTTTAACTACCTAAGGTTATCTACTTTAAATGTTAATAAGCTTTATATTTGAAACTTTACAGGATGGCTCATAGGTATTTCTAGAAGAACATCTTAAAAGAGAACTTGGGGCTTTAAGCAACAAAACAGAATAAGCTGCTTAAATTAACAAGTGAGCTGTTAGTCAGCGTAACAATTAGTGTAGTGAAAAAATATCATAGGCAAACTTCAGTAATGTGCTGCAGCAGAAACAGCTATTTCCAAAATTTCTCAGTCATTAAAAGTCCTTAAATTGTACCTTTTCTCCTAGTCTATAAAACTATGTAAAGTTACACAGGATCAGGAAAGAGAAAGAGAGGAGGGGAAGCATATAAAGCTGAGCTATTTGTATCTTGAATTGGATGAAAAAGGAAAAAATTAGAGACAAAATTATTTTTTTCCATTTTTCCACAGCAAAAGACAAGTCTTGTTCAACTATGTCACGGGATAAAAACCAGATAGGAACGAAAAAGTTTGAATTAAAAATATAACCCAGTAGCTACTTACTTTCCAGGGCAATGGTGGGAGTAACTATTAGAGAAGCCTCCTGGGTAAAAACACACTAAAAACTCTCTGTCTGCATGTATGAGTTGGATAATATTTAACTCGATCCTGAAAAACTCTGTCACTTATGCATTATGTAGCTGGCAGTGTCAAGTATGCAGCTTTAATAAGATCATCCATCAATTTAAGGTTGTAAACTTTGGTAAATGTGCAAACGGAAAAAAAAAAACCAAAACAAGAATTGCTGAAAGTAGAAAGCAAACTTGCTTATTTTGAATGAAATCAGACATAGATTAAATCTAATGACAACACATCTCCTGACAAACAAAAAAGGCCATCCAGGCCTGAATGGTGATGCTTACGGTTTTATAATTATTTGAGCTTTCTACTTTTCCCTTGATCATTATGGGATGATGGTCCCAGACTCTGAAGGGAGAGGGATAAGTGTGTGCTCAACTCTTTTCCTTTGGAACCTTTCTATAGAACTACCACTTGTGAAAGGAATTCAGCTTTTCTCTATATCCACTAGGGCTTTATTCTCCTTATTTTTTCTCCTATTTAAAATCAACTGTTTATGCATTTTCCTCTCCTGGAGGATGCAGAAAGCTAGCTCAAATTCTCTCTTTCCAGCGACTCTAAGACTTGCACTTTTTGCCTTTCCTCATATATTGTTTAGCCAAGTTGTGTCTTGGTTGCCATTAACTCAGTTTTAACAATACAAAAAGAGGCAATATTTCATATAAAAACTTTCCAAAGTGTAAAATTTGCTACCACAACAGTGCAGCTTGCCCCTCCAAACAAACAAATGCTATCAGACAAAATAGTAGCTGGTATAAAACTGATAGTTCTGAAGGATGTGCTACAATCAGATCATCTTTTTCATGTTGTTTTTGCAGGGTTTGATAAAGAATGTTTTCTCATGTAGGACATAGGAAATTTGTATTACTGCACTGATTTCGTTTAGCTGAAAGAAGTGGTTTGTTTTCATAGTTTGAGAGTGCTTGTGCAGTTGCCTTCCTATGAAGTAAAACCTGTTGGCTTTTGCTGCAGGGGAAAACACAGGCTTTATGACCCATTATGGAAAACATTTCAGTTCCTTCAGATGAGGTGAGACAAGAGAAGGTTGTATAACAGTATATCAGCTTGCAGTGAATCTCCTTCATCATTAGATTGTGTTAGCTTAGTTACGTCCCTCTTCTTGGTCAAATCCCAAGGCTCTGCTGAGTCTTTTGTGGCATTGGAATTCCTTGTGATCTATTATCAGATTATCCTTGAATGAGTACTGTATCTTTCACTCCTAGAAATAAGCAATCTGCTCTGTAGCACTCACCATTACATGGAGTCATTTATTACGGCAGAACTTTGTCATTCGATTATGCTTTTGTACAGAGCACATGGCCAAAAATCTCAATCACAGGTGTCTAAAGTTGGTTAAAGAAGTTGTTGTTGTTCCCAACTTCAGAGATGCTCATCTGGTGCTGAGGTGCCTGTGTGCTATTGACCATGGCAGAGAGGAGCCTACTGCAGTCATTTGCTGACTTTTCATCCTTTTGCTCTCTCTTTTTTTCAGACCATGAACATTTTCCTATGGCATGTGAAATACATTTTTCCTTCTTTTGTATGTTATTTTTCTCAGCATCCAGTGAACTGATAAAAGTGAAAAATATTTAGCTAAAGCTTTGACTATTTTAGCCTACTTATTATGTTCAACACCTTGCTGTATGCCTCATTTCAACTTCTTTTTATCCATATTTTCACGAGGAAAACCTAATTATAGGTATTACAGGTAGAGACCTGACTAACAGTAAGAGACTTGTGGCACAGAAAAAACCTGTCAAATTCATAGCCTAGTTGTTTTTTATGAGAAATGTTTTGTTATGCCATGCAGAAAGGGATTTAAATAGCTGATAATTCTGTTTCCCAAACAAGTTATCTTTGGTTTAGACTTAACTGCTGCTAGTAACTGCTTTATGCCCGAGGCAGGATTTATTGTGTTTCTGTGTGTGGATAAACCAAAATACTGACATAGCACAGTATCAGCAAAGGTAGTTGTGCAGCCCAGACAGCTCTGTCTCTTGTTGAACCTTGTGAAATCCACTAGCCATGAACTAGTTGTTCTTGCAGTTAGCCCATTCCTTTCTTAACCCACAGGCAACGTAAAAGAATATCATAAAGAAATGGGAGAATGATGTAGAACAGGTAATTGCATCTGTTCTGTTCATTCCAGGAGGCAGGAGAAGGAGTTTCTGTGATGGAAAGTTAGTCTTTGAGAATATGGAGACACTGGGAGGAAAGAACAAACCCTCAGAATGGCACCACTGAGGAAAGAAGCTTTGGATTTGTTCAACTTTTACTAATTCCTTCTTCAAGTCACTCCAGAATTTACTGTACACCTTGCCCTTCCTTGCTGGCTCTGCTGTGAGGTCAGCTGTTGGCTAACACATACAAGAGGCTGTTAAACACAGTACAGTGAAGACAAATCACCTCAGATCACCAGGAAAAATGGTGCACAATAAGGATGTGTATTAAAAAAAAAGATTTTTATCTTTCTTTCTATTTCAGCCACTTGAATTCATTTGTATTTCTACTGGAAATAATATATTTACAGATCAAGTGTTGATATTTCAGGGCAACTAGCAGCTCAAGAGTATTATTAACTCTTTTCTTTGCAACATTGTACTATAAATGTGGCCTGATTTTCACAGAATCACAGGATACACTGATTTGGAAGGGACCCACAAGGATTATTGAGTCCAGCTCCCGGCCCTGCAAAGGACTGTCCCCAAGAGTCACACCACGTGCCTGAGAGCATTGTCCAAATGCTTCCTGAGCTCTGTCAGGATGTTCTGTCAGGAGCTGTGGGCACTGGCCTGGGGAGCCTGTTCCAGTGCCCAGCCACCCTCTGGGTGAAGAACCTTTTCCAGATAACCAACCCAAACCTCCCCTGACACAACTTCCAGGCCATTCCCTGGGTGCTGTCACTGCCACCCCAGAGCAGAGATCAGTGCCTGCCCCTCCTCTTCCCCTACAAGAAAATTGTCACTGCAGTGGGGTCTCCCTTCAGTCTCCTCCAGGCTGGACAGAACAAGTCACCTCAGCCACTCAAGGCGCTTCATCATCTCTGCTGCTCTCCTTTTGATGTTCTCTATCAGCTTAATATCCTTCTTGTATTGTGGTGACCAAAACTGGTCAATTTGGCATATAATTTTCCCTATTTTATAGAACTCAGGTTACTCCTATTTGTCATTATCTTGTGTAAAGCTGCCCACATTCTAATTGTGTGTCATCGCTTTCCTTTTGTGCTGAGAAAAACATATTCCACCAATTATCTGATTCATTCAGCAGTTACTAGCCCTTGGTATCCCTGTGCTGCTGGTGAAGTAGCTGTTCCTGCTTCTCTTGAGTCCTAGACTACTGTAACAGGATGCTAGGTTAATGTTGGTAAGCAATCACTGGTTATTCTTTTCAAAGAAGAAGTGAAAAGTCACCCAAAGTAGTGAAGCGTTCAGATTTTCATCATCGTACTGGGAACAGGGCCCTGAAACTCCTTCCCAAGTTATCCTGTTTGAATCTGGCAGTGAAAGACCATCATTAGAGAGGAGCAATGAAGGTGTGACAGCACCTTGGGCAAGCTACCAAGTGCATGCAAAGGTCAAATAGTGGATGAAAGAGGAGAGCAGGAATTAAATGAAAGGAAGAAAATGCCAGCATTATGCTGACGTTTTCATTAAGAAAATCACTGAATAGATGAAACCAGCCTGACATTTACTTACACGGTGGTGGAAATCACTACGCTGTGTGTACTGCATGTTTTCCTGTTCAGTCAGCATATTGTACAGCTGTGATAAAGGGGGCTGTAATCATTCTGCAATAACGGTGATACAAAATTGTTCATTGACTCAGCTTTTCCTCCATTATGTGAAATATATTATAACTGGCCATATAAGTCAATTTCTTTCACTATGCCTCCACACGTATCATGACTGTACTCATCCTTTTAAAAAGATTTCTCAGATGATGCTACTTTCTAATCACCCACCTTTCCTCTATCTTCACTGAATGTTCACTGAATTTCTGTAACTGGGAAGCACATATTGTAAAGACTTGTTCTAGTTATATAGCTAGAAAATTTCACTGCAACGCTGCTTAGTGAGAGGAGAAATTCATTAGGCCTGAGTGACAGATAAATCCACCATGGACTGAGGTGGAGTGCATTTCTGCATTCACCAGCTTAAAATGCACATGAAAGAGTTAAGTGTCCACTGGACTCATCCAAATTGCATCACCTTGGCAGTATAAAGAGGTCATAAAAGGGTAACAGCCTGTAGAAATACTCCTTACTTGGGAGGTCTTCTGGGGTTACAGGCAGGTCCAGAGTGGTCCATTATCTGTTTCTTCTGGACGGGTGGATGGCTCATGAGGGATGCTTGCAGCCAGAAGAGTAGCTTTAAGCTTTCTCTAATTGATGCCAGAAGTTCAACAGGTTCCCAGGCAACCTGAAAATACAAGGACTACAAAGGTGATTGTGGAAGTTTGGTAGCAAATTTCCCCCTTGGAAACTCAGTAACAAAATTCATACTTTGAATTTGAGTGTGGCAGAGTGGGAGGCCAGATTTAATGCTTGATGCTTAATCTTCTTGGAAGATGCTTGTAGCACCAAGGCAAAATCCCTTGAGGTATGACACATGGCCTGTTCATTTCAATTTCATGTCCTTTAAGTTTTGCTCCTTCTGCTGTTTCTTTGTCTGCATTGGATGGTTTATTTGCACAAAGAATAGTATTAAAATTTGTGTCCATCTAAAGACATAAAAAGGTCCTTCAAACATTGATCAGTTGTATTTTACCACACACTGATGGGATGGGATTTGCAGTGATCCAATTCACAGGCCACTGGAAAGGGATAGAAGAGGAACATTGGTTCTGCAGCACTAATCTTTGGCTATCATGGAATTATCACTGGAAAGGGGGAGACAAATCAAACAGTTTGCTCCTTCCAGAGGATAGCAGTGACCACTTAGGCTGGTCTGTGCTGCTTCTTGCTATTACTAGGTGGTAACAAGCAGCTGGGGAAAGGTGGTGCCCTAAATTTTTTCAACTCTTTCTACAGTTGTGTGTAAACACGCAGAAAAGTCAGGCAAGGAGACACCAGTAGGTAAAAATGAAGTGGCATTGAGAAAAGGGGAATCCTTACGCTTGGAAACAGGGTCATGTTTCCATCTGTGGTCCTGACTCTTCCCAAAGAGTAGACCCTTGGGAGCCTGTTTCACTAACATACACAGTGCCTACCTGGAATTTTAATCACAGGCTTTCTTTTGGAGTACACCAGTCAGTTCCTTTTCAAATCAAACCTGGATGTGGTTTTGTAGTCGGCTCACTCCAGGGACAACTCGTTTTCAAGTGTATTTAAAGCTTTGGTATCTTTCTTTACATGGTCTTCCCACACTGTCTTGGCAAACCTTGCACCCTAAAATATCTTCATATGTCACATGCTATACCCACAGCACACAATTTAGCCTCATCATTGTGTTTAAAAAATACCTTTCTGGCAGATTGTGCCAGGATTGTTATTTTGCATGCTCTGAGCAGTAAAAACAACCTTCTTTTTTGGGATGGGTAACAAAACAGCAAAAGGGACCAAAAGGGACTAAAGCCAAACACAGTGTGGGCTGCAGTACACTTTGGACAGAGTTAATCCTTTATTGATGAAACTGAACCCGAGGGAAATGTAGATGCAAGTGCACTGTACCAGGTGGTCTGATTTAGAGAATGTTTTTTGTAGTGTAAATGTAACCTTTATCTTCTTATTAGTGTTGCCAAGCAAGGCCAAGGTCATCAAAAAGAGCTGTTTGGGGGCTGACAATAAATAGAGGAGTTTGAGTTCTAGACAGAAACTTTTTTCTGAGGTAGAGGTGTTTCTTTTCATATGATGTTTCCTTTCATGACATCAAGTTAGTTAGCCTCCAAGAAAAAATAACAGGATATAGCAAAGGATGGGGCCTTATTCTATAAACGATAAAATGACTGAGGAATGTGGAAGAGATGTTCTGTATTTCTGTCCTTATCCTTCAGATTAAATTTAAGTCCATACCAATAATTTATTGAATCTGATATTTCTCATTAAGTGGTCACTGAATGAAGAAATTAATCATTGCATTCCTCTCAGTGCACGGTGGGTTTAACAGGTGCCAAATATGGAATATTTACTAATATTCATTTCCACTAGCCACAAAATTTAGTCCAGCTGAAGCAGGGATTTCTAACTTACTGCACTGTAGTCTTGTGGGCAGAACCCCCTCTATATGTAGTGGACTGTAGTCCTTGTAGTTAGAAAGGAAATAGCATCATCAATCCAAACCCTCTGTCAGAAGAATAAAAAGGAGAGGTCAGGACAAAAAGCTGATGTGTTCTTTTTTTCTTCCTGGTAAACACAACAGTAATACATTGATAACAATAATCAAATTATCTGTTTCCTAAGAAACTTAATTTGTAAACAAATGTGTTTTCTGTATTTGCAGATGCAATAAACCAAAACCAAATGATGTACTGAGGTAAAAGGCATATTCCAGGATGTATTTCTACCAGTCCTACTGCTTCAGAAAATAGGGGTTGAGAGTCTGTCTTCTGTTTCTGTATCTCCATAGTTGTAATGTCTTCCGCTTCTTTTGCTTTCCTGTTTCCAGCTGTTTCTGTGACCCTGTCACATAGTCATTTCTGTTTAATGATCATAATTGTTAGCTTGAACTTGGTAGGTGTTTAACAAACGTATAACCTACAAAAATTAATAACAGATTGTGAAAAACTGAGAAAATGAACTTACTCCTATTTCTGCCTGCTTTGAAAACGCATGCTGTAACTAACCATTATCAGTTAAAACATGAACACTGAAACAAAAAGGTGTGGGAGCTGAATTTGCCATCCATAATATAATCAAGTGGGAATGAATGAAGTAATATAATATTATTATACTTTTAAGAAGCTAGATGCTTCTTAAAATATGAGAATTTCACACTCGTATTTTTGTTACGTAAGTAGCTTCATTCGTAATAACGAAGTATATGTGCTGCAGCTTATATGCATGTATATATTTTCGTAGTACATATTTTTAAATAAACTTATCATCAGACAGTCAGAATGCCTGAAGTATTGAAATAAACTTCTGATTCAGGAAAGTCCTGGAGATGGTGATTAGGTGACATAGTTGGAGGCATATTATAAATACATAAGAGAAGACGGGTAATTTAAGGGAGCAGAAGACTTATCAATGCAACAAAATGCCTACTCAAAGTAGCAAGTGGGCTTTGAAGAAATTACAGTTGGTTCTGGAAGATCTTAAACTGCATCCTGGAAAGATAATATACAATACCCAGTAAGGTTTAATATGGGGCAATTTGAAACAATTTTTTTAGCCTAGGTCAGTTGTAATATGTGATGAAAAGTATTTAATGTAGTGGCTGTATATGAACAAGATTGTTTTGCTTCAGAAACTAATGTCTTTTCTGAGGCAAACATTTCCAAATGGGAAATAATTACCCAATACTAGTTACTAGCAAAAGAATAAGAAATAACCCAGCATTGAAATGCTGGTTTAGCTGGTAGATCTCAGCCCTAAACATATTAAACAGTTAGGGTGGTGCTGAAAACTGAGTTACTGTCCAGATTGTGCAGCACACTGTCTGATTTTCCTGAGCTTTTTAAAGAGATGTATCTCTCTGGTATAGATCCCCGTGGTCTACTTACAGGGAAATTTCATTACCATGCTGTGCGGTCCTCACAGTGCTGAAAGTAAAATATTGGATTGACAGGTTCTTGTTGTGGAGCAGGGCTTATTGATGATGGAAAGACTGATTCAATCTCTAATCCTGAAGAACGACCTGCCACCTGGAGTGATAGTATACAGATGGGTGCAATCTAAACTCTCTTTCCGCCTCAAGTTGCATTTGGCTGTAGATTAACAATGTGATTCCATATAATGAAGATGGTTGCTGGGTGCAGTGGCAATTTTCCATTACTGACATGCCATGTCAACAGTTCTGACAAAGCTGTAAGGACAATGTTTAAATGTGCTACATCTGGCTGGGATGGTTGCCAGGTTATTAACAGCCCCATTAAAATTACCTGCAGAGATCTATGTTGGGAGCAGGGAACATAGTGCGCTGCTCCCCCTGCAACTGTCTGTGCAGGCATAATAACAGTCTGATAGCACACACTTTGAATAATACAGTGCTGTGGTGGTAGAGTAGCAGCTTTTCTACGGTTCCATTTTGGTGAGGGAATATTTCATAGCTTTATTTATGTCGAATCCAAATCCTGCGGCCTTACTCAGGCAGATGTACCATTGAAGTGAACGAAAACTTCACCTGAGGGTGGAGTTCCATCAGGAAGTCTTGATTTTATTAATGGTATTTCCAATAAAAGTACTCCGAAGATGTTTGCATATATATGTATATGTGTATATGTATACAGTATAATATATGACTATACTTTTAATTATCCATTATTTTTCTTTCCTCTTGAATGACTGTGCAAGGCTCCCAGTGAAGCATATATAATATGAAAGGGGTTTAAGGCATTTTTCTGAGTACGACTAAAGGGCCGTGCTGTCCCAGAGGACACTGCAGAAGGCACAGCACATTTTCTGGTGAGACTCCCCCCATTCCTTTTGAATGCAAAGGGAGCACTTGCCAGTATAATGATAAATGGGCTTGTGATCCTAGCTCTCTATAAGCAGTTTCTAGTACAAGTTGAAACACTCTAAGTTCAGTACCTGAATGCTGAAGAAGATTCTCACACCCTCTCTCTTACAAATCCGTGTAGCCTCTGCCATAATTCACTTCTCAGCGCTGTCTGTGTATGTCCAAAGGATCTCTGCCTGCTGAACAATGCCTGCTTCCCATCCGTGTAGCTTGTGAGCCCAATTCCAGAGCTTGTGGTGGGGTTACCTGGCAGTGCCTGGCTCTGTGCTGCCTCGCCAGCTCTGCTCTGGAGGGCTGAGCTGGGGACAGCACAGAAATACCAACTGCACCTCAGCCTGTCTGAACCCTTCCTGTCACTCCTGGCACCAAGTGTCATCTTCGGGGTGGCTTCAGGGTTACTGAATAACCTGCAATGAGAAAAGGAGCCCAAATGTGGCCAGCTTAGCTTATTGTGGTTATGTGATCCATGGTGTCAATAAAAACTGGAGGCTTTTCACATCTGATTGTAGTTCTCTTCTCTGGTTTGCTGTAGTAAGTTCATTTCTTTGCAAGGCCTGAAGAAAAACACAAGTCTTTGGGTGCTTTTGCGAGAGAGTGTGCAGGCTCTGATCTGTGTCCCTCCGCTTCAGCTGCCTGAACAAGTGGAATTATTTTCAAAAATTTGGGGCAATGCAAGGGCTCTTGACATTTATTACACATGGAACTTTCCACATGTGGCAGAAATAGAAAACTATGTTTAGAACAAGCAATATGACTTCATGTCTGTTATGCCATATGTTTTTCCTCCTGCTGCTGTACCAGAGAAAAGGGATGTGGAATAACCTGACCTCATTCTGACCGTGGCTGTGTTTGTAACTCCTTGGGGCTCTTACAGCCACATGAAGAATTATCATTCTGCTGCACCATAGAATAGACAGATAAAATGCACATCTATCACAGAACCTGTAGCAAAGGGACTACAGTTTTGTCACCTGAATTCTGCATAAAAGTATGCCATGTATACTCTGAAACGTATATTACATCTTAATTAAAGCTAATTTTTTTGAAGTCACCATGAAGCTTTTGGACTTGATATGAGTCATAGCAATGTACATGTAATGCCTATGTTTTGAGTCAGGAGTGGCACGTGTACCAAGTAGGTGACATGAGAAGTTCTGTGCAAAGACAAAGGATAAAACACATATACATTTTAATTTGACTTGGAGCTCGGTCTGTGTTCTGTGCTTTAGAAGTAAGAAATGAAAACTGGTGAAGACCAGTCATTTTGTAGTGTGCAGTGACATGTAGGTTCACACTTCGACTCATTTAATTGTCTGGTGACAGCTCAGAAGTAGAAACACAAGCCTGTGGTGTGAAGTCTCTGGCTTGGGAGTTAGGGTTGATCTGACAAATGAGCTTCCCTAATTTGTTTTATGTTTTACTCACATACTGAGATAGGTGTAGGTCTTTCAATCCACCTTAGGAGAAGAAAGGGCTAAGAAAAATAATGAAGGAACCTAATAAAAAATCGAGCTTTCCCACCTGTGCTGAGAAGTTCCAGTGACTGAACACCCAGCCATGCTCTCTGCACAGAGTGTTGACTTAAAGAGGTGCCATCCAGTTGAGGTGTTCCATAGGGCGTGTGCAAAGATCTGTATTTACATGATTTAGTGGGACCTGTGTCTGCCTATACTAGCAATTTAGCTTCATACTTTTCATGTAAGTATCTTTCACTTAGACTGTGTTGGAACTAACAAATTACATTATTTAAATTGGAAAAGTAAACACAAAATGTTATGCTGCTATTTTTGCTATAACTAACCCCACTTTTCTCATATGGAAATGGGAATAGTCAATTACAGTCTATTTCACTTTCAGATTCCAGTACTTGGAATATACTTTTTTATCTTTTCTAAAACTAGAAATATTTTACCTTCTGATGGAGGAGGAGGAATCATCCTTATCCCTTTCATATATATTCCACCTAAAAGTATTTTTATGAAACTCATTTGTATAGAAATTAATATTTGAGACAAATCTGATTAAATGGTGTCTCTACTGAGAGATATATAAAGCAGAGTACTGCAAGCTCAGTTTGCTTTTTCTTCAAAAGAATCTGAGATTGTCCTAGCACATTCATCCTAAATTATATGGTTAAATTAGTTTCTGATACTGTTGCTCTAGATAGGTGCAATAGTACCTGTGTTTAGGTACTGCTCATAGCAATGGGCATGTAAGATGAATTGTACCAGTCCTATTAGTGCACTGTCTAGCTGCAGCCAGATAATTCCTTTCTTTTAGAATTAATATGATCTCTGTTTCTCATAGTAGGTCTGGCATCATTTTCATTCCTTTTTCTATCCCTTCTCAGACACTGATAAATAATGATGGCTCTCTTACATTTCAGAGTCCTATTGTAGTTTCAGCTGTCTTTTTCTTTCTTTCTTTCTTGTTCAATGAGTTTGTCTCCTGGAACTCTCTGTTCTTTGCCATTTCCCTTCAATTTTTGTTACTTAGCTTTTATTTAGCTTTGCACCTTGCCTCATCTTGCTCCTTTTCATTTTATTTGTAGTTCTGGATCAGTTCCTTCACTTACAGTCATAGTCTTTTCAGGATGTGGGACTTTTAAAAGCCTTCTTTTCTTCATGGTCTACTAGCTGCAAATTTCTCAAATAATCAGCTTGTTTTGTCATTTTGTCTACTGAGCTCTGTCTTTTGTCCTGCTTATACCACCTCTAATGTATCTACATAAGATTTTCTCTCATTTGATTTTCTCACCTTCCTCTCTGGGATTATGTTTATGCTTGAGAATAAGCCAGGTAATAGGCTAAAGCCAAAGCTCATCACAGTCTAGATCCACATAACTATATGGCTGGTAGAATGCAAGTGTCCCTGTATTTAAACAATCACACACTGCCTAAAAATCCTTGCTTTCCATGTAGCACTTGGTTCCTAAACCCTCTGGGAAAGTGTCCTCAAGAGCAGGTGGGATATTCATGAGCAGCCAATAAGGCAAAGCTGTGTTCTCCCAGCCCACAGGAGTGTCATCGTGCTGGGCTGGTACTACAGAGTTGAGTAAACCTGACTTTTAGGATAGCCTAAAGTCAGGGCCTTTGCATGCATTTGTAAAATGGGCCAAAAACTTGTAGAATACTTTGTCTAAGTATTGTACCATCTGAGGTGTCTTCTCTTCCCCTGTATATTGATTTTAACAGCCTTTGATCTACAGAGAATTACAGGAGAGACTCCCTTCTTTCCAGCCCTGAAACAGACACCAGCTAGAAATCTTACTTGATGTGTTCTTTTATCACATTTTTTTTACTTTCTCCCTGATTCCTCTGCCTGTTTTTCTCAGCAGTGGTTCTGACATTGTCCTTGCTTTGCTCTTGCCTTTCTTTTTTTCCTCTCTTCTTTTTTTACCTTCAGATGTCTTCTCATCCTTATTAAAAAAAATAAAAAACAAACCAAAAAACCCCTCGTGTCACCTTTCCAGCCACCATATGGCAAGTATTAGGCTTGGGTATGTAGAGTCTCCATGCCATTTTTACAAGAATAAATGTTCTCAAGAGTTATGTAATTTCCAGGTGTTAATGGGAAGAAAAATACTACGAGTAATGGTGGGACCCAGACATATTTTTGCATAGATTTCCTTACTAGTAAAGTTTTTGAAAGTAATGAGCATGTTGTAGAAGATCAGTCGTTAAAAATGCAAAACACAAAGAACTGTAAACAACTTTGATGGCTTGATTAATAATTCAGTTAAACTGGAGGTTAAGAGATGAGTCTATTGCTTCACTTTAAAGACATGCAAAAGAAAGGAAAAAAAGAAATTTAGGAAATCAGTTGGGTGAAGTAAACTGAAAATACTAATTTCTAGTATTTTTAGAATTTATTTCCATGTAAGCAAAAAAGCTATTAGGATGAACCTCAGGCTGCATAGATAAACAATAACTTAAAAGAGACTGTTAGGGTTATATCTGAAAGGGAAATATAAACTAACCTGCAAAGACAGCTACATCATGGTGGTTAGCAGCTGTTGGGGTTAAGTGAGAACCATTAGTATTTTATCTGTTAGACCTTAAAAAGGACATTGGATCTTAAAAGCCTGGAGGAACTCCAGGGTGGAGATTCAAAGGAGGTTTCTAGCAGTCCAGCACTCTGGAGCAGTCATTTAGTGATAGCAGGGAGAGACTTCCTACTGAACTTTAAGATAGGTTTTGGTGAGCCTTCCTCATCAAACACCCACTTACCTCACTCCTTTAACACTTTTCCAGCTAACCTGTGTTTGTCTTCTGTGTAGTCAGTCTTTGAAGTTAAGATCTCAGACTTGCATATCACAGTTTATGTTCACTGGACTTCAAGTATTCTTTTTCCTTTCAACACTTGAGAAAGAACAAAGCTGAGAGTAAAACCAAACACATGTCAGGCATGCAGTGAATACAAGTGAGGAAAGATTTTGTTTTCAACTGAAAGATAAATATACTGGAACAACGTAAGGCCCCAAACAACCTGCTCGATGAGGCTTTAAAAAGGGCTTTACGGTTGTTCATCTACTCTGAGTTACATGCATGGGATAGTCTCAAGAGGTCAAAACCAACAAAAAGACTTTACTGACAACTTTAGAAAATCAAAGAACTTCGGCAAAAGATTTAGTGAAATATTCAATCAACACAAAACACTTCTGAAAGCATTAACTTGGCCTGTTCAACTTAGCAAACTGTAAACCCGTTCGATTTTAGGTTACTAAAAAATTCTCAGAAGAGGGAATTAGAAGAAGAAGGAAGAGAGAAAAACAGAAAAGATATAGTAAAGGACATATATAGCTACCAACTCCTGGCTTCCAGCAGTGTTCAGCTGATGGAAATTCCAAGAGGAGGTAGGGTCAAGACATGTGCCTGCCTCATGTTCAGCCCTAAATACCCCTTGGCCATCCTGGGCCCTTCCCCCTGGTGGGACTTCTGGTCATTTTGCCACTCAGGAGTCAGGGCTCCAGGGGTGGGTGTGGAGCATTGGCTCTGCTGTGCCAGGGATTGGCAGCCACTGCAGGGCTGGGATACAGCCCTGGGGGATGGGGTGCACAGGGCAGGGCACTGCCTCACCTGGGCAAGGCCGGACCTGTTCCTTCCCTCACACAAATGCACCCCGAAATGTCTTGAGACATTAGTCTTTCCAGTCTCTCACAAAAAGACAATTTTCATTAACAGATTCCTCCCCCAGTGTTATCTCATTCAGTTTCTTGGGATTCCTCCTCCTTTTCTGTAGTTTGTCTAGCGTTAAGCCACCACCTGAACAATTCTCTATCCCCCCCAAGGTTTGTATTTGCAAGGAAAGATATGGGCACTGAGTCCTACATTGATTGAATTCCACTATTACCATCTGAGTTTCAGTCACTTTTCAAACTATGACATAGGTTCAGCACCTCTCTTTTTTGTTCCATATGTCCACCACAGTAGGGTTTAGACCTCCCAAGAGCAAACTCAGAATTAACTGTATGTGCCTCTGGAGCGTCAGCTAAGACATCCAAAGTCAGTGTGCCTGTATCACCATCCAGACAGTTTCTCAGTGCTAATATGTTATGATGTGTCAAGCACATATCAATATGGCACTTCACTGTGGGTTACCTGGTGTCTGGCTATCCCAAAATAATTTTGACAACAACCCAGTACATGACAAAACTGCATTCTTTAAATAAAGTTATCTAAAATGGATTTAACAGTTCAGGACAGAAAAATATAAGTTCTGCTTTTAGCACTTCTCTGAATAGATACCAAAATTTTCCTTCTATTTCTGTTCCTCTCCCCCTTGGTCCCTGGAGAAGGGCTTCCTACCTTAGGTCTTAACATGGTCTTGCTTTTCCCATGCCCTTGTTCTGTTTGAGCTGCGTTCTGTACGCTGGCTTAGATCTAACTCCTCTTCACGGGTGCACCTCATTTTCCTGACATCTGCTGTTACTTGTCCATCAGCGGTTTCAGCATCTTCCCTGTCATTCAGGCTTACAGCTCCTGTGTCAGTTTTGACACTCTCTTCCCTCTTTGCAGAGCAAGTTGTCACTCCATCATGTCACCGTTCTCTAACTCCGTCTTTAACTTCCGTGACTGGAACTGTTATTTGGCATTTAGTTGTCTTTTGTCTCAAGCACCGTGGGTCTAATGCCAGCTTGCATCCCCTGTAATTGTCCCAGGAGTATCTAGGAGATCCCTCTCACCCCTGGCACTGTTTGGCATCCCTACTCCGCACATTTTTTGTCTCCCACAGCTTTCAGATTTCATGTGTTTCAGAGGAAGTTGTTACACTATGGGAGCGAAAACTGGCAGCAGACGACAGAGGCACTGTGACTCTTTACGAAATCTGATGTGCTGGCACAGTAAACCCAGAGAGGTTTTATTGTCCAAGAAACCTGGGCAGGTTCAGTGCCCTCCCTGAATCACC
This sequence comes from Daphoenositta chrysoptera, assembly GCA_013397915.1. Taxonomy (NCBI): domain Eukaryota; kingdom Metazoa; phylum Chordata; class Aves; order Passeriformes; genus Daphoenositta; species Daphoenositta chrysoptera. The sequence goes on along the minus strand of VZRO01000093.1, from coordinate 220,872 downwards.
CGAGTCCGTGTGCATCACTGGCCAGGTGATTTTTTGTGGGCAACAGGAGCCTTTGTAGCATCATCTGATCGCTTCCTCTGACTAGAAAGAAATTTGCACTGTTCTCTGGTCTTGACTTAAACAATAGATTACTCGTTGTTTTTAAGTGTTTTGAGGTTTTGATGTCTCCAGAAACTTATCAGGGAAAAAAAGTATGTTTCATTGTGGAGGGTTAACCATTATTTCTGATACTCATGATGGAGAGGTTCGGTGTCTGCGCTGTGCCTGTGCAACGCTGCAGTTAGCAGTGTGATGGGACTGTGTGATGCTGTGCTGCAGTTGTGGCCTGAAGAAACAAAGGCCCTCTTATTTACTTCTATTCCTGTTATGATATTTGATCAGAAGTTGCTGTCCAGCTAGTGATTCTTGACGTAATGCATCATCAGCATAAGCCTATTTACTATTGTTCCCTTCACAGTGAGATTTTATACCAATCCCTGTACTTCCCAAGCATCACAACACCTAACACAGTCTTAGCTGCTATGACACAGTCCAAGACTCAGAAACACTGAAGTTTTGTTTATTGTTTACTTTATTGTTTCAGAAACTTGACATGGACTATAAAAGCTTTCACAAAAAGTGACTGTTCTAATTCTGTAAGGTGCAGCCTTCCAAAATTCACTTCTTTTTGGTCTTAGAATATTAAATTACTGTTCATTCTTACTTGACTGATTTAAAAGGTTGAGAACTACAAGATTATTGATGTTCTATTTTTTCCTATGTCTCTTCGTTATTGCCTTTTTTGTTATCTCTCCTCTTCTTAAAGTCTTAGTGTAATCCTCACCCCCTTCTACATGGAACTAAATACAAACAGTTCCCTTGACAGGAGTTAGTACAGGGCTCTGTAAAGAGCTGGCACAAAATTAAAGCAGCAGCAAAATTTCCAGTAAAAATATTGCATGATCTATAAATATACACATGGAAAATATTTGTAGCATAATTATGAATGTGTCACTCTCCTGATGAAACTTCAGTAAAGAAGCTTGAGATATTTATTATCAATAACTAAAAGTTATCTTCAGCTAAGATCCCTTCATCCTTTTTTTTTTGTCCTCTCTTTATTTTTTGGTTTCTCTTTATCTGTATAAGAGTTTCATTCTTTCCTGTCATTCATTTCTAGGGAGGACAACTTCTCTACTGCGAGGTGAGAGATGGTGATGGGCTGATAAAGACTATTAACAGTGTTCACAACCATGAATCACTTTAAAATCAAGGGACTGTTTTCAAGATAAGGTGCTTCTGTGAACCCAGTTAGGAATGTGGTGGTGGTTGTGGGGGGTCTGGTGGTGTGTTCCTGGAATCTGTGGTACTGACACTCAACAGTGACAGAATTTTGGGATTGCTGGGTATGATTGCTGGGTATGTCAGGGCACCCCTGCCCTCATCCAAGTGTGTGTTTAAGGAACCTCATGCAGTTTCCTAAGGTAGGAATGAGAACACGTTTGACACTTTTGCATGACAAATGCACAATGCATTTAAAACTCTTGTACCTGGGTTTTTTTGCCTATGTGGTCTCTTCCCTGGTGCTTACTCTGGCGTTTCAAATACAGCTGCCCAAGAATCATTCGAAGTGATGACAGCTATGGCTGCCTGGTAAACAGGAGATCTGCTTCCTGAACAGTTTAGCTGGAAATTCAATTTTTATCTCTTCTCTAAATGTTTACAGCTAAAAATACATATTCACAAGGAAGAGATTGATATTAAAACTGCCACAGTCACATTTGCTATGGCACTTCCTTGGTACATAGGAGATAGTGCTAGTTCCTTCCCTCCTTGATTCCAGCCATGGTCTTGTGGTTTATCAGCTGCTGGTTTTGTGTAAAAACCCCAGCTGAGTACATGTAGAGAGGCACAGCACCAGCTTCTCAATAGATCTGTAAATCTGAATGTCTCCCACTGCTTTGCATTCAGTATATTGTGCTATTATGTGTATTAATGAAAAGGCATGTAAGAAAACAAAAGTGAAGCAGAAACTATTAATGATGCTGTGATATTATTTTCCATTTATCAATTAGTTTCACATTGCTTGAGAGAAGATGTTTGTCTATATTTGACTATTATTCAGGAGAAACATGGCAAATAATAAATTTACTACCAGCCTGTATTTGCCTGTGTACCAGAACCACAGAAAACAGGACGGAACAGCAATGACTTGCTATGGCTTAATTCTGTATTCCAGCAGAGCCTTGAAATTGGTCACAATTTCTGGGTTCTTAGTTGGGGGTTTTTTGCTGCTCCAAATGAGAATGAAGAATTCCTTCCTGTAGTTAAAATATGTTTCGAATGAGCAGGTGTTGATTCAGTCAAATTTGCAAGCTAATTTAACTTCCTGGGATTTCAACTGTTGAGGCACCAGGGGAAACATTTTAAAAGTGCTGGCAACAGTAAGCGCCTATAGATCATTATTTCAGATTGTTGTTGTGGGAGGAAATGTGATGCAGTGTTTGGTTCATCAGCTAAAGTTCTATTTTAAAGCATCAGTCAAGCTCAAGGAGGTCAGACCGTACCCAGAAAGATCTCTTCTGAAACCCTTTAGTTCTCTAACTCCATGAAAGAATAGTTGGAAGCAAAAAATAGACCATGCCAGATGAAAGTTGGTATCTTGGCATAGTTCCATTAGCTTAAATGGAGTGATACTGATTTACACAGGCTAAGTGTCTGCCCTTAAGTCGATTGTTTAGAAGTCATCCAGGAGTATTTTCATACCTTTCAAGGGGAGGTTCAGATGGTCTTTAAAACCTGTGACACTTTAGTAACTGAAGTGTAAAGCGGCAAAGCAGTAACCAAGGCACTTTCTTTTTAAAAATTGCACTCCTAAGAAAAATCAAATGCTACAAAATAGCTTTATAGCTAAAAATAGTTCTGTCTTGGTGATTTGGAAAGTTCAGGTGCTGTGGACTTAACTGTTTGTATTCAGGATGTGGTAGGCATTCTGCTATTAACAATGAAAATTTCTTTCCATTCTAATGATGCAAAAGGTATTCTTGACCAGTGAATGACATGTGGTCAGGCAGTTCCAGATTATCCACCCTATTATTATTTATCATGGCAGCAATAGGAAACCTTTTATGCTATTTCTAGATCAATTTGAGTGATTTTTTTTTTTAATGTAACACCACTGAAGAGTTTCAGTCTTTCTAAGAGAGAAAAGAAAGGTTTGAATAAGTAATAGAACATTCCTATTTCTTTTTGCTTTTATTAATTAACCTTTTTAGTCATTTTTTAATGCATGAAGTGTTTTTGATATTTAAAGTGAAATTACAGAAAAGGTTTGCAAGTCCAGATATTCTGCACTGTTAAACTTGTACAGACAGATCTGTGTCTTTTACATACCCGGTGCTATTGACACATTTCGTGGTACCCCATTTTCAATCCCCTTCTTGTCTGTGGAGGGGGCTCTTTGTCTAGACTAGATGGCAGAAGATGCTCTTCCTTTGACTGAAGTGCAGGGGAGACTGGGTGAGTTGGAATCAGTGCTGTCCCAGCATCTCCTCTTCCCCTGAGAGAGCTGGACTGCAGGAAGAAACCAAGCTTTGTAGATATCTTGATATGCGTCCCTTCGGAGGGATTTGTTCAGATAGAATTAAAAAGCAAAGTAATTATACTAGAATAAAATATTTTTTATCCTTAGAATAGAGTATCCACATGGGGGAGTTATATCAGCACAGCTATGGCACTGTAATTATCCTGTTAAAGCGAGGCCGCTCAGATTCTCCCTCCAGCTAAACCCCAATATGACCTGTTACCACAAGTGGGAAGAAAGGGAATAAAGCAGGTTCATTGGGCCCTTCATCACCTCCCACGTAACACCTTCAGATAAAAACTGTAATTCTGGTGTGGATAAGAACAGCAATGAATGAAATAAAGTGAAACATAAAAGCTTTTTCTTGGGTTTTTTTTTTTTTTTTGGTACATTATTGAAATGTTCTGTTAAACAAAATGAGCCCGACAAAAGAGAGAATATGATGATACAGCACAGAGCCATGCTCCATGGAGAAGTCTAGGCAGTTCTGAACACCTGGGCTAGTGTAATCAGTAGCTTATCTTATTAGTACATTGAAATGCATTTTTAAAGGCAGTATTTTGCAATTCCTGAATATTTAATTTTAAAATTGAAAAGACATTTGAGAGTTGAGAATAATAGATGAGATTTTTTTAAAATATGCAGTTTATTTACTTTGCTAACATAATTTGTGTGACAGACAATAAATCATGATTTCAAATTCACTCAGGAGATTAAATTCAGGGCTCTCCCAAAGGTCTGAGTCATAATTCTTGGTCAGATTCTCCCTTAAAATTCATTTCTAGATAAGAAATTTAAAATATCCCTCTAATTTCATCTTATTACAGTAATATGTTAACTCAGTAATTTGTTCTCTAAGGCTTTAACACTGCATGTTATCAGTGTGTATCATGGTGCCTTACTTCACTTTAATCTTGGTGCAATCTAGTGTCCTTACAAAAGGATGTTCTTGGTAAAGTCAGTTCCTTGGAGAAGTTGTTTCTCTTGTTTGCTTACCTAACTTGTTTTAAGACATTCTCTTTTTCCTTGTGATACAATACTTTGCAGAAATACACAAATTGTGTAAAGGAGCTGTCAATTATTTGATCAAGGTAGGAGAGATTCTCAAAAAGAGAGTTTATTAAAAAGGAATTGTTGATCAGTTTATCAAAGAAAGATCTGATGTAAAAATGAAATGGGTGCAATGTAAGGGTTACCAATTCAGTATGTGTCATTTACGACTTCTTATAGCACAGTTTGTAAAGAAGCTGCTTTCTTGAACTTCAAGCTCGTCAGGGAAGGAGCCATTCTTTTATACTTCTCTGTTAAGCAACCTATAAGAATGTGGGTGCCCAGAGATGTGAAAATGATTAAAACACCACTAATTAATTTGACAAAGTAAGAGATTTAAGTGTGAAAAACCTCTAAGAGATCTATTAATGCTGTAAAAATTAAAAAGGGAGTTAATAAGCCCATGCTTGTGGAGTAGAGAACATACCTCAAAGCACTGGTGGCAGCTTCTTCGTTGCAGTGGGGTCACCAAGAAGTTACAAGGGCTTTGGGGATGGGACATCTGCTAGAGAAAAAGCAGAGAAATGAACTGGCTTTTATTTCCAAATCTTGCACATCTCGGAAACATTTTGATGTCCTTTAGCAGTATCCCACCTGCAGAATACATGGCCAGCTCCAAAGCCTGTGGCTCAGGGATGACATCAGTGGAGAAGCAGGGTAGTAGATGATTTTTCCCCAACCCCTCTGAGGTGTTGGCAGCAGTGTGTTCCCCAAGCACAGCTGACCAGGCAAGTCCAGTAACAGCAGCTGGTTTTAAAGCAACTGAAAGTAAAATATTCAAACATTTCAGCTGATTTATCAGGGGATGCAGATAGCTAACAAAGCCTGTTCCTATCTTTCCCTCATGCTTAGGAGTCTGTGTGAATGTTAGAGTAGAAGTAAATTGTGTAGTCTTTAAAGTTAGGAAGCATCAGCCTTATGACTGCCTGTGCAAGCCTAATTTTTACAGTTTTACAGAACACATTCAGTCTTCATTAGATATTCAGATCACCATTTTCCTCAGGACTCTCCTTCCTAGAAGGAGTGTAAAGACTCAAGGGACATAGATAAGTCCTCACCATCTCTATAAATATGTTTATAAGCTTTACCTTTGTCATAAATCTCCTTAAAGAGATTGGGTTTGTTCAGTAGATATCATTTTAATGAAATATGTGTTTTCAATGTTGGTTGTTTCTTTTTTGGGGTAGCATATCTGAAACAATGATAGTTTGTTCGAGGTAAGAATTCATTACTTTCAAGAAGATGACCTCAAAACACGTGGAATTTAGCAAGACTACATACTGCTAGACTATCTACTTTTATTTTTAAGGTAAAAAAACCCAAAACCATGTTTCATATCTCATTTTGGACGGGAAGTTGATGGATTATGCTACATAAATGCATTATTTTATCAGGGGATTCTTATCAATGTATATTGATTCATTTAATATTTATACTTGATGTATAGTGTGACGTATATGTATGGTGTATATTTACTTATCAAATTATCTTATCAATGTCTATCAGGATCTGCAGGGAGGGTGCCAAGGGGATGGAGCCAGGCTCTGTTCTGTGCCGTTGAGCAATAGGACAAGATGGCCAGAAAGTGAGGCACACTGATGAAGTTCCACCTGAATATGAGGAAGAACTTCTTTACTGGGCATGTAATCCTTGTAAACACAGGGAACAGATTGCCCAGAGAGGCTGTGGAGTCTCCCTCACTGGAGATTTCCAAAAGCTGTCTGGACACAATCCTGAGTAATGTGCTGTAAAGGACCCTGCTTAAGCAGGGAGGTTCTAGATGACCTTCTGTGGTCTCTTCCAACCTTACCTTTCTGTGATGCCGTGTTTTGAGTAAAATTTAAGAAATTATTCCTGAATTCAAAGTTTAGTTTTTGTCTGGAGCTTTTTAGCTGTTACCTGCTCCGGGAGAACAAAGCTTCCTTCACTGCATTAATAATGGCTGCAGTGAGCTCTCAGATCAGCCACTGCATATAATCACCTAAAGACACAACAATAATAAAAACATATTTTCCAAATAGTTATTTGGCAGCGACTGTGCTTGACTGTATTCCCAGCTGAAAACAGGGAATGGCTTGGATTTAACACTTTCAAATGAATGTAAATTAGTTTAATACAAACATAAACTTCACTCTGAAGTGAACACTAGTTATTAAAAATAAATAAATCTGAAACAAACATGCTCCAGTACAGAAGATTGGCATGAGAGCAGCAGCTATGCTAAAAAGTGTTAGATTAACATCCTCTAATTACACAATTTTTCATCTCATTATATATATATATATATGTCATATATATATATGCATGTGTGTATATATATATGTGTGTATGTATATATATATATATAGGAAGTAAGTCATCAGAAGATTTCCTTTTCTTAGCATCAGAGAAATATGTTTTAAAAACCTTTAGATGCAAAATAAATGTGTGGAAAACAAACAGAATTAGATTTACCAGCCTTAAAGAACCATCATCCAAAAAAAGAATATGAAATTTTAATTCCTACACAAGCTACCAAAAATCTTTCTTTTGAGAGGCAGAATGTGGCATTATTTCTAGGTGACAATCCACTCCTTTTCTTCACTGGGCATGGTTACCACTGAAATGCAGCCACTAGTATGTGTTTGTATTTTGCTTCTAATCAGCAGATTTGAATGTAATTATGTATTTTGCAGGTGAGGTGTTAATGCTAATATGGCCCATCAGCTGTGTGCTGCCACTTGAAATGGTCCAGTGGAAAATCTTGAGACAAACAACATTGAATTAGGCTCGCAGCCACGAGCAGCTGTGCTAAGTACCACTGGCATGGCCTCAGACGTGCGATTCTCAGAGTGAGCCTACTGCTAGCTGCTTTTAAAATGTGTTTATGGTGGTGACAAAAACTTTCCATCATCAATTCTTCTTGGACCTCTCTGCCTCTTAGCTGAAAAAATTACAGCTGCCTGCAAGGGGAGGGATGCTCAGTCCTATTAATTTTCATTGGATGAAAAGGATCTTTTTTCCTTCAGGCTAAAGGTTTAACCTTTATGAGTTTCATGAGTAACAAAAGGCAGCCGGATTTTTATTATATGGGGTAGAGCTGCACATTTGTTCAAAATAATCAGCACTGGGCAATTTACTGCGTATCGATCCAAAACAAACCTTATTACCCATGTAAGCTGTTTCCTTCTCAAGCCTACATTTGGCATAGGAAAACAAACTTGTTTAATCATCAGTTTTCAAATACTTGCCATGTATGTCACCACAGCCTGATATAACATTTGAGATCAATGAAAGGAATGCTATCTGGAGAAGTGCATCAACAGATTTTTGTAGGATATTTTCTCCCCTCAACAACCTCCCATGTATTTAGAAGTTACTTTTCTGAGCACACAAGCATTTCCATGGGTACCCTGTCTGGCTCAGCAGTCTAAAGAGAAAAGAACCAGCAACACCTTTACAGCAGTGTCTTTGCAGCTGTTATAAAATTAAAGGCCACAGAGGTTTTTTAATTTATAGAGCAGCGCTGGTAGGTTGCTTCTGACTTGCTGTGGAGGGTTTGCCAACCCTCACAGGGTTGGAGAGTGGAAAGCATATTATGAGGGCCTTTTGGAAAGAATTGCTTAAGCAAGCTGATGATTGAAGGGAGGAGAGGGAAAAAGGAGGAATGAAGACAGGGAAGTACATTTATGATTGGTTTTGGAATCCTCTTTTAGTTACAAAAGTCAAAATAGTGTAGAAACTGTCTTTCAACTTGTTATTCTGTTGAGGTTGTGAAAACTTTCAGCTTGGTATAGTGACAAGATATCATGGAAGTATGATGGATGAGGCAACAGTAGTTGGGAGATGAAATGTAAACTCATGAGGTCCTTGCATCACTTGACGATGAGAATATTGCTCTGTTGAAGGGACTGACAAGAAATGCTCACAAGCAGAAGGGCACTTTGATCATAAATGGGAGTTTTGGATATGAGAACTGGATTTATTTTTTTCAGTATCTCTCAGCCCTCAGTAGCTGAGAAGGCCATTTTTTGGCCTTGGTTTGGAGCTGTGGTTGAATGCAAGGTGCTGCACCATAGCCATGGGGTGACTGGTGGTGGAGAGACTTAAAAGTCAGGCAGTAAAGTGTAGCAGCCCTGGGGAGACAGCAATGGAGGGAGCTGAGGCATACAGGGACCACTGCCCTTGCAGTGTAAGCATAATTTACACATGCCAACAGGTAATTCTATCTGCTTTTAAGCCCTGGTTGTTCAAGAAGCCTTTCTTTCTCTATTTCCCTTCTTTTTTTTTTTTTTTTTTTTTTTTTGGCACAACTAGCATTTCTCTAAAGGGTGAGGATACTTCTTAATACCTGACCGCCTTGAACTGTGGGGAATGCAGTATTACCTGTGGAGACTCTAGCAGAACCTAAAAAAAAAAAAAGCCAAGTTCTGTTAATTCTTTGGTGGTGCAACAGAAGCTATGAAATGTGGAAAACCTGCTGAGCAGCTGGTAGATATTTAAAAACTACAAAAGGAAAAGATAAGCATTACTACATCAAAGTTATACTCTTCCCCAATTATCTGTGATTTTAAAAATTGGAATTAATCCTAGTGAAAGAAAAATCATAAATTTTGCTAGTAAGAGACCAAAAAGGCATTTGGAAGTAAAGGAATCCCACTAATGGGTTAGTGAACGAACCCATGTAGCATGTGGGTTGTAATGTTGAAGGGATTGCTGATCTCTGGGCGTTTCAGATATATCTTGTACAGAGTTAATGCACTAATGTGTCTTTGTATTGATAGAAATAGTGTGACTGGCTGAATAAGAGCTCTTGGTAGAGACTTTAAGTGAGAGCTATCACCATACATTGAATATGATTTCTATATTGTTTTCATTCTTTGGTGTGTTGTAATGTAAGAAGTGGAGAATGTGGAACCGAGGTTAGTCTAGTAGCCATAATTTCCTCAAGTGCAACTTTAAAACTTAATTAAACTATTATTTTCTACACAGCATTAAAAAAAAAAAAAAGCAAAGTATGGAAAGTGTGATATAGTTTTTGTAAGCAGAAGTTTAAAAGTTTAATAGAAGACTCTTTCTTCACCACTGATCTTTCAACCCAAACTTACTTGCACATAGTAGACCAAGTAACAATCAGCTGTATAGCAAGGGTGCTGGATTATTCTTGTACTTATCTGCATAAAGTTAGCTAGTTCCACACAAAATCCAAGTACTTTGTCTGTCATTGCTGGTTTAAGATGTACAACAACATTCCTCAGGCATTTCCTCTTGGAAGAATATGGTACTCCACAGCCTCGTATATCTCCTTCTAAGGAAGTTGGGAATAAAGTAGATAAGAGCTAGTCTAGTCTAGTTCTACATATTTTCAGAGTGCCTTGCAAACACAGTTCTGAGTGAGAGCAGTCTTTTCTGTATACTTTTAACTAATACAATTTCTGTCTGCTTTAGACAGAGAAACAGGCTAATTTTACTCTAGGTATAGTAGTTTCTACTTCCCAATGTAAAACTAATTTTTTTTATAGTTTGGATTTTCTGCATTGTTTTGCATCAGTTTTGATGGGGATTTTTTCTTGCTCTTTCCATTTGAAATGTAGATTCATCTATGTATTTTATCAGTGATCTCTTCAGGTAAATGTGATTCAAATTATTTAACCAATAGATGAAAGTAGCTTTTAGTAGGTATTCCAGGGAATTTTATTTTCTAAATTTACATCTGTTGATGATAAGAATTCCTTTTCAAGTGAGGATTTTTTTTGAGTCTTTAAAATTATGTTTATCTCCTGCTTTTCCTCTTCCTCCTCATTTCTCTGTCTTGCATTGTTAGCAACATCAATCAGTAATAAGTAAGTTAATTCATATGACATTTTGGAAATACACAGAAGAATAACAGAGAACATCCAATGCAAAATCAGTTGTGATGACACAGGAGGAGCTCTGCCTCTGTGCTGTACTGTTTCTTCTGCCACTTTTAGAATCCCCCTTAGGAGAATTAATAAGAGTATATCCTGCATGGAGAGCTGCTCTATTGTTCTTTTAAGATCTGAGGTTTGTATTGTTGAGTTTTGTTAGGTTTGGAGGTTCTTTTGCTACTTTTTTGTCTTTTCAGTTGGTTCTACTGTTTCAAGGAGAAAGAGATGCCTCAACAAGAAATAATATCCAGTGTAAAGCCTTTGAATATTGGGCTATTCAGTAATGAAAGATGTCTTACATAACTCAACTTCTAGAAGCTCTTTTAAAACTTAGCCTTCCTTTCACAATAGCAATAGGAAGGTTTCTGTCTCATCTTGTGGCTAAAGGAGCTTGTGCAGCACTGTGATGCTTAAATGAGGAGTTTGTCTTGGAAATGGGGTGAGGACTTTAACTTGCATTACTCAGAGATTGATACCAACACTTTGCATATAAAACTATTGTCCCTCTTCTAAGGGTTGTTAAAGGACTGGATAGATTATAGAAAATAGGTACAAAAAAAGAGGAAATACTGTATCAAGTGCCTTTCAATACAAAATTTTTAAAAGTCCATCCCTTTAGCTGGCTCAAAAACATTGAGAGATGACTTAGTTGAGTATATAAATGAATTTTTTGATGCTGAGACACTATTGAGTACTAAAGGCTCTTTAAGGACTCTTTAGCTGTAGTGGGAAACGGAGCAATAAGAGAAGGACTAAAACATTACACCACACAACTTACAATTAGAATTGAGGAATGTTTTAAATGCAAAGGATATTCTTTATCATTGGAGGTGGCAGGCTGTCTTTTATTTCAAGGTGTTTTCAAATTCCTCTGAGATGATGTTTGCTTTTGAAATGCACCTTTCAAGAAGGTTGATATAGATTTGGCACAGACATTACTGGTTGATGTGAATGATCTACGGAGTGTAGCCCTATTTTTTTTCACTGTCCTGCTTGCCTTTAAACTTCATGAACTTAGGATTCACTTATGAAATATTATTCATGGTTTTATCTTGCTGTTTAAAATACTTATTTTTCAGGTTATATTAGGAATGAAGATATGATGGCCTTATTTCACATGATTTTATGTTCTCTGATTTGGCTGTTTTGAAAGCAAGATACTGGGGAATACTTTTCTCTCCTTTTTTCATATTGACTGGTAGAAAGTAGGTGCTTAAAAACTCTCTACCCAAGACAGTGCTAATGCAAAACTAGACTTGCTAACCCAAGAGGCTTGAGTAAGGCTATTGGAAGAAATAAGTTAGATTCTTTTCTGAAGTGAGTCTGTCATCTCATGAAACTCTCTAACCTCTAGCGGACAGTATAGGACAAAAAAAAAAAAAAAAAAAGGGGGGAAAAATATGTTTTGGATTTGGTTTTCAGAAACCTAGGGAACAAAAAAAGCAACTATTTGTAGAAACACATACAGTTTTATAGGTGTCCCAGATTAAAAAGGCATAGGAAAGACAATTCTAATTATGTTTCCTCTTTCAACTGCAAAGGAAAACACATGTCTTACACTATTTATATATTTACTATAAGGCCTCTTAAAAGATGGTTGTGGTGCTGTTCAGACTACTGAGGGTCCTAGGATCCTGGCTGAATGCCACCATCAGGCTTTGAGGACAATGAGGCACCTGGATGTGGTGGGAACAGGAAGGTATGCAGATGGAGGAGTGTCGTGGGCTCTTCACAGATTGTCTACTCAAATAACACCTGAAACTTTTGAAAAGAGATGGGATTCTTTGGGGAAGCAAAACATGGCATAGTGGAAAATCTGCATCTGAAAGTAATATAATTACTGCTGTGCATCAGATACACATTTGTATACTTGAATTGATTGGGAAAAGGTTTCTAATGAAAAAAAGACTATTTTATCCCAGTAGAGATGAGAAGCAGTAAGATAATGCAGTTTACAGTAGATAAGGCTAAAGTTTTCTTTTATCTCTTCAGTCTCTACCTGTCTCTATGTTGTTCTCACATAGGCTTGTATGTCTGCTAACCTGAGGACATCTATCAGATATTTCAGCAGGAAAAAGTATGACTTAACTGTGTTATCTTAGTGGAAATGTGTTTGCAAGAGAGAGACTTCTGGCAAGAACATTTACATCCCTAAAGCTGCATGGGAGTTATCCTTCCCTCATACAGAAAAACGCTTTACAATATTACCATTGGAAATTATCCCCGGGAAGACATGCCATGTAACAAATGTAGCACAATGAAATGGCTTCTCTGCTACAGTCATTTACAAATTTATAAAATTTAAACTATAGTAAGAAGTTTTGTTTTGAGGCTTTTCTTAATATGATGCAGAATATCTTTTAAAAATATTCATGGAAATGTGCAATGTCCTTTCTTTTGCTCTAATCCTCTGTATTACCTGTACAAAGAACAAGGATTTGCACGCCCCCTCCCCGCCTTTTTTTTTTTGCTTATCTATGCTGCAGTCCTACTGTCATTGTTTGATTCTGCTTAAATCCCTCTGTACCTAAAGGTACAGCCTTATCAATTGAAAAGCTAATGCTATATAAGAAGTGAAAAGAACACAGAAAGGTTTCCTAGCAACTACTGTGAATCCTTCTAAAGTAAGTCAGTTAAAACCATGTAGTACGTGCAACGGGTGTAAATTAGGGAGCTAAGCTGATCCTCAGATTTACAGATGCCCACTATAAAGTACAATAAAACCCGTAATAGAAGGTGAATTGCTCAAGAAGAAAATCACATCAGTCTTGACAGCTTTATCATTATTTAAATGATCCAGCTTAAATTCTACTATGTAGTTAGTAAGACTGAGTGTCAGAGCTACATCAAGGGTTTACAAAGCAGAGTTAATAGCATTGGTTAGTGTTGCTGCTGTGATTATGCCTTTTACAGCTCCTTCTGAAAAACAACCAGCAAACGTAAACAAACAGACCCAACTCCAAGGGGCAGTTGCGGGGGAGCCATTATAAGGAGCAATTATACAAACTCATGTCTGTGAAAGACGCTCTTTGTTGTTCTGTTCTGCTTTTGCACACCACGAATTAAATAGGACTTTTTAGGTTACTAAAATCTGTTCAGTAAAGTGTGGGGAGGCTAACAATTCTCTGTCTCCATACACACTGCTCTCCTGCACTCTTCCGTTTCTTCACTCAAGACTTCTTTATTGTAGATGTTTTTTAAAAGAACTTGGACTGAGATTATTTAGAGAATCAAGCTAAACCCCTCACTTTTATTTTAAAAAAAGCTCTTTATTTCTGGAGAATGCTCATTAAACACTTGCCTTGTTTACATAAAATTTGAAAAGTTTTCCTCAAAAAATGTTTGTGGCTCACACAATTAATTTCTTTTTTTAATGTATTTAAGTCAGTTGGGTTGAATTTTAAATCAGGTAGTGCAATACCTTTTCATTCAACCAAAATATTTTTAGTTTACACTTAATCTGAAATAACTAATAATATGTATAAGAGAAATATGTGGACCTGCAAAAATTAAGTCTAAAATATTTAAATTTTACACTACTGGTGAAATTCCTTCCTTATTCCTGAGTGATTTATAGCACTGAATTAGTTCTTCAGAATCTTTAGAAACAACAAATAAAGGAATACAGTGAAGTATATTTATAAGCAAGGGTACCAAGTTTCCCCATTGTTCCCTAGTAAACAAATGCACCTTCTAGTAAAGAGAAAAGGCAGGAAGGGCTTTAAGTACCACCTATAACCTCAGCCTAACGAGATAAAGCTGTATCTAGAGAATGCCATTTGGGAATCACGTTTGGTGATAGTGGTTTTCTTTTTGTTGTTCAAGTCATCACCCCTGAAATGAGACCCAATACAGGGTCTATGAAAACAAGACCCAAATCACAGCCCTTTTACAAGAGCAACATACCCATGCATGTGAGTGTTCCTGTTCTTATTATAACAGATTTAGTCTTTGGTTTCTTCCATTTTGCAGATTTTGATAAAGAAACCTGAAAACTTCTGGAACACACTCTGGTACTTATCCAATGCTTATTCCTCCCTGGCATATCTGATCTGAAAATCAGGTCGAAACTGTCAACAGACTGACTTTTCTCACCTTATTGTGTTATTTCTGCTTCTCATTTTGACTTCTAACAGAAAGGGCAAAGACACAAACATATTGAAATATAAAAAAACCAACCAAACAACCAAACAAACAAAAAAACCAAAACAGGAACAGCAGCACTTCGAACACCAAGCAAGTTCAAAGCTGTTTTGAAGTCTGGCAGTAGTCTGAGATGACTTTTATTATTGAGGTGCCCATTCATCCATTTTGTAGTGTGGAGAGTGGGCTGACTTCCATAACTCTTCTGGAGGGCAGGCATGAAAATTGTGAAGCAGCAGGTTTTGACATGTACTTCTTCCTTACCCTCTCCAGCCTCACTTAGCAACCACTGCACTTTTAATGATACTGTGGTAGAAATATGAATTCATTCAGTATATTGTAGTAGATTCAGCACCCCCAGGTCCTTTTCATCAGGCAGCTTTCACAGGAAAGCAGCATAGTGAATTCTGCTTAGGGGCATTGCTTGCTATCATCTTTATGGCATAAGAAATAGACTCATCAACTACCATCATTCTACTAAGATTTGTCAGTGCAGTACTGGAGAGGAGGCCTTCCAATCGTTTGTGGAATTTAATTTTTACCCTCTGTATAATTAAATTGCCACTCATAGAGATTTGTGCTAAGCGTAGGGGAATAATTTAGACACACAATGTAATAACACTTCCAGATGGTATGTTCATGAGTCTGTTTTCTAATGGTTTAATTAATTATTCTAGTCTTTCATAACATGTGAACTATCATTATCCACCACAGTGTCCTTAACCTGAGCCAGAGTCTGGATACTTGCTCCTTATGTTTCTTGGTTGAATTCTCTTTGCATGCTTGTCCAAATCAAGGAATTATTGTCAAGCAAAAACAATAAATAACTGAGAGTCATGGAGTATAAAAATCTGTTTATTACCTCCCAGTATGGAAATTATTGGTATGCCATGGGTGGTTTGTGTGAAATATCAGGATCTGACTTCTTATTAGTCTGTCTGATAGTCTGATACCAGCAGCAACACTGTAGTCATAAGGGTAAATGAACTTACTTTACCTTATGGCTTACATGAAATAGGCTGAAATAAATTATGTGGTGGGTATTTTCTGCTACTGCTCTCTCGGTGTGCATGATTCTGTGTTCTCATTCTGCATGATTTGCAAAAAACCATCTTTTAAAAGAAAGCAGTGCAGTATCTGTAAATCTGTAATTGACATGGGATGTTTATTTCAGTTTATCTAAAATTTATATATGAGTGAGAATAAATATTGCTTATCTGCTCTGCAGGTGTGTATATGCACATAGTATTTATATTTCACTGTTTGCCAGGTCATTTATTTATTTTTGGCAGTTGATATTTTTTAGGATAGTACGCATCTAGACTTTCATGAAATTTGCTTCCTGCAGGAAATGTCTTAAGTTTTAAAGATGTCCTGAACAGTTTCTCAGAAACACCCCTAGCTGTCAAATTCTGAAACCTATTTTCATCCAGATCTCGTGCCCACAGTTATTAATATGTCCATGAATCTTGGGACTAATACAAGATATTTTATTGATATCTAAATGTTTGCAGGGTGGAAAAACTATAGAAATGTACAGATCATTAGACAGAAAGCTACATAGGTAATAAAACTGCTCTTCTGGACTTGAAAGTATTTGCGTTATGTTTATGGAAATAAATTCTGACAGGTTACCTAAAATTCACTTCACCCAGCTTCCTCTTATATCATCAGTTAGGAGCACAATGCTTGGATACATTCAGGACCAAAAAATTTGGAAAAAAGCCTTCTTGCTTTGTCTTGAGAGTTTTTGAGTCATCACAGAAGCCCCTGCACAACATAGCATTTTATTCTGTGTAACTCATGGTCATGCATGAAGCAATTCCCTAAACATTAGATTTATAATCTGTTTAATCCTCTCTTCTCAGTGCTGCTGTTCTTCAATTAGTGCCTTTTCACACACATTTCTCTAATCTTAATCTTATTTCATCTTCCTATACCCTGGGAATTGCAGGACCTATTTAGTGTTTTTTGAAGCTGATGGTAGATTAAAGCTGGTTTGTTTTTCTGAGGAAAAAAGAAAACCTAGTGCTATGCCCAGCTGTGGTGATAATAAATTTGTGTGCACCAGCCACCTTTCAGAATGTTCCTGTATTTCGTTTCCTGAAAAATGACATGATATTTCTACTATCAGGAATGCACAATAGCGTAATTAAGGAAAAATGTGGTGGATTCTCTTCTTTACAGATCAGATTGCACCTCACTTCTTCTCATGAGGTTTGTATTATCAGCTCTGCTGGTAATATAAAGAAAAAAAGGACTATGCTTTGCTTTAAAATCCTCCCCGTTTTTCTTCTTTCAAATAGGAAAAGAGTCTACTCAGAATAAAAATACATATAACTGAGAAGGAGGGAAACATCAAATTTTACAGTATTATCTCACAAAACACTTACAGTCCTACTGCACAGTTAAACTATCACAGGAAAAGACACGGAATGTTCTTTAAAGGTAAAATTCTATCTGTACAAGGCAATGCATCACCAAAGTGCTACTTAAACCCTGAAGTAAGTGAGCCTCAAGTAGTTTGTAGACCATCCCATAACGATGAATTTCACTCTAAGAAATATCAAGTAGTATTTTTCAATCTGAATCAACGGTCTGAGAAACACAATAAAGTCAAAATACTGTTGATTTATAAATCTATGTGTGTATAGGGCTTGCATAAATAGAAATATAAGTAAATACATACGTTTATAGACAAACACAAAATATGAACATTAAAATGTATTTATTAAAGTTTTACTGAAGTAAAAATCTTGTCTCAAGAGGGAGATTAGGGTTGATTTTTCTTCTTTTTGTGGAAAATTTTTCAAATCCAAGCACTTAAGAGAAACAAACATCTTGGAAACATGGGCACAATTTTGCTTTACCAACTGTAAACCAGTAATAATGTTGCTTTTGTTTAATATGGTACCTAAGGATTACAATACAATAATGTCATGCAACTATACTGAAAAAAAAATAGTGATTTGGGCATGAAAAGACTAAAATTACAGGAAAATGGACCTCAAAATTACATGTCCTCTGGTAATTAAGTCCTTGGTGTGCAAAAAGCCAGAATATCAGATATAAGCCTATTATACCAGTTACCTGCCTTTCAGTTGGAAATTGCTGCGAGCCATAAAAAATAGTGGTGTTCACCCTGCTCAAGTTTAATTCCATCAGATTTGTTGAAGCTTGAGTCTTTAATAAAGGACATTTTTTCAAGAAAGCAAACTTATCTCTTTCCCCTTCAGGGTTTTCTCCTCTTATCCTTTCCTAGTGAAACTCTGCTAAAGTGAAAAACAGGACCACAACTGTCTGCTGTCATATGGCAGTTTAAAGTTTCACCATGACATTGTTTTCCAGAGATGACTGATACAGATATTAAACAGAATGTCAGCTTCGAAAGATGCTCAGAAGGATGTAAAATGGATTCTTTAATACTGACTGAATTAATGCATTAACACTTTGACCTTACCTTCCATAAATTCAAAAGGGCATTGGAAAACAAAACAAGCACAACAAAAATCAACAAGCCAACTGAAAATATTTACATCTGACCTCAAAGATCAATAAATCAGAATTTCTACTTCACTAGTTCTGGTGGAAAATTGCCATTTCTCTTTAGGCTAGAGAAGATATGTGTTTTATACTGTATGTGCTTTTTTTGTGTATATTTTTTTGTCTTTTGACTCAGTAATTTCTACATAAATCACCATAGACACAAACAGCAGATGTGGAAATCTTCATTTCTGTGGTCTGAGAAAGAGAAAATTAATAACTTTCACGGTATGTTGTGGGTATTGAAGTTAGCAGTGATTAAATCCATGCAAAGTTGCTCAAGACTAAAAGAATGGCAAATGGCCATTGATTTACATCCTACACACTAATTTTGTTCTCCATCCTTGACATTAAGAGTTTATGTAGAAAAATATATGCATGTATGCATCTTTGTTCATGTGCACAAGAGGTAGCAGCAAAATCCCTCATACTTGTGTGTAAATTATATGAGTGTGAACACACAGAATCTGATGTACATTTAGGTTACTTCTCTGTACAGCTAAGAAATGTGCTGGCACTCTTAGTAACTTTCCCAGATGGTGTCAGTCTCCCCACAAAGAGAGTGTTTTTCTCCATTTCTAATTTGATTTTTGTTTTGTTTTGTTTTCATTAAGCTGGTTTAGAGCTGCTTTAAATCTCTAGAGTTTGGCTTCTCTTTCTGCTGCCATGGGTTTTTATTTTGGTGACCAAAAGGTGGTACTTCCACCTTGTATTGTGTTCTCTGTTCTTTCAAACAGACAGTGCAGCCCAGAAAGAACAAGCTGTTCCCTTCCATATTCTGGGGAATTGCAACAGTATGGGAAGCATGGTGATTGCTTTTACCACTGAGTTGAAAGATCACCAGACCCAATATAACAGGGTGCTTTCTTGTGTACCTGCCTCTTTGAAATCATCCTTTCAAAAGCACAAATGATTCTATCATCCTATTACTTAAATCAACACTTCATATTACTTAAATGAACACAATTAAGTTCCTATTACTTATAACCATAGGCATTTTTCACTGTGATCCAGCTGTCAGATGAAGTTCTTTGGTTGCATTAATGGAAAACATCTGGATTTAGGGCCCTGTGTTTGCCTCTATAAGCTAGATTTAGCATTTGGGATTCATTCAGATTTGATTCCCTCCTCAGAAGGTTTCTTAGTCTTTAAATTAATCAGGAAAGACCACTGATCTTCCTGCTCCCTGTTCCCTCCAGCCAATATCCCCTGGGTGTAGCAAACCAGGCTGGTGGCTTCTCCATGCCTTGGCTGAGTTTTGCATTGGGAGGCAGGGCAATATGAAAATCCAAGAGAAATTTCCAAGACATCATAAATTTTAAATCCCATTTGAAATTGTAACTTGCTAATCCTTCTTCATACAATCCCATAGCTAGGATCAGTGGATCTGGGGGCAATTGACCTGAATCCTGCCTTTAAGGGATGCTGTCACAGAAAGGTTGTGTTCCAGTGAATTGTCTATGTCCATATCTTTTCTCCTTCTGCCAAATGGATATAATAAGACTACCAGCAGTTCTAAAGCTTTCAAATTTTTCTGATTCTTTCTCTGGCATTAATAGTTCTAAGAGCAAAGATCTTCAGGTTCTTTGTTCTGTTTTTTTTTTAAAAAATACTTTTTTGGTTGTTTTTTGCCATTTTGACTTGCATTAAACATTTCACTTTGTGGTTCTCAGGTGTGGAAAAGAGGCACACCTATTTGGTTAGAGAAATTATGGAATGAGAGTCATGTTTTTCTCCTGCTTCACAAAAATAAATCAGGTAGTTGAAATTCTAACTATTATAAATTCAGGTAGCAAGATAAAAATTTTTAAAAACCCAAGAAACATGTATTTCAATTGTTGTCAACCAAGAGTGGCTGACAAAGAGGTATATGGTTTTATACTAGCCCTTTGCACTACCAGCCTGGCATAGAAAAATTATTTGTTAGAGCCAGAAATCTGGATTGCAGTGAAGCTGAAATATATTTTTGGATGATGTATTTTGAGATGGCACCATTAAGAAAAGGTTGATCAGTATGGAGTCAAAACTAAATAGGGAGTTGAGCTGTCTCCTCGTTTTTCGGCAGGGTTGTTAACTCATATCAAATTCTTCATTGGCACTCTGTTGGCCTAGATTTTCTTTTTTAATTTGAAGAAGAGTTTTATGGCACACTTAATAAAATTAATGCCAAGGGATAATCTTTAATTACTGACATATTTTTTTTTCCTTTAAAATTAGAAGCACTTATCAAACAGTAACTCATTGTCATGATTGTAAAAATGAATATATTATACAGATATTGTCATCACAACAGAAATAATGACCTGATCCAAAGTCCATTAAAATCAATGAGCCTAGAATTGTATTATTCAGATTTTAAAGATTTTCTCTGTAGCCTTTATGAATGAATGACCTTCTTGTTTCTTGCTGTGCTTCTGTATTCACATAATGTGGCATTTTGTCTTTTCTTTGCAAGGGTTAAAGTATCAATCCCTAATAAACATAGTAGGACACAAAAAGCCTGATTGGAAAGTTTCCAACCCCTGTTGTAACCTTTGTAATGTTTTTTTTTGTGGCAACAAAAGCTACCTCAAACCTTCTGAATAGTCAGTAATCCATATTTAGTTCACTAACCAATCACTGGGAAAATTTAGTACTTGGTTGGCAATCAGCTACAGAGATTGCCTTTATCACAGAACATTGTTAGCCAGAGCCAGACCTCTCCCTTGAATATCATGGATAGTTTGTTTTCTTAATTTGGGGCAGTATTGAATATCACTTGCAGAGAGTATTTCTGCAAAAATTAATGCATTTTGGTTCCCATTATTAGGCTCTCTTCTTGTCAACTATCCATGCAATAAAAATGTTATTTTCACAAATAGCTGTAGAAAGAATTTACCAAGTCAGCATTACCATGTGCAAGAACTAAATTTTTTGAAACTTTTAAAACTTTTTTTATTTTTTTCATCTACTAATCAGAGTACAGACAAGGTGCTGTGTGCTTTCACTCCCCAGTGGCAAACTGGAAAGAGTGAATAGCAAATTTTAAATACTCGAAGAAGTTACCCAGAGCAGTGATAATGAATATACTTGGGAAATGTTTATCTTCTTATCAGTATTCTAAAAGCAGAAAGTAAATATTGAGTAAGTTAGGGTAAAATTTGTAGGCTAAATTGTCTATTTTGTATTCCTCATTCAGCTGCACTGTTTTCTTTTTTCTAATCCGGAAAATAGAGTGAAAAAAGCTCTCTCATTGAGATAGTGCAAGTAACAACTATACTTCGAACCTGTTACTTGCAGTGTTCTTAATTTTGAAAGACACAATATGAGCACAATATACATTGGAAATGTTAAGACTTCCAGAGGTGTGTAGGTTTAGGAAATACTCTATGCTGCTGTATCCACTCAGAAGTGCTTAAGTTTTTCAGCAGCAATTGGGAGGGGACTGAACTGGCTATTACGCTTTATTTCCCAACACCAGGGAGTTTCAACTCACAGTTTGGTAACTTGACAGAATACGAAACTTCCCATTTTGTATTACAGGCAGGGGTATATGCGTGTGAGTCTTAACATTTTATAAAGCACGGTATTTAAAAAACCCTTAGAAAAAAAGGTTTGGAATTTGAACCTGCAATTACCCTCCAGCATGGAACTTAGGCTGTAAGACTGGTGGCTGTGTCTCGAGTGCTTCACTGCCTGTCCAGCCCCTGTGCTCACCACTGTGTGCTTAAGGCACTTTTTAGGACACACCTGGAAATATTTGTCATGTTGAGGAAAAGAGGTTTACCAGGGCTGCAGCCATGATGCTGAACAGCAGTCAGAAAATGCTTGAGCTTCCACTTCTCCATTGCTGCACTCTGGATTAACAGAGACATGCAGGCTCTTTTGGAGGTGAGCTGCGTTTGGGCTGGCATGTGAAATACAGTTTAGATCCACCCTACACACTGTCTCCATGGGTGATCTCATCCAAGAAGCAAAGTGAAAACTCTATCAAATGACATTAGACCCTGGAACCTGATAGTCAGGGCAGGTTAATTAAATGAGCAACTGCCCACAGTGTCTCTGCTCATTTGGGATTTTGCAGTCACTATGACAGACATGAAGAAGTATCTCTTGTTTTATACTACAGCTGCATCTTAGGATCACATGAAATCCCTTCTGCCTAAACTAATCAGATTCAGAGGCATTCTCCTGTCTGCTGATGCTCTAATCTCCTCTCCTTTTGCATCATCTATCACGGGGTACCAATGAACTGTGCTGACCTGTGCGAATAATGGAGAGCGCGGGGGGCATTTGTAGGTTAATGTGTCAGCTGCTCTGGATAACAGATGCCTGCAATGATCTGGCCCATGATGCCATGGTACAGCCAGAAAGGTAACAACACTGCAGGAGCCAGGCACACAGAGGAATAGAGAAAGCACTGGGGGGAGAGAAAACAAACAAAAAATGCTTGTTAAATGTACAGCGAAACGTCTTCAGAGATCAAGGGAAAGATGAGAGAACAACAGAGGATTTAAGATTCTAAAGATGAGGAGCTACATAAAAATAATTGTTTCATTCTGCAGCTTAGGGCAGTACTATAACTCTTTATTAGGCAATTATTTTCTGTCATTTTGAAGACTTTATCTCTTCCAACAACATAAAGATTCTACCTGAACTCTTTGCAGCCATGTTCCCTTCACCCCTGTAATAGCAGTACACACCTACTCTGTAATTCTTCTTTGCTCTTCTCAAGTGCTGGACGTCTTGTGTTATCACAGCAACCTGTCAATACCTGCATAGCAAAACTGATAATAAAACTAACACTTTTAGTTTAGTAATGTGTTTTACCTCACTACTCCGTGGGCTAGATTCTGATAACCTTATTTATAATGAACAGTATCTTCTTCTGAGTGGTAGATTGCCTAATAGGGTAAAGTGCTATCAATACTTGTCCCTGAAGTTTTGAATTAAAGGGTCACACTTTATCAGTCAGTGAAATACCAGCAGCTTTGGGATGAGATGTGACAACAGCTTAACAGCACATACCACCTGCTACCCAACAGTTTAAGACAGAAAATAAAGAATACCATGGCCACTTGAAGAGACAGAGGAAATTGAACTACTAGCTGCCTGGGATGGCTTTGGTCTCTCTGGACACACCAGCAGTTACAGCTGGTGTTGCCAGCCCCATCCAGGAGCTGGAGAGGTTAATTTAGCCCCAGGTCTTGGCCTCTTCCAGCTACAGGTAACTGATTATGTGAACCTTCTATTACTGGAAGGGTGCTGTTCCACCTCCCTTCCTGCAGGAGCAGCACCTTTATTTTGTCTTTCCTCAGCTTTTTCCTTATGTTCCCCTTTGGAGAGCCACTGTAGTCCTCTTTTACTATGTTCCTTTTGCATACAAGCAAGATATATTTTTTAATTATTTTATTGTTTCACTGGATTTATATTTATATCCTCTTCTTTTTTTCTTCTCTCTTTTCTTTCCACAGTCTTTCCAGTGGAATATGGTTTCATACTGGTTCATTATTACAGTAGAAAAAGGCTAAAAAATACGTAAAATGAGGTCACAGCTGTACACATCTCTGGCTTTTACCTGCAAGTGAATTCTTTGATTCCCATAAAGTACTTGCATGTTTTATCTTTGTATGATTTATCAGAACTACTAAATGAGATTGTTTTGTTCAGGAAACCATACAAATCACTAAATTCTTCCACTGTCTCTAACAGAGCCTCTATTGTCACTTTTGCAGTAGAAAACATCCCAGTTACTTGGATTTTGATTATGAGTAGGAAATACATCCTCCTTTGCAAAATTAGCCACCGAAGGTGCTATCTGCTAAGCTGTATGCTGAATGGTTCTTACTGCCTGGAGGCTGACAGAGTGATGGCAAGAAAATATTCTAAGTGCATAGATGGAGTCAAAGAGACTTTGAAAGCAACATGAGGGAAAAGGTTAGTGATGGAGTAGGGTTAGAACAGTGAGGGGTAGAATTGGACTGGGGAACTGCAAAATGGTTCAGGAGAGATGAAAGGCATTGGAGCAGAGGGAGGAAAGAAAAAGGAAAGTGAAATAATCAAGAAGCTGGGAGACAGAATAAAAAGAAAAGAACAGGAGAAGTGGGGCGGGGAGGGGGGCAGGAGGGAAAGAAAGTGAGAGATTAAGGAAGTTGAAAAAGAAAATCCTGAAGTACAACTGGTATTGTCAGCCCAAAGCCCAGACTGGAACCATAAAGGTTTGTCTTTTGGTTTTTATGAAGTTCTCTTGGTTTATGCCAGGTTTCATGAGCTATTACTGCAGCATCAGGATACTGACCTAGGAAGGAAATAGATAGGGGAAGAGATGTCATAGAATACAAATGAATACAGCAGAGGGAAAGGAAACAAAGTTAAAATTCACCAAAAAAAGGGAGGGTGGATAAAATTAAGATAAACATCCTGAAGGCTACTTCCCATTAATTACACTGGGACAGTGAAAATACAGAATCCTGCTGGGCTAGAAGTTTATTGATGCATTTCAGGACACTTGTGTGGGTAGGCTACCTGTGGTAATTAATTCCTGCATACTGCAGTGTTGGTAGTAAAGCATCTGAAGTCTGAGTTTCATTAATGCTAGTTGGCAGGGCTTGGCTGGTAACAATAAAGTATGATTAGAAGTCCCTAATTAGACTCCTTAAAATATTGTGCCTGAATATTCACTGATTATATTATAGTTTGAAATACTTGGATTAAGACAGTTTCCTTACCCAAGAAGTAAAATGTATTGACTATTGAAGAAATGTTATTTGCATAAATTATATCAAATATGTAAATCCGGTGAAACTTTTGAATGTAGAAAAAAGAAAACCATCAATATCTGGAAAATGGTATGTTGATGTCAATATGGAAAAGGTGGGGAAAGAGACAAAAGCATTGTTCTTCCTTGGAGAAATGGTTAGTGTACAGTTCATTTTTCCCCTTGTTTTTTGTTACACCCTGTGATTTAGATTTGTTTACAGTTATTACATGAAATATTGCACTAGCAATAGAACTTCCCCCTCCTTCTTCTTATTCTCTTTTCTGACTTGACAAATGCCATTTCCAGATGTATGCTTATCCTACCTAGAGCATAATGTACTTTGAAGAACATGAATAAAACCAAAAAGCAACAGTGTGTGTGCAACAGAAATGTTGAGACTTCATTCACAAGTTGTCCCACAGACTATGTTTGCTAGCCAGTTATTATTTCCAGTACGTATTGCTCAGTATATTCATTATGTTCATAAAGGTAAGTGCCATTTACCTAGTGCATTAATTTAATTGGAGTAGCTGTGATTAGTTCAAATGCCTGACATAGCATAGGACTGTACTAACCAAGGTATTTGCTTAAACACATGACTCAGGGCTATGGAAGACAGTAGTGCTAAGCACTAAAACATGTACTTAAGATTAAAGACTGAAATATGTTTTAGGGCTAAATACATTCTTTAGTCAATATACTAAGATCCTAATAGTGTTGCATATATCCCTCTGCTTTTAGAGACTGGCAATGCATGGGGGTTCTGCCATGGTAAATCTGTCAACACTCTGTGATAAGATCTTGTGCTGATTCCCTACCAGTAAAATCCTGTAAATTCCACTGACCACGGGCAGAGTTATGATCATCTGCAGATACAGTCACATGCTGCAGTAATGAACAGGTTGTGTGAGTAATGTAAAGTTTTCTAGACAGAAAACAATTAGTGAGTAACAGTGAGTTTGTTTGTAGTATAAACCATACCCATAAAGGCTTCACTGGATTTTTTTATGTATGTACTTACTTGACATTAGCACCACTGTCATTGTGATGAAAATCTGAATCTCTTGTGATGAGCATACAAAGGCACACAGACAGCACCTCTAATTGGCAGAATCAGAAAAGGGAAGTTCACAAGGCTTGGCTAAAAGAGGATGAATGCTTCTGGTGTCACTGGAAATCTCTCCATACCTGTGCTCACAATCAGTTTGTGTGAAGTCTGTGTACCCCAGTGAGTACTTTGGAAGCCTGCTGTGTCACTTCAATCACAGCTCCACCAGAAATGATGTGCCATAAAAACCTGTGTCAAATTCTGCCTATTAGAACTACCTGGAGCATCAGCATGGGTAAATAAAATAAACTATCAAAGTGAGATGCACGGTTTTGTATTACAAGTGTTTGTTTTCCAGAGAAGGCAAAGTACTGAAGCAAACCATCTTGACTTATGTGTCAGTTTTTAAGTTCAGCATGTGTCTAATACTTACTCCTGAAAAATGCTGAGAACCCACATCTCCTATTGAATTGGTATTTGCTTCCAGCCTAAAGAAAATTAGAGAAGGCTATTTCTGAGAGCTGAGGGAGCTGGCATCGAGAGTAAGTGATAGGGATTGGCTTGGCAAGTAAATATCATCATCTTCCAGAATTGTTTCTGATCCAATTCTCATAATGACAGCTAAGCTTCCAAATCGAGTCAGTCAGCAATGCAAACAAGTTGGAGCTCTTCCTTTTCAGACTCTGGGTTGTTTTCTGCCCTCCTTTATAGTCCTCTGTTAGCCCTTATTTCTGCTTCCCTCTTCTGTGAGGCCTTTCTCACCCCTCCTCTCCCTCCCCATGACAGGCTGCCAAACCCCTGTCAAGTCCCAGTCTCTCTCTTCTCCACTCCCCCAGATGCTGGCTAAGGAGTGATGCTTTCCAGCCCCCCAGGCAGACCAGCACCAGCCCCCAGTGCTCTTTGCAGATGTGGACATTGCACGCTTCAGCATCCCCTGCCTTTTGGAGCTAGGTTTTAATCCCAAAGCAGCTGGGGCAGCAGCCTGTGAACATGTGCAGCCCTTAGCACTTTCATAATACTTCCAGTGGCAGCAGAAGGTACTCAGGGATTAATTCTGTACCAAACCTGCTGCTTCTGGCTTCAGCCCGAGGAACTGTGCTTTCCTGGCTCGTGCTGCGGGATCTTCCCTGCCAGTCCTTCCTCCCCAGACACTCTTCTTTTTTTGCCTGCCTCTCTCTTTTAGGCTTGCACTCACTAAGAAGGGCAAAGAGGAATTATCATCCACAGAGCAGCAAAGAAAAGAAAAAAGCCACCAGATATTGGCATGTTTTCTCTGTTTTAAGCAGTTGAATGTTTATGGAGGTTTGGTTTTGATTCCTAAAAGTTGGCAGGTGCCAACTCAAAGTGCTGAGCAGTTCTATGAAGCCTTAAGAAATTAATGGAGCATTTTAGCAAGTAGCCAGGCTCTTAATTTACTGACTGCTAAGTTTGTATCAAAAATTTTCAATTGGAAAGCATGCAATAATGATTGGGGAAATATCTCTGTCCTCCATGCAACCATTTTTGGTGATGATGGAGGTGGGATGGGGAGGGTGGTGAATCTGATGTGAAACAGACACTCTAATGAGGTTCATAGTTGGGCTGTGGCCTTTTAAATCCTGTCTTCCAAAAAAGGTTCTTATGGAAATGACATTTCTTTGTTTTGACGGAAGATTTTATTGGAAACTTTTACTCATTTAAAAATAGGGAAAGGCTTAGCGAAGCATCCCTTAAATCATACTTTCTCTGGTGAAGAATATCTAAATCACAAAGTATCATGTCTCAGTAAGGCCACCATATGTAAGGGCATGTTCTCCTCCCATTTAACAGAGATTTAACTCATCTGGATTTCAAAATCTGTCTAAAACAGTCTGCTTGCAAGCTGTATTTCAAAATACAAAAGAGAAAAAAGAGAAAAAATATCCTTTCCTTAAATATCTCCCTGTGTAACTCAGAGTAGGATATGGCCTAGTGTCCTACTAAGAAAAACAAAAGCAATGAAAGTTTTAAATTAATAGATGATAGATTCCACTTCCACATTTTTTGTTAAATGTGTTCCTCTGGACTGATGGCAGAAGGAGTACATGGTAGTCATGGAGTCACCTTAGCTTAGCAAGCAATAGAAGTACGAATACTTTTAGCTGTGATTATGGATTTTGCTGGCACATCACTAAATTAGCCAAGTGACAAAATTAGCTGGTTGGTTGGCTAAAGACCAAAAAGAATTAATCTGAGCCACTGATGTTACTATCCCCGGGCAGTGCAAAGCTTTTAATAAACCACAGAATCAGAAAGAGTAAATCAGGGAAACGTAGCTTGCCACAAGCAGCGTTTGGTAGGTGTAGATCTCTTACAAACCTCCTAACAGATGGGTAAAAAAAGTGCAAGCCATGAGGATGAGTAAACAGACCTGATCCTGCTTCTTCTTGAGATAAACAGACACAAATTTTATGGACCCCAAAATGAAAAATTTGTAAGGAATAAAATATAAGAATACAAGCCCTTATAGGTCAGAGACTCTGGGGAAAAGGAGGAGAGAGGAGACCAATTCTTTCATAAGGTGGTGGCTTTTCATCTAAATAGAATGTGTACAGCCTTCTGAATATGTTCAAAACAAAGGAGATTATTCTGTGCATCTAATACATATAAAAATGAATAATTTGAAGACATAAAGACTAGTATGAATATCAAAACTTTAATCAGTATAGATATAAATCTAAATCTAAGCCCTACCTTAGATGATGCCTTCCACTGGTATATCAAATTTGTCATGCCCCTTAGAGATTTAATTTTCAGAACTAAAAGACTGCACAGTTTCCTTGAGGAGGCTTTGAAATCTTATACATCAAACAGACATGCCATTGGCAGCTTTCAACACAACAATATTAGTACTTCTGATCTGAATGGGATAACTGCAGTAAACTACTGAACTGAGAAAATCAAATAATACAAAACTTTGGTTAAATTAAAGCTAGTTCCATTTAGGAATTGAGAGGGAAATAGAATAATGGAATTAATGGTAAAATGCTTTGTTGTGTGTAGCATCAGTAGGAGAGGGTATGGAACTGCAAAAGACAAAACAGCAGGATCTTTCTGTGATGGGAGATGGAAATGTGTAATAATTATCATTAAATGCCAATTTTATTTTCATCCAGATATAAAACTAGGAAATCCATTTATCTTACAGTATTGCTGCTCTCCTCCTGGTAAATTCTACCATTATGACCAGTGTTGTAGAAAGGTGACTGTAGAAACAGTGACTTCCATGGGATGCCATTGATAACAACATTCACATGTCAGCAGGTGGGTTAAAGTCAAACTTAGAACTGCTGGATCCACAGCCAGGTGCCACGTATGTGTGCATTCAGATTTGAAGGAAGAACAGTAGAAATCAGAATAAATAAACATGAATAGTTAAACAGTGGGTTGTTTTTTCTCTGGAGAAGAAGAAAAAACCAGACATTTAAACCTGCAGAGAGAAAAAGATAGTTATCTTTTCCCCCTCAGCTGACCTTGAGGGCTTCTAGGCCCAGACACCACTTGATGCAACGTGGAGTTTTTGCAGAGCTGCTTACTGCAATCAGGCCACTCTCTCCCAAGTTCAAGAGTGCTCCCTGTGCCAGCGGTTGGCCAGGAGCGAGTGCCAAAAGCTGCCAATGGGGCTTTCTGGCTGAGAGATCTCAGCTGGTTCCTCAATCCAGCTTCGTAAATTGGCAGAACAATAAGGTTGCCACCTGGCTAGTTAAAAAAAAAAAAAAAAGACCACAAAGACAAAATTGATTCTTACCTCTTTCTGTGATGACTTGCACGTGTGCTGAGGCACTCTGACTGAGGTTTTCGAGGAGTGCTGAGCATATTTCAAGCATCAATGACAAAGTTTAAGAACAGACAAAAAATATGTCCTTAACCCTATGTTAAACTAGAGAAAACATGAGTGTGCCTAATAAGTGACTTTTTTACTGTTTTTAGAGATTTTTTAAAATGAATTTTAGAAGTTCATTCAAATGTCTGAGAGGACTTCAACTTTTGGAAATACAATTATCTGCAGAGCAGAGTATTAAATAAAAAGGATGCTTAACAGCAAAGTAAAAGGAGAATGCAAAACCTGAAAAGGCAGAGAAGCACAAGATGAAAAATAACCATCCAGAGTAACTACTGATCTTCCCACTTACCTTCAAAAGCTTATGAACAATTATTAAAATGAGAAGAATAAGCCTGACGTTGTATTTCTAAAACCCTTAAAACCTTTCTAGATGCTTTTAAAAAAGAATGTTTAAAGCATTTCTAAAGATCTGGAAATATTTTTAGATAATAACCCATTTTGGCTAGCCATGACTCTTTCTGCTTCATTAAAATCTTAGTGCAAGACAGAGCTGCAGGGCTGCCATGGGGTTGACTAATCCAGAGGGATGGAGCACATCTCCTATGAGGAAAAACTGAGAGAATTCAGTTTTTTCAGCCTGAAAAAGAGAAAGCTTTGAGGTGACCTAATTGTGGCCTTCCAGTACCTGAAGGGAGCGTGTAGTATCAGGACAAGGGGGAATGGCTTCAAACTGAAACAGAGCGGGTTTAGGTTAAATTTCAGGAAGAAATTCTTTATTGTGAGAGTAGTGAGATACTGAAACAGGTTGCCCAAGGGACGTTATGGATGCCTCATCCCTGGAATTGTTCAAGGCCAGGCTGGATGTGGCTCTCAGCAACCTGGTCCATTGGAAGGTGTCCCTGCCCATAGCAGGAAGGTTAAAATTAGAGGATCTTCAAGGTCCCTTCCAACCCATTCTACTTCTAATAATTCTATTATTACCTGAAGATACAGACTACTGGAAGATGTTTGTCTAACTTCCTTTTATGAAGTCCATCCTTCCTTTATTTCCAGTATCAGGGATTCCAAAATGCCCCAGGATTAAGTCCCCTGGAATCTACTGTAGTATCTTACAACGTCTTATTAGGGAGATGTTTCTGTAGTGTCTGGCTCAGCTATTGTTGCAGTTTAAACTCATTGTATTCGTTGCTTTCAGACAGCAGATTCTCCTCTGCATTATAAATAAGCACCACCCTCTCTGAAAGCTTCTTTAAATAGCTGCAGACTGTTATGTTGTAGACCAAGCAAATAAGATTCTTTTTGTTGTTACTTTTTCTTACAGCTTTTCAGAGTTTCAATAATTCTTTTCTTTTTGGTTTTAGATTCTTTTAGGAGTCCACTCTTTATTATCCAAAAGGAAGATGAAAACTGTCAAATCTTACCTTTACCTGTGAAATTTTCAATACTAGTATTCTTAATCTAATGTTAGATTTTGCTTTGAGAATTGAAAAGATAAACCTATTTTTAAAGCATTTAAAGGCTTTGTGTGCAATCAAAATAACATATTTCATCAAGATGGGACAAATTTCTTTTTGCCCCAGGGGTGGGTATGCAATACTGTAGGACTACAGAGTTTACAACCTTTAAAAATTTTTGGCAGTTTACTACCAGATTAATTATTGGAACAACTTGAGTTGAAATATTCTGTAGGAAAAGAAGACAGATTAATAAAGAAAAAAACTATATTTCAAACAGTACAATTAGATAACCCTGTATGAAACTTCTCAAGATAGATGGCAAATATAATCCTAGGAGAAAATAGTAATCGCTAGTTCCTTGATTTCTCCCTATCCTACCTTTTTCCTAACTTTTCAGCATGTGAGTTTTACTTTCCAAAACACACTATTAAAAAGATCCAGAAAAATATCAGAGTACAAATCAGTGAAATTCACACTGGATCAGCTTTTGCAATGTGCTCTGGAAAGACAGATTATCTGTCTGGAAAAAGATCTTTTTATTTAAGCAGACGACAAGAAATATTTGGCCTGACCTTGGCCATAAAACAAAAGCACTTCATGCTGTCCTGAGTTAATCAAAGTTCAACGAGAACCAGAGCTGCCACATGGAAATCTGCAGGCTGCCATTCCAGGGTTAGAAAAATGATGCTTCTTTTCAGGATGAGTCATTTGACTTGCAGTGCAGAAGTTATATGTTTTCTTATCTTTCAGGAGAACATTCTCCTCGTGTTTTCCATCTTGATTCATGATTCACTCATGATCGTTTGATGATCCTGAAGGAACTATGACCTTCTTTTTGAAAGCATGCAGGCAGTCCTGGGTGCATGGCAGGAATACCAACTAGGTTAGAAATATAAACAGGAAATTCAATAAGGCTGGGTTTTGTCACACGGAGTCAAGGGCTAGCTTTTCACTGACTTGCATAATCGAGCCCTAAGTGAACTCAAGAGAGACAAAATGGGTGAAAAGGAAACATTTCGTCATTTCACTACATGGTTCAGTGCTGGTTTTCTATATAAGACTCTCCTGTCCCTAATAAATTGTACATGGTAGTAAATCTGTTTTCAAATCATGATTTTGGCTAAAGAAGATTATCATTCAAAACTTGGCTTGCGGAATAACACAGTGACTTTTTTTACCAAGTTTCTTTGTAAATAATGAACCATATTCATTTGTAGTAGGTACTTGTTGGAAGAAAGAAAATGTCTTTCCAGCAGAGTGTATGTCCTTAGAGGTAGTCTGATTTGTGTAGAGGCTACAAGAAGAGAAGAAAATGTCATTGAATCTCTGAGAGTGAACATTAGATGGTAAATTCTCAATGTAAATTATTATGGAAACTTGTCTCAGTTTTTCAGTTACTCATTGTTTTCATCTGTATTTGGCAAAATGGGGGCTTGTCTGGAGGAAACTGTGATAGTTGGCACATTACTTCATTCTACTACTACTACTATCATTGTAGTAACTCATGTTCTAAATCAGGTAAGAACATCTGAAAGCAAACAAAGTTATCAAAGTTAGAAATATTTCTTTGTATCTTCATCAGAACCCGGGATACAGCACAGGTGTTTTCAACATACCTCAGTATACATTTTAAACTTCATAATGTTTTCATTAAACCAACTATTAAGCAGATAGAAGAATTTTTAAAAAGAGTACCATTCTCTAACAAACCAAAACTGCTCATTTCTTGCCATTTCCTGTTAAGACCAGAGCCACGGCTACAAACTGCCTATCCTGAAATTGCCCCTCATTTAGGTGGGGGTGGAAAGGAGAAGTACAGAGTGAGGTGCCTGGGCTGTCTGGTGATGGGCAGAGGAGCAGAGTGCTCCTGGTGTAGGATGAGTGCTGGGGCTGTTGGCAGCTCCAGAGCACCACAGCCCTTGCACATCAGTCCTGCACTCCCTGTGCCTCTGGCAGTGTGCTGCTGATGGAGTTTAGGAGAGGGAGGGCTTTTGTGCAAAAGAGCACCTTCCTCTGAAAATTTGCTCCTTAGCTGAGGACATTTTTAACCTCCAATACAGTATTTATCACACCAGGGAGCCATGAAAAGATTTGGGAGGGTTTTTACTGTGTGGTTGAGATACTTAAATATGAAGAGAGAACCTGCGTTGTTTTCATTTGTGGTCAAAAATAATGTGGTACATTTTTCCAGTCTACTCTAGATAAATTCAGTACTCCTATTCATGTTAATAAAAGTCACAGAATATGAGCACAAGCCAACACTGAAATTATCCCATAGTGGCATTTAAATTAGTAGAGAAAAAATATGTTCACTCCCTGTAATACTGGATTCTTTCTGCCCCTTTCTTTTTAATTTCTATTAATACAAATTATTTGAGCATTAGTATATTGGCCTTAATTAGCTTTCATCTTTCCCCTTTTGATTTAAATATTGCCAAGCTCCATTAAACTGGCTGTGTGAATGCCAGAAAATGGTCTACTACTGAATTCCAAGTGTGTGTCTTTGTCACAGTGTAAATTGAAAGGTCACAACAGGTCATCTAATTGCTTGGTACATATTCTATTAATTGCACTTTTAATGTGTAAAGCACACTGAAATTATCAGATAAAGGATCCTACATTCTGGTAAAACATCAGGCGTGGCTGAATCATAGTCAGACAACATAAGAAAATGATTCTAATGTCTGTTCAAAAATTTTGGATGTGGGTCCATTTCCCTTTTATTTTAACTGACAGCCACTTCCTCACCTCCACTGCTCCTCCTGTCAGCTCCTTTGCTTCTCAGAGCAGGGTTACTTGGAAAATCCAAGAGCAGCAATCTGCCCTCTCCTTTTATTTGTGGGATGTGCTCTGTTCAGTCAAGAATGTAGGAATTCTGTGGTACTTCTCAGTATTTGTCTCTCTTAATTCCTTCAGAAGGCGTGTTTATACTGTATCATTTCTCTAAAGAAACACTGTCAAGATGAAAAATGGAAGGCCTAGGAGTTAGGAAAAAAAATTAAAATGGTGAGACTGCTTTAGCTTTATCTAGTATCTGCAAAAATTGATGAATAACAGCTGCAGAATAGTTATTTGCCTAATCCTGCAAAGTGTTGGCTCCTCTGAGTGATAAAACGCACCCTAAATTCCCAGTGTGTAACAGAATATATTTTTATCCTTTTTAATTAATCAAAAACTTTCTATCTTAAGCCGAAGTCTCATCACTCAATCTCCACTTTCCACAATCATTATTACTTCCTGATGCATATGTGCAGCTTATGCATCACTACTTCCAACAATATGTCATCTTTCAACCAGATATCATAAACCACAGAGCACTGAAACAAAACTCGTTTTAAAGCAACTCACTCAGCATCAGATTGGAACTCTGCTCACTTTTTAGGATGTGTTTAGTACTCTATCTTATTTAGTTTTGAGAAGCTGAATGATTTTCTCCCTGTTTCTTTTTATGAAATGATAAAGTTTAATCTTTAAAGACAAAGCAGGAAAAAATGTAGTGTCTTATTTATGGAGGTTATGAAATGACAGCTTTCAAATTGCTAGGAATTGTGTGGTGAAAAAGCTGAGCAACCATTTTGGTAGCACCAGTAATACTTAGGTACAGTCAGGAAAGCAAGATGGCAGGATAAACATTAAAAAAAGCATTCATTGCAATAATATTCTTTTGCAAAAGAATTCCAATTTTTCTTCAGAAACCTTGGCAGAGTTTCACATGTCAAAATTGCTTTTATTTTGCCTCAAGAAGTTATATTTTGTCCAAATTAAACTGCCTTTTTCCTAAAAATTAATTTTTAATGCAGAAATTTTCAAAACTGAATTATTCATCTCAGCAGCCAAAAAAGGACAATAGTTCAATTGCTCTGTTATTACTGATGGTGTAGAAGATACATGTTAAACCCCAAACTTAATTCACTTTCTTATTTGTTGCATTTAACAGAATGTGGAAAAAAATGGAAAATATTAGAAATAAAGTGGCAGCCTTGACTGTTACATAAGGGCCAGATTTTGTAAAGGGACTTCTGTATAAGACTAAAATACAATGCAAGTAGAATTTAGACACGAAATGAAAAGAAAAAAGGACACAAAAGATCCTTTCCATAGGAATTTTCATTCAATTCCAGATTCACTTTAGCTGGAACACATATGCAGGTACCAGAAAGGTCACAGACCTGCAGTAGTTAAGTGACTGCATTCAGCTCTTCAAAATATTCCCAGGAAGTGCATTTCCAACCCGCGTGTGAACATATTCTTGAAACAGAATGTCATCATCTTGTGCATAAATATTTGTGCTGGGGAGACTTTTCCATAAATAAAGCTTGGAAACATAACCATGCAATAAAAAAGAGGTATGTTGCTTTTATAGATAAGGAGTGTTTCCAAAGTGTTGACAACCAACCCAAACAACAAAACAAAAAGGTTTTCAGAGTATAGATGGATGTACTAATAATTTTAGCTGTGTCAGGATGTTACTTGCCAAAGTAACAAATTTTATATATTCCTGTGGTAGAAGAAATTTTGGTTCTGCAGCATGTTTTCAGAATTGCTGTCCAATATTTAAGCTGATACAATTCAATATAGATTATTGAGCAGAATATTGTCTGCGCTTATTTTATTAACTATCAGTCTACACTGTGAAGTTATTTCTATTTTGTCTTTTTTTGAGAAGAAACGGCCCCAAGAGATGGGTCTCAAAAGGCTTGACAATATCACTTTTGAAACTATTTGCATTCCTGACACTGCATAATAAAATTTTTATTCTGTTCTTTTGTGACTTTTTTATTGCTTGCTTTTGAAACATCATGTTTTATTATCTTTCAGTCCTGTTATCAATCTTGAGCAATAGGATGACTGTAATGACCTGTTTTAATAAGCCTATTACAGATTTCTATGTTGATTTGACATACCTAAGTGTAGTAAAATGGTTTATGAGGAATAAACAGCTGAGCAATATCACATTCATATCCTTGGAGATGAAGTGATTGTAGATGAGAAATAAATAATTGAAGAAGACACAGCCTGGTTATTTCAGTTTCTGAACTCCTGTGAAACAATGTGAGACTGTGTCACAGATGGAGTCATGCACTTCACTCATAACAAAGAAGCCACAGGACACTTTATTGATAGAAAGGAGGGAGTTAACCGAGTTCAGAGATAAATGTGATAGTGGTTTGAGAAAATTTAATGGCAAGGTAGCTTTTAATACTTACTGCATTGAGGACAGGGCCCTCCTTTGGGTCATGAGGCTCAGAAAGGATGGCCTTGTTTTCCAAACTCCTTCTCAGAGGGGAGTCTGGGTGCAGATAGATCCACTCTTAGTCCCAGACATGGTCAGTGGTTTATGTCTAAAAGATTATAGATGCACAATCAATACCTTATATCACTTGGGTAAGATTTCAAAGCTTAGCATGCTATTAATCACTTGC
Organism: Daphoenositta chrysoptera; assembly: GCA_013397915.1. Lineage (NCBI taxonomy): Eukaryota > Metazoa > Chordata > Aves > Passeriformes > Daphoenositta > Daphoenositta chrysoptera. The sequence goes on along the minus strand of VZRO01000093.1, from coordinate 184,217 downwards.
AGAGAATCTATTGTGGCAAAAAGTCTCTCAGCCTCAAGGACTAACCTTGGGAGGCATTCCTGCTGGAGAGGAGATCCTGGCATGCAGCCTGCTGCTGTGCAGTAGAGCTCAGCAGGCCCGGGGCTGTCCACTATTTATGGAGTAAGATAATTGACTTTTACTCCTATTTGCATAGCAGCAAGATGTCTGCACATTCCAGACAGCCCTTGATTGCTCTGCTGCCATCCGTCCCCCAAAGTCCAGAGTGAGCTGGATGCAGCCATCACAACCCCACTGGGAGTTACGGCTTAAGCAAGGTGACACCCGCAGTGTTTTAGACACTAGAGGGCTCCCCGCTTCAGATCTAGGAACTTTCTGGTTTGATCAAAGATCCAGAGAATGGGTCAGGCTGGAAGGGACCACAGTGCCTCCTCTGGTCCCAGCTCCCTGCTTAAGCAGGGCCTTCCCAGAGCACATGGCACAGGATTGTGTCCAGACAGTTCTGGAATATCCCCGGTGAGGGAGACTCCACACCCCCTCTGGGCAACCTGTTCTAGTGTGCAGTCACTGCACAGTAAAGTTGTTCTTCTTCATATTTGGGTGGAATTTGCTGTGCATCACTTTCTCCACTTTGCCTCTTGTCCTGTTGGCACCACTGGGAAGAGCCTGGCTGCCACACACAGCCTTTCTCTGTAAACATGCATTAATACGGATGTAGGTGTGGTGTTGGAGAGATTTGTTTTTGAAAATGTCTGAGTTCTAAAGGGCCATGGGCTTCCAAGCAGGCTCAGGCATCTGTTTTTTGGCTCAGAAACAATGACTGGTGTGAGAGTGTACCTGTTGTATTAAGAAGCATGCATACCTATAGCATCACCTCCTTAGTAATTTCATGAATGAACATACAGGAGAGGCAGAGATGTACTTTTATATCTATTTATAGCCTTATGTATTTTCACACTGTGTCTATACAGACCCTTTCCATGCAGGCCTGGGAAGGCTGATTCTTCTTGCTGTGTTGTGCCTCAGACAGGTGCAGTAGGTGCATTGGCTCCACTGTGGTGACATTCATCTGCTCAACAGCACAAATCCAGTTTAGAATTTGATTTTTATGCACAATATTTATGCACAATAACTTAAATGGAAATTAATTTTATAAAGTATATTGGCAAAAGTATTCTGTGTGTCACACAGGACTTAATTTTAGCTAGTATTCTGAAGAGAGGGAAGCTCCCTTAGCCCTCCAGCCCAAAATTGTAAAATCCTATTAATAATCCACACAGTGTGATGATATAGTCATGAAGCTTTCGTTTTTTGAAAGCAAAATACATTAGCTGTGAATATGTTTAATATTTGGCATTTTCACTACTCCTGTCAGGAGACCATATTTGTACTCTTGTATTTAAATGCTTAAATTCTGTAATAAAAATTTCATTTCCATTCACTTACGTAGAAGAAAGTGACCATCATGGGGGAAAAAAATCCTAATTAGGAGTTATTATTAGGAGTTATGAAAAATGAATATCAAGACCCATGAAGTTTCAAATAATCAAGCCCTGTAATCTACCAGGAAATAAACCTTCCAGTCCTTTTAAAATGTATTTACTCAGTTTCAGTAAACAATAAACTTGGGATATGGAGAAGTCACTTCCCAAAACACAAGGGACCTGTGTCTCTTACTAAGGGAAAGGGAAATCAGTAGAAGTGGTTATTTTAGCAGTTTTCTGTACAGTAGCTGGTACATTATAAACTCATAGTGCTGGCTTAAGGAGCAGTAATTAAAGAGTATAGTTGGTTCACTAGGTTGTTTTGGGATAAAGTGATGACTGCAAGAGACCTGGAAATTTGAGCACACACTCACCTCTGTTACTCATTTCTTCCTCTGTTCAGCTAGAGAAGGTTTGTGCAGGCTCTGAAAGACCTTCTGCTGTAAAACCAACCTGAATTTTAGCTCAAATCAAAGGGATAATAAAATATCTGAAATGTAAGTAATAGTTCCTTTATTAAAAAATTCTCATCTATTTCCAGTGTATAATTTTCCATTTCATTTTTGACCTCTCTGCACGTATTTCAGTATCTTTTTGCATCCTGTACTTTTCTTTGGGAACACTGAGGAAAACAAAATTATCATGAACCTTTCAGAGACAGAAGAAATAGTTTGTCATAATCATATACCATGTGTGTCCTTTTCATAAGCTACCATCAGAAATATTTATGTGTTATGTCCTTGTTCCAAGAAATTGCAGTACAGTGTGTATTCCAGAGATAACATGTAGAGGAATCTCCCCCATATGTTTTAGTTTATTTTGTATGTTGGCATATATTCTAATAATAGACACAACTTGGAGATTATTTTTTTTTTAATTTATGTTTTCCCATATATGGAAATATATATATATCTTAACTGGAATAAGGCAAACACTTTGACTACTGTATTGACATTTATGCTTGAGAAAGTTCAGGCCTGGAAGCTCTTGCAAAGCAAGTTAAAAGGCCAATCCCAGCCTCTGACCCAAAAGGGAACATTTAAGTTCAGGCTCAATCAATTGAAAATGCAGGGCAAAATATGCCTTTAGATGACAGAGTTTGATTTACAAGATACACAGATATTTTCCATCACGCTGAGCTAATTCAAGTTTGTATTTTGACTGTGTACATAGAATATCTATAATTTATTTAAGACCTATTAAGGAGATTGTTTCTAGCCTGTAATAAATCCTAATTAAGACCTCTGTTTTTAAAAAGGAAACTCACAATTTCTTTTATATCCTATCATCAAAGACACAAAGAAGAAGGCTTTTCTTCTTGTTTTTGTTGGGATTGGTTTGCTTTTCTCCTTGGTGTCTGTTGAATGTCAAGAGGCCATACACCCGCTATTGAACAGTCATGTCTTTGAAGTCCCCAAAGAACTTCAAAATTCTCCTGAAGAGTTTATTTCTTGAAATACTTATTTCCCCCATGAAATCAGGATTCCTTAGGGACCCTGATGCCAAACTATCTGCAAGGGCTGTTGTCTTACCTTGAGCATGGGGGGCACAGCATTAAATAATGTTTGGGAGTTTAATGTATGCCTCAGGGCCTCATGAAGAGACAATGGCATGAAGATAAAGCCTTCCAAAGTCATTCCCATTCACCCTTCTGGCATATCTGTCCTGGCTGCTGCCCCTAAACAGGGATTGAGGTGGAAGAGCAGAAGGCCATAGGCACCTGGGGACACAGTGTGTACAGGTCAGGATCAGTATTAGCAGGTAATAGACTGAAAAGTAGATAATAGACAATTAGGTAAAAGATACAGAAAATCAGAGTTGGCCAGATACTGTACAGACTGGCTCAAAGACAGCACAGCTCACTGCTGCAGGGTTGCTTGGACCTGTTTAATCAACATAATTATTCCCACATCAGCCAGCCTTGGGCAGAAAGGGGTAGCAGGAGTACAGTAAATATGCTGTGAAATATATATGTCTTTGCCATTTTTCTGTCAATATCATCAACTGCACTTTGATTTATCCAGAATGGGCAGCCAGGACTGCATGAAACCAAAGCAAGATTTGCATGCAGCTCTTCCTGTGTCAAGGTCCTTTCAGATCTTTCAAATTTACAGGACAACACACTCCGTTATTTCAACTTTATGTCCTTAGCGTATTAAACAATATAATAAGCAGGACAAACTGAGGCTCCATCACCTTTTACCCAGACTAGTCTATCACATAAATCAACTTATTAACCATCCAAGTGGAGATTTTGTAAGATTTCCTTGCTTGATATAACTCTTGATATCATATGCCTATGAGAAAAAGGAAAGAATTGGTTACCTAGCCAACAGAGAAAGTGCTGACCCTTCCTCTTCCATCCCGGTGCAGGCATCCCCTGTATCACACTGGGAAGCAGAAAAACCTCAGCAATCCAGCTGCAACTGGATCCACTTCAAAAGCTTTTTGGATAAGATCATAGAGCCATAGAATGGTTTGGGTTGAAAGAGACCTTTACAGTCCAACCCTCTGTAATGAGCGGGGACATCTTCAGACAGATGTGTTATACTCTCAGGCTTGGAGGCTTAGTGTGTCCCATTTCCTTAAAGTAGTGGATTCTGGGGACACTGCCTGACAAAACACAGTGGCTGCTGGAGGCAGCAATTTGCAGGCCATGGTGGCCTTTCAGCTCTTCCTGGCCACCTGTTCTGCCTCCCTGGTGCTCTCACTTCGACCTGATGCTGCCGCTCTCAGCATAACATCAAGTCTAGCATGAGCGGGTGTAGCCAAAATCTGAGCTGGAGATGAGTAAACAGTCCCACCCTGGACCACTCTGTACATCACACACACATGTCTCAGCACCAGGCAGTGCCAGCAGAGCATGGCCCTGGCCTGTGCATGCCATTCAGAACTGGCACTCCACTTTCCTGTAGTCTCTCAGCACTGGTTGGTGTGGAAGTGTAACAGGATAACTGAGGCCAATCAGTCTGTGTGGTGTGTGACAGAAAAAGTGATGCAGTAGCCTTATGGCTACTTTCTTCTTTAACCATATTTGAACATTTCTGCCTTAGACTCCTAAGAGAAATACATACACAAAGTGTGTTCACTTATAACCCATGACCTCATTTGTACTACTGCCTCATCATAAAGTTGCCTTTCTCAGGGACAGGAGTGTTAATGAAGGTAAATACACAGTCATACTCTCCCTGTATGGCTGTCTAATTTATTCTTTCACATTACACAGAATCAGCAGGATTTGAATGCTATAGATACCAGGACAATGCCCAAGCAACCAGTGTGGAAGCCTCTGTTCTTTCAGATAAATTAGTAAAAGTAATGGGGTGGATCCATCTTATTATAGGAAAGTGTATTAAGGCAGATTAATGCTGTTAGGCTGAATAACAGCCTGAAGCTGGGAGACGTTCCCAGGTTCAGGCTAACAGACTGCCAGCCCCAGGGAGAAGTGAGGGGTGTGTCTTTCAGCAGTGAATACCAAGGGAAATGAAGCTACTGATGAGACCAAAAGGCATCCTATAAAGACTGAAGTGTCTCCTGCACCTGAAAGCATGTTTATTTTTCCAATGGAAGGTTTTTTTGGGTATCCTTTATTTCAAAAACATGAAAATAAAATTAACTGCATTTACTGGTACAGTTTTCTGGGATTTAAAGGCCTGAAAAGCTTCTTGTTATTTATTGAGAGTGAAAACAAAAGAATCCTGGGTCAAAGCTCGCTCCTTTCATAGTCTTTTATTTCTTCAGCATAGATTTGATTTCTGCATAGATTTGGTAATATCTAAACTATTTTGCTTGAACGCTGTCATGTCATTCTGTATACGGGTCCTGCCAAAGGAATATTCACTGTTGACTGTTTTCCTCTAAGGCTTTCAGGTATGTTTTTAGAAGTGCCTCTAGGGCTTTTTGTTTCTTATACCTCAAAAGAAATCTTGCATGTGCATCCTTTCTTTCTTCCTCTTTACATTCATCAAAAATGAACAAAGGATGGCGTGGACAGTGAGTTACAGTCATACATAAACCATACCTCTGTCTCAAGCTATTGCTGAGAAAGCTGTGTTGAAGGCAGTATCTATTGAAAGCCCCTTTTATATATCAGTACTGTGGAAGTCACCAGGGGTACAACAAAGTACCAGCAATTTTTTGTTGTTTTGGCTGTTCAGGTACCAGGGCTTCACACACATATCTAGTGGGCTGGCTCCAGAAGGACGATCACATAAACATATCCCTAATGGATCACAGTGCTGCAGGTCTCTCCGTGAGGATTTGGAAGGTCTTTCTGCAGTGGCAAACAATCTCTACTATAACTTCCTGGTCTTCCAGAAATACTAATCAGCAGTTCTAGTCTGTAGCACATTTATTACACCCTGACGTGCTGAAGACAGCCTGTTACAAATAGAACTGCCTCGTGAAAAATGCTGTTCCAGTGTTTTATAATAAAGTGCACCAATTAGATGCATTCATTAGGACAAACTGCTTGTCTTTTCTTATATTAGATCTTTTAAAAGGCACAATGCATTTCATAGCTCATTCTGCTCTGTATTATTATTAATTGAACAGAGCACATTACAGACTTTTAATCCAATAACTGTAAATACATAATGAATAATATTTCCTTGGAGGCTGCCAGGGTTGTAGAAGTCTCCTTTGCAGCTTTGCATACTCAGAGTAAGATACATCATTGCAAAGTCCCCTCTTCCCTGGCTGTAGGTTCCCCACAGGTATTGCAGGGACACCACCAGAGCAAGGAATAGTGCGGGTGCAGTAGAAGACAAATGCACCATTTGTTAAAAGGCAAATTAGGAGCCAAGCCTAAACTGCAGCCTTTCAGCTTTTTCTTGTTGAAAAGGGTCACATGCTCCAGTTCTTCATGTTGTCTTGCAGGTCCTTGGATGCCAAACGGAAAACAATTTTTTAATTTTACCAGCATGAGGGTTCCTAACTGCAGCATATTATTTATAAAAGGGAAGTGGCAAACACTAAATGAAGACAAAAGGAAACATTCTGTTCCTCTCTGGAGGAGCACAGCATTATTATACAAGGTTGTGATTGGGCATAGTAAGATGAATTGAGCAGCTGTTCCTCCTGACAAGAACATTACTTCTTAGATTGCTAGTAATACATGAGGTAGCTGGCACTCCCTGGTTATACTTAAGTAACAGATATGATCTGTTATCTGCAACAGTAGCCTGAACTTGGTGATAAGGACACAGGATTTTGTATAAAAGAAGGCTCTAGAGCACGTTGAAGTGATTCTTTTTTTTTCATTGTACTTACTAATATTTTCATATGGAATAAGTATTTGCAGTAATTTATGCCTGGACTGTACTCAAGGTGTTTAGCAGGGCTAATTAGCTTGAAGAGAAGTAGTGCATTAATACAGTCCTACAACCACTAATGAAGCGCCATAACTTCCAATTCTGAGCTATTTTATGGTCAATTGCATGAAAAATGGTCAGAGAGGGATATAAGGTCTCTTTGTAGGTATCCTTGTAGCCATATCTGTTAACCTGCTGAAAGTTACAACAACATGAATTATTTTCAGAAATTCAGATTTTTGCTCTTAATTAGTAAGATCTGTTTTTCCAGGATCTAGGCCTTTGGCACCTGAGAATATGTGGTCCAATAATATTCATCTCCCAAGACCTGATCCCATGACAACTGAAAGCAGGAGAAAATTAAAGAGGAGTTTTGCAGCTATTGTCATTTTAGCCTGAAAATATCCTACAGCTGTGAAAGTTCTAACAGTATCCAGAGGGATCAGGTCATAGTGAAATCAAGAAGTAAAATATATACCACAATAAGAAAAAGGAAAAATATCTGAGCATAGTAGCTACTGAAAAGCTGCAAACCTGGGAATTTTTTTTCACTACAGGTAGTAAATCTTAAATTTGCAATCCACTGGTTTTCCTAAATCAGGAAATAAATGATGTTTCTAAGCACCATTAGGACTCTGTGGATATCTAGGATTATTAGCACTTTGAATCTTTAATTATCATCAGTTCATCACCTTTCTATTAAGTGCCTGATGATGAGTCTGCAGAAAGGCAGAAGTGTATTTTGCACACCTGGAGACAGGGATGGGGCAGCTACAGTGCTACACTTTTCATAAGTGAAGTACTTCTTCAAAGTTTTGAAAGCACAAATCACAGTGATGTGCACTTTTACCTGGCAAAGTAAGATCCAATATTTATCCCATTTGATTGAAATGGTTCTAACATTTACCAATGCCAGTTGGGGAAATTCATAAATTTCATTACATCGCTGAGGGCATATTCCACAAAATTCTTTCTGCTGGTATAAATAGAGTCAGTTTGTCCATACAGTCATTTTTGAAAAGGAGCAACTTGATGCTTGAAGACGAATCTCAGACACCTAACTGTAATCCTAAAATCCAGCTCAACTACTGCCTAATTCTGGAGACCCCTGACCTCCTTAGGTGCCTCCTTTTTAATCAGAAGAATCCCCAGGTATTGATAAATTGAATTTTAAGCATATCTTATTAAAACGTTGTAGAAGACCGAGCAGATTTACAGCACATGGCTACGTCTTTTTAAAGATGCCTTATCCAAGGCTGAGCTTTACCACAAATGCAGTAATAGTAACTATTTTCATGTAAGGACATAAGGAAGAACCAGAACATCAAGTCTGCTGTATGTGCTTCCACATATTTGTGCAGGCATGGTCTTAAAACGGTGGTGACTAAAAAAAAAAAACCTCTCAGGATGCCTAAGCACCAGCTTCAACTCAGTCTTGGGCCTTGTCTAGAAAAATAGAAAAAAATAGAGCAGACCTCTTCCTTCAGGTTTGTTTTATAAGAAAACTATAGCATGTATCTTAAGGAGAGGAAACAAGTCCCTCCCTACATCCAGCAGAGTTTTCCAGGGGAATCCTCTCTCAGTAACCTGGAATGGACACCTGAGTCTTTAAGGAGAGAGTATGAAATGATGCAATGTTTTCCAAGAGCATTTCCTGTTGGAAGGTGGACAGTAAAAATAGCGGCCAGAATGACAGCAGGCCATTTAAAACTATCTCCAAACATTGCATTAGGAACCTTGACACACAGAGAGGTTTTGGTATTTTGTTGTATCAGCAGATATCAAAAAAGTGAAGCTCCTGACATTACGGACCTCAGGTCTGGTCTTCAGGTCGAACTTAGGTATTCTCCTAATGGGAAAAAGAAATTACTACTTATGCTTGGGTGCTTAATAATTCAAGCTGGAATGTAGGAAAACCAGCTTTCAGCATGTGCTCCAATTTTAAATGAACAAAATTAAATTAAATGCTGAAATGAAAACATGTCCAATTGGGAAAGCAAGGACTAGATTCTGACTGCCATATTTCAGGTAACAATTTATCCTCTAAACTTGAAGTAATGCTTGATCCTCCCATATCCAAAATTGTCCTTCGGCACAATTAAATGTCTGTGAAACTATTTCATGTGCTTTGTTTTTTTCACTAATGCACAGTGAAAATATACTTTAAAAACCTTCTAAAGGGAAGAAGTTTCTTACAGTGAACTTGAAATCTGTTTTGAAACGCAATATGGTTCTAGAGTCATATCACATTAAAAAGAATATGCCATGCCTCAATTGTTTTTGATATATATAAATATTTAAAAACATTCTAAATTAATGTTGTAATACTGAAAGTCTTCAACCGACAGATGAAGGTATAAGAACTACTAAAAGAATCTGAACCTCTTAGCTGGCAATGTCTTTTTACCAAAAAATGCAAAGAATTTTTTTTTTAATATGAAAGATTTCATAAATGCTTTCAAGTTCTTTAATAAAAAGGGTTAATTAAAATCCAGGTGGCATTTATTTCACAGTGTGAGGGTGAACATTTGAATTTCAAACTCATTGTAACACACTTTCCTCCCTCTGGCTTTCACAGTGAATTGAATGCTTAACTCCCTTCAGCAATTTTGGAAATCTCAATTTGTAACAATTATGATGAGAAGCCATTACTTGACAGAAAGAAAGAAAGAATAGTTAGTTAAGTTCAAGATATGTATCTAGATTCCTTTTAAAATAATGAGCACACACAAATAAAAGGGGAATTCTTGCCAGAATTCTACAACTCCCTTTTTCAATTTGCATATTAAATTGTACCTCTACCAGTTTCTGTTAATTCAGCAAAATAAGAACTTCTTATGAAAGTAATTGTGTTATTAGTCTACCTTGGCAGTAATGATCCTAAGGTGAAGGTATCAAGTAATTGTATTTCTAACTGTGCCTTCTTTTTAATAATTAGTTGTGAAGTTATGTTGTGCCTTCTCTGTTCATGAGAACTTTTCTCTCATCTTCTACACTACACTAAGCCATATTTAAACTAAAAAGGCAGTTTCTGCTAAAAAGGCAGATTTCTTGAAATTCTTGTGGTTAATACTTGTTCAACAAGTCTGAAGCCAATATTCTCATGCCTTTTCCAGTTGTAAATTGCTTTAGCAATTTCCATTTTCATTAGACTTTTCCATGTTATTCTGCTTTATGCAATATAGAATTTGAAATAATGCCCTTGTTTTTAAAAGCTTTAACCAATTATGAGAACAAGGACACTGGAAAAGTAACAAACCTTGACCAAGCAAGGAATAACTGACCATTTTCCCCCTCTACACCCATAGCTCTCAGAGAAAGAGTAGTTTAAAACACACAAAAAATTTTTGATACCATATTGGTTGCAATATATGTTTATAAAAGTTGTATCTTGCTTTTGCTTTCAAATTTCTTTTGGGATTTACCTAGATCAAATTGTATTTATATATATTGAATGTTATTAATATTAAAATATTCCCTCCTATCTCTTGACTGCCTAGAAAAGAAGAAAGCAAGTCTGCTGGCCATGTCTATTGATTAAAAAATAATTTATCACAGGTGTAAATTTAAGGGAAAAGTTGTCTAGCAAATCCCAGTTACACAGAGCCTACTGGACTCCCTCAAAAAACTGCCAGCTGTTGTTTATTGCAGATATTGACCAAATGCTGGGAAAAGCAGCCGTGTATCACAGATCTTTCAGGTTCAAACAGAAATAAAGTGTTCCCTTTATACATTCTTTTTTCATCAGCTAGAAAGATGCTGAACTCATGTGTAAATGTAAAACCCAGAGAAGGGAAAAAACCCAACAGAATAAATTGTTGAGGCTGCTCCAGTGAATACAGTAAGACAGGGAAAATGAATTCCTTTTCATCCTGATGGCTTCTTTCTTGCCATACGTTATTGCATTTTAAGAGTCACTCCACACTCAGAAAAAAAAAAGGAGAAAAAAAAAGTGCTTTCATTTAGAATGTAAACTCATTGTTTTAAAACAAATTAAAACCAAAGGTGGAGAGATCGCTGTCAACACTGTAGCACAATTTGTGTCTTCTCACCTGCCATTACCATTATTTATTTATTCCAGGTTGTGTATGCTTCAAGCACTAATTATTTGTTTTGCTTACACAAGTCCCTCCATTTAGAACTATAACAATTAGAGATTTTTAGAAATGAATTAAATTGTATCATTTATAACATTGCTATATTTAGGTCAAGAAATGCCATACTGCTAAGTTGCATTTTTTACCTAACATGTATTTCATTTACTACATATCAGGCTGACATAATTTCTTTTTACGCAAAATACTGATTTAAACCCTCGACTACAGAGTTGTCTTTCATGTTTTAAATTTTTACAAATACTGAGATCAGGGAATTATTCCCATTTAATATCTTTGAAATGGTGTTGAGGCTGGAGATATTTTCTGTGTACATATACAAGCTGTCCAATGTCAAACAGAAAGCAACATAATTAAGTTTTCTATGCTTGTAATTCTAATTTTTCTTTTTCCTGAAGAAACTGAAGCAATACACTCTGCTTTTACTATCCTGAGGAATATTAACCTTAAGGACTGCACTGAAAGTTGAGGGGAACAGTGAAGAGCACAGATCAAAAGAGTGGTCAAAAAGGAAATGGAAGGTCATTTTTAAAACCCAAAACTGATCCTAGAGATGGAACTCAAACAGATGACCTGTTCTTCAGTGAGCAGGAGGGTGGAGGGAGTGTTTATCATCCAAGCAGTCCAAAAAGAGCAGCAATGATAAGCGGTGCTGTGAATTACTAGGAATACTTAGATGAGCTTGACTAGCCACAAGAATTATTTAATATGATCAGTCATTTTTTTTCTTCAAAATACCCATGAGTTGGGAATTTGCAAATGTTATCCTGGTGCTGCCAGAAACAGATTCACAGTGACCTCAATATGTCACCAGAAAGGGTTTCTGGAAATCCTTTTGTTTTCCATGTGGCATCTTAGTATATTGGAAATACAAGTATTCTGTTATTGCTTTAGCCACACTTTGTTATTGTTACAAAATATTCACTTCACATTACTTTAAAAAGTAGTATTTATTCTGCACCAAGTAGTGCAATGAGACAAACTTGCAGTTTGATAAATAGTGTGTAGATTGATAAATTGAATTAGACAAGATCAAATTTATTCTGTCCCATAAAGTGGATCTTAATTGCATTTATTCAGTCTGATCATTAAAAGACTGGAGAATCCTGCAATCAGAATTATGAATTAGCACGGCTGAATTCAAAGGATATAGTACTATGTGTATTTATCTGTGTCTTGAAATGTACTTTTGGTTTTTGTGTTTGTGACCTGTGGTGTGCCTTTAGGGAAATGTCACAAAAAGGGAGATTACCCCAATCTGTCTTAAATTATGTACAGTTTGCATATGTCACAGTTTTAAACTCAAGCACCACACAAATAGTGTTGGGAGGAAAGGGCTAAAAGAGGAAGGGTGGTGAGGAGGGGGGAGATTTCCTCAAGTAACCTTGCAGCTGGGAATACCAAGGCCTGAAAAATATCAGTGTGGGGAACCCACAGCTTATGCCTACTGCTGTTTGTCCTGTCTGTGTGGAGAAGTAAAATCTCTGTGTAAAAATAACATCAGTGTTTGGAGAGACTTGGAGGCACCCTCATGGACACGCCTGAGCTCCCTGTTTTGGGGGACATATGGAAGCTCAGAGGTCCCAGAAGACGCAGAGGAAATCACAGACGGTGTTCCCACTTCTGTGTCCCCACCTGGGATCCTCTTGGGATCCTCCAGTTAGTGAGGTCATGAAATAAATCTGCTCTTTGCATTTCAGCCCCGGTTTTGTGGTTGTCCCAGTAACCTGCCTGGGTCGATTCACACAATTGGTTACTTTTTGTCCAGGGAAATTCTTCTCTGTTATGCACTCAGAGCCTCCAGGAAGTGCATCAGGATGGCAGTCACGGGTGTCTCTCCCTAAAAAACCCAAACCTACCAAGTGGCACAGTACTACTTCACTACTTCTATACAGGTGCTAAAAGAAGAAGCTACTCCTGGCCATTTGCTTACTGATGAAAATCACAAATATCTTTTATGTGGTAAAAGGCTTCACTCCAGTGTATATGACATCTGAGATAGATTTTCAGAGAGAAAATTTTACAGTGATGGTTAGAGAAATAATTAGCATTATGTCTTTGGGAGAAGCCAGTCTTGGTACTATATCTGAACTGAATTTGAAACTTTAAAATTTATGTTATTCTTGTGTTGTTTTTTTTTTTATTTTGCAGCCTGGTTGATTGACAAAGTAAAAAACTTCGATGAACTGTGAAAGGAGACCTCTAACATTTGAAAATTATATGATCATACTGAAGATGTTTCAAAACAGAGATGTGGTGTGTCAATAATCAACAGATAAATTGCAAAAGTATCAGAAGTCCTTGAATATTTCTATTTAAATGAAACTAGCTAAGACCAAACAGTTTACAGGTAATACAAACTGTATTTTTACAAGTATTGTTCTGATCTGTCAGCTTCGAAACCTCTCTTACTGTTGACTCCAAATTTCTTTGTTGCAATATTTATAAACCTGCTCTCATGTGTCTTTTAAGGAAATGTGAATTAGCCAAATAATGAAGCTAAAATTATAATCTGTTTGATAGCTGTTTGAATAGAAAATCAAAAACTTGCTGTTATCCAGCAGCACGCCAGAGACTGCCTTCTTTTACCTAAAGGTACTCATTTTATTACTTGTAAAGATAAAGACTAATTAAATGTTACACAGCCTTTCAGTAATTCAAAAGCTCCACTAATGAGAAGTACCATCCTGTTAAAAAAATTCTCAGGCAGATAGTTCTGAAGAATGAAGAGAGCTCGTGGAAGCAAAGGGCACCAAGTGCTGCCGAAGTGGCTCGCAGCAGGTCAGTGTGACCACTCTCTGCTACTGGGACAGCAGGCAGTATTTGGAGTATTTGGAGGTGGTTTTAGAAATACCAATTCCAACTCTACATCTCATAAAAGCAATCTGAGTGTTGAGGAAGCTGTGAGAACTCTTCAGCTCCGTTGTTGAAAATAACATAGGATTGCCATGGAGAGAGCTCACAGAAGACCCATCTACCTCTAACACTGCAAAAAAATTGCACAGATCGACCTCTGTGTCCTTTGATACCTGCTGCTTTTGACTGTGAGCAGTAGGCATGTATCAGACCACCCTTCTGACAGATTTTGAGTTCAGTGCTCATGACAAAACAAGGTGGCTATGGGGCAAAGTGGAAAGTAAAGATACAAATCGTTCTGGGTTTCTAATACTCCTGCCGGCATGAATGTGCTGTATATATATGTATGTGTGCATATAAATATCTACACACCAGAAGCTACTTTCCTTTTCCTTCTGCAGTTTTTACAGAAAGACAGAATTGGAGGCAAATCAGGTTGTGTGTGGAGACACAGGCACAAATGTGCATGAGTTTGTGTATATCTGTGTGTGTGTATATATATATATATATGCCTATGTGTATAGATAGATGTCTGTGTGTGTGCAGTCTGTACTCACCTACACATATTTTATGTGCCTGTAAATGTTTGCATATTTTCCAGTGGTCTGACTGATTGTAGGAAGAAGAGGATTAACATGTGAGTTCCTTCTGCACTCCCACTGGGGTCATTTTCCCTTGGACTAGCCGAGTCCCTCTGGATGGCAATGAGATAGAAAAGCTCTGTATTTGCAATAGTTTTGTCAGCATTGTCTGGAGCCAAGCCCTAAATGAGTGGAAGAGAGCTTAATCCTCTTCTCCATTCAGATGCATGAGGGGGGGAGCTAGAAGTGGAGCTGCCCTACCTGCCCCTGCTGGCAGGTTTTGGCTCCCTTTTTTGGGGAGACAGACAGCCCCCAGCTGGAAAAACACTGCTGGAAAGGGGTGAGCAGCTAATTTTTGAAGACGCAATTGATAAAGTCAGGGATGAGGTTGCCCCACCCATGATGAAGGCTAAGGGCACAATTTAACTGCAAACTGTATGTTTATCCATATATTTCTGGTTGGTATCTCTTAGAATTAAATGATTGCAATAAAAATCTTTTGTTTAATTCTATATTTTGGTGAGCAAGTGCAGTCAAGGTTATTCAAGCTCAGTGCTGATTTTCATAAAATCAAAGTGAATGAAGGGTTAATACCTCATCCTTGGAGTTTGGAATGACATTTGAGCATGAAAAGCAAGTTTCATTTAAATGTGAACCTTTTCAAATTATATTTTCTGTGAACTGGTGCCAACTCGATTACAGAAACTGCTTTTGTACTGATCTGGTTAGTAAGCTGCCTGTTTGTTTTAAATCTAATACAAATGCTTAAATTTAGTGACATGCATATATTGCATATATTCATGGGCTTTAAGTATTGGACATTCTGTCATTCTTAAATAGTCTGTTCTGGGAGATATTGTTAAGAAATTAAAAATGACCTTTACATAAGAATTCTTTAGAAGGGTTAAACACAGACAGAATATGCCAAACTGAATTAATTTTTTTAATAAGCTGAAGGATTTTACTTTGGAGCCTACAAAGGACTAAACTTTATTTAGACTCTCCCCTTTATATCTCTAGAGTAATGGGAAATAGCTGAATTTGTAATGAGAATTAAAGCCAGCATAAAAATTCTGATATCTATTCCCCTATAAGGATCAGTGATTCTGTGACTTGTTGATTTCCAGTTTAATAAGTTGTACATTTCTCACGATGTTCATCACTGTTGCTGTGGGTTGTGCTCAGAGAGAGACTGGCAGTGGAGCAGCCTGCTGGCATCCTGATGGGATAAGAGGTTTCCTAGCAATGCATTGCCAGGTGGAACATCTCTATGTTACCCACAGGAAAAAAAAGTGACCTCACTGCACAGTCTTGTCAGAAAACAAAAAGGCCAAGGGTATCATCCATGGAAGTTTAAAAAAAAGGCCTTAAAAAAAGAGAACTCATAGGAACTTCAGTCTTGCTTTTGAAGCCTTTCTAGAAGAGGCAAAGAAATATTTTAAAAAAATAAATAATAAAAAACCCTTTTGTTTTTTCTCAGTAACAATTACATCAATAACCTATAATTAAGTCAGGCTTACTTATCTTACGCTCTTCCAGTGTATAAAGAACATTAAAACATTTGAGTTTCTAAAAGCCATGGGGCCTGAAAATCTTCTGTTTCACTCTTTGGAGCTGACAGGACTCAGTGAGAATTTTTCTCAATAAAACTGTATATGGTTATATCTCACATACAAGTTCCCTGAACAGTGAATTGCTTTTCCTGAAAAAACTAATTGTTGAAAATGTGTGATATGAGGATGGTCTTTGAGTAATCATTGCCTTGATAGGATGGAAAAAAGTGCATACAGACATCCTGTATTCCTTATTTCAGCCTCCCATTGCATTGATTGTACCAGCAAATGGGTATAGAAATAGCTTTTCTTGAACTTTGTCAGATAAATGCAAATATGGCACAAAATCTTTTCTTCAAAGAGTTAGGTTCATATTTCTGTGAACTGCTTAAC
The DNA here is from genome assembly GCA_013397915.1 of Daphoenositta chrysoptera. Classification (NCBI taxonomy): domain Eukaryota; kingdom Metazoa; phylum Chordata; class Aves; order Passeriformes; genus Daphoenositta; species Daphoenositta chrysoptera. The sequence goes on along the minus strand of VZRO01000093.1, from coordinate 167,944 downwards.
TCCAATTTCCTTGTTCAGTATTTCTTTGCCAGAAATAAAGTGGATTCCATCAACAAGGTAAGATATAAATCTTGAATGACTGAGACCTTTGGGAACTGGTTGGAATAATGGATTGAATGTCATCTGTGTATGCAAAGTTGACAGAATCTGTCAATCTTCAGGAAAGCTTTGAGGTGGGTGTGTGTTTTTATACCTGTGTGACTGTGCTGGGACAGTCCTTAGCTTAAGTGACAGCACATTTGAACCATTAATCTGACCCCTCATTCTGATCATGCCTATCAGATTTCAGGGAATAGTCACATTTTCCTTTTGAAAAGAGCTGGAGTAATTTAAATACCTTGAGAGCCACTATTCCCATGCAGAAATTGTTTGCTTCCATGAAACTGTGACTTGGGTGTGCCTTCACGAACTGCAATGACCAATGCTCAAATCTTCATTTTCTTTACACCTTTTTGACTTCGTTTGACTGCACTGGTGCAGGTAAGTGCTTCTGATTTTCCCCTTTGCCAGCTGAGTTTTCTGGTTTATAATTTCCAGCTTGGGAGTGGTTCAGCCCAGCTGTAGGTGATAGTGATGCCATGATGACTTTTACCTTTTTTATATACTCCTTTTATACACCTTTTATATAGCTTTTATGTATCCCCAGTACTTTTAGCCCATATACTTGTAATTCCTTAATATTTGAATATTTCCCTTAATATTTTAGCTTGCACCAAATACTCCATTAAGCCAAGAGACCAAACATCCTGGAGGCCTCCAGCTGGAGGCCAGAAAGCCCTATGCTATCCTGAGAAACCAAGGTCTTCCCTAGAACATATCCTGTAAACTAAGATAAGCCCATCCGGGGGGGAATTCCTTGGGATGAGGGGTTCATTCGAGCCTCTCATTGGGGAATCTTTGATAGATACGCTAATTTGCAAGGCCTATAAAGTGAGTAAGTGATCCTGCTGGTCCTGTCCAGCAACACGTGATCATCCTACCTTCCAGCACATCTGAGAGCCTTCCAGATCTGACTGTAAAAGGGAGCAGAGAGGGGAGAGGGCAAGTGGATCCCCCACTCTTTTGGGGCAGGGAATGCTTACCTGATCAAAACATTTCATTGCCTCCTTGCATACTTTTAACTCCTTTCGTCTCTCTTTAATCCTCAGCTGTGCTATCTCACCTGAGCCAGCCAGCTTTCCTTATCCCTGCCTTTCTGATGACTTGTTGCTATTGGAATTCATCTAGTAATTGATTGTATTATGTTAGAATGATGGATAGTTGTAGGCAGATGAGAAGCAGGTAGATATTTGTTACTGCTTTCACAGTTAGCATCCAAGGACAGCCTGCTGCAAGCTTCACTGGAGCCACTGCAAGGGCTTCAGAGAACTGAAGAAGGAGCCCCCCTCCTTCCAAAGGAGAACGTTTGTAGGGAAACGTCCTCTTTTCCCAAACAAAAATAAGTCTTAAAAATTGAAAGTAAATAGATTTTATATTATTAACATTATCTTTTTCTCCAGGTTTATTTTGCAGTAACATTTCTCTGTAATTGTAGTTTATCACTCCCAAGAGAATTACTTAATTCATTGCGGCTTTTAACATTGAATTTCTTGCACAAAGGAGATGTTGAGTGCATTGTCTCTTTTGTGTTATGTTACTTAGCTTTATGAATAAGTCAAAAGGTAAAATGATCATCTTTGGTACCCCAGAACAGAAGAAGAGTTCTCAGAAAAAGAAATAGAAAGGTAATTATTTTTTTTCCATTGTTAACAATTCATAATATATTAATGACGACCCTCACATGCACCAGTGTCCTTAAACTTCAGGTTTGCAGGTATTTATAACTCCAAAGCACGTCAAAGGATTATTAGACTGCAGTTTAATATCTGAACATTAGCACAAGGACAGGACACTTGTGGATTCTAGAGCAAGATCTTGATTCATTCACTATGTCTCAATTTAAGAACTTATATTATCCCTCAGGTACTGGATAGTTTCCCACAGCTGGTAGACAGCAGACCCAGGCAGAACTCCATAAACATCGATCATTTATTTCATTGCAAAGCTAGCTTCTTTAGTTTAAATTGCAGATGAGATTGATTTGAACCAACCTGACAAAGTTTGCAGTGAAGTAAATTAGGTACTTTCATCTCTACAAGCTTTAAAGCTCGTCTGTGAAAAGTGGGGAGGTGGGAAGGAATAGCTCTTCTGGAATTAGTCCAGTTCAATAAAATGGTTGGATCTAAACTGTCCCACGGGAGTGTGCCAAGATCTCTCCTCCAGGGGATGAGTCCCTTTCACTCCAGTGGCAGCTCCACAGACATGCTTCATGTCCCTCATTTTACACCTGCCTGCAAAAATCTGAGACATGCACTGGAGCAGGAGCTAAATCAAAATGCTGTTGTGTATAGTTTCCAAAAGGGATTATTTTTATGTGTCAGTTTTCATTCTGAATGTACATTTTAAAGATAATTAGGGATACTAATGTTTTCCAAGAACTTCTGTTGGCTTTAGTTGTTTATATTTCTTGTACTCAGGACCCTGTACCTAACTGGTCTTTTTCATTTAGCCCAGAAAATACATAACTGGTTACTTTCTAACTACCTACTTCTAGCACTCAGTATCTCACATGCTAGGACAAAGGCAAAACTCTTAATGAATTTGCTGAATGCCACCACCTTTTAAGCTGTACGGAAACAACGGGGTCTATTAGGAAAAGATATTTTTGTACAAATTTTAAACCATTTTAAGAAATACTGAAAGAAAATAATCAGCTTCTAAATTAGAGCAAATATTTGAAACAAGGTTCGTAAGTTGGATTTCACTATGGCTCAGCTACACAAAGCATCTAAAATTTAAAGCTAAGGGTTAGAACTCTTAAAGGAACAAATTAACAGCACAAAACACCTTACCTGAAGGATATCAAACACCTAAAAATATTACTAATAGGTAAATCAGAGAACTGTCTGCTGTCTGACTAGTCTGTTGGTATTCTCAAAGGAGGGAATCATTATGTAATTATTTTCTCGAGGCGGACAGCATCATCAACCACTTTTTTATGAATTTTATGACATGCTAATTTCCCATCTGTCCCAAGTAATATAGGCTCTACACTTTAGTTCATCCACCATAGCTTAACAGCAAAATTGCAAGAAATAAATGTCTGTTCAGTCCTTCTGAAGGTTAGGTTTAGATGAGAGTGATCGTGTTGTTTGGATTGGAGGGAGCATTCCCTCTCAAACATGTCTCTAGCATGTGTTATTAATGCCTTCACGCTGACAGTCACCAACAAAAACCACTTTTTTGCTCTGGAAATACAGGCCCAGACGCTGTCAGGATTTGCAGTACTTATCCCTAGCAACTTCAGCAGGTGCAAACAGATGGCTGACATTTCTCTTAGGCCATAAAATGCAGAATACTACTGTCCTGCTACGCCTAACTGGAATCAATTAAGTATGAAGCAGGATCCCAGGCTATGAATCACAAGTCATTTGTTTCCTGTAAATTGCATCGTTTGTTGGAGTTTTTTTAATGCTTCCTTTCATGGAAGCCCCAGGGATGGCAGGAAAAGCAGCAAAAGAGAGAGGTAAGTATGTACTTGAAGCAGTTAAATTGGAAGGTGAGATTCCCTGTTAAAATCTCTGAGAATAAAGCTGGTTTTGGAGGTTATTGCCATATTCCATCTCTGATGTCATGTTCCTTCTTGTTTGATCTCCTGAATGCCTTCCTAAAATATGCTGGATCAATTACTTATGCTGTGCTTATACGGCTAAACCTGGACCAAAACAAATAACTATAACCTTTCTTGAAATTATTTTTCTGAGCTTGATCCTTTCACTAAAGCTTTAAAAAATAGTTTTATCAGGACAACTAATAGATGCAGAAATCCCCAGCAGAAGGGGCTTCAAGGGATGTTTAAGAGCTTTTTAGCTAGCTTTGGGAACTCATAGTCTAATATTTAGACAGAACAAAATTACTGTAAACAGAGGCAACTGAGTGGAGAAAGGACAAAAGGCAGAAAAAACTTTAAACGTGAAGTACAAAATTAAAACAAAGAGGAAAAAGATTATTAAGAATCTAAAAAAAGTCACTTTTTTTTTTCTTCCTGGTTCCAATTTGTAAAGTGAAAGGTAAGAGGAAGATATAAATATAACAACAGAAATTTCATTTCACTTCATGCTCCTGTTTTATTCTTCAGTTTTCTCTGAGCCAGTCACTGGCCTTTGCTAATTACTGCCACAAAGGTGAATAAATGGCAAAGGGAAATAAGCAAGATTTGTGTATAGGGTGAGTGTGGTGATATTATCTCAAAAGAATAAGTTGATATGACAATGTTTTAAATATGAGCTGGCAACTGCTAGTAAGTTTGCAACTGCCTGTTTTTAACCTCTAATTTGTGAGAATGCTGTGAATAGAGATTAACTTCATTTACTTAATATTTATTTTTTCAATGCCTTCAAACTGGAGCTGTCATCATTAATGTTTTGAAAAGTTGTTCATTTGCTTTCTGTTGGTTTCTGTTTGTCACACGATTCACTCTTCCATTGTGGAAGAGTGCAGAACCAGTGGAGGCCTTTTTTCATGTTACCTGAGCAAAGAGGATTTCATAGTCTGGGAGATTCCAGGTAAAATGTTCATATTCAAAGACTATTATACACCTTTCAGACAGCCTTGAACTACCCCAGGTTCTGACCTCTAGCAGTTAACCTCCAAAATATAAATCACGAGAAGAATACATTGGATCCAGAGGGAGTTCGGGAGCTTGGGGATTGCACCTGTGGTGTAAAAACAAAGGTTTAGTGGTTGACTGAATCTTAGCAACCTAAAAGAGAAGCTCAACCCCATAAATGTAATAGGTCAGAGCTCTTTAGTTTTCTCAGCATTGCTTTAATAATCCTGCACGAACTCTAATGGATACTTTGTCATTCACTGGTGTAGCGATTAGCAGCTGGATTTGCCACCCACCCTCTTATTCATTCACGTAAATATTACAGTTTTCAGGTTAATTGTTAAATGTCATTGGTTTTCCCCAACTGCCATGGCTAGCCAAGTGAGGAAGGTTTAAAATTATTGTATTCAACAGAGGAAATGTTAAAAATCAGCAAAATGCAGATTTGTTCAAAGTATCTTTTTGTCTTTGAGGCAAAGTGATTTATTTTCACAACCAAGGTAGGTTTGCTTTTCCATGATTTCGTTACAAAACAAATAAAATATGAAAAATAAAAGTGAGTCTCTATAAGCAACTAGTTCAAGTCAATAGTCAGAGAAAAAAAATCATGTTTCATCATGTATGTGATGTCAGTTAAAACCAAGGAATCTTTACATATTCCCAAGTAGAAACACCACATATGGTTTCAGTATATAGCCCCTACGCTGTTAAAAAAATAATCCAACTTTTTCCTATCATCTTTTTTTAGGAGAAGTAAACTGTTGAAGATACATTTGTCAAAGTTTGATCTGATGTTGGAAGCACACACTGAAAACATAAAATAAGTTACAAGGAATGCATTTAGAGACTGATAGTCTGCCTGTCATGAATGCTTTGAAATATGTATTTGCATTTAATTTCTCCAAAATTAGAAAAAGCACTAAAAATGAATTTCTTGTTACTAGGTGGGCAGCTTTTGCAATGGAATTTGAAAGCAATTTATGTGATGGAACTGGCAAGATACACACCTGAGATGATATGGAGACACTGGGGAGCTTTGAAGGAAAGTTATATAAATGTGAAGTAAGAATGAAAGAGGGGAAAAGAAAATGAAGATAAAAAGAATTTAAATACCTGAGGGCAAGGTAAATGGAAAGCAAAGTCCTCAGATTCTTTGCTGTGTATTCTAGGACCCAAGTAATATGATCAGAGTGATTTTTCTTTTCTAAAACCAAAAGAAAATGTCAATGTAAATTTGTTTCTGGCAGAGGAAACATGCTTGAGGTTTTCTCCATCACTCATTTGCAAATGGCAGTGCTCAAATGGTTAGGGAAATTTAATAGGACAGGGTGTCTTATTTGTGAGTTCCTCTAGAGAAGAGTCATATTCTGCAGAGAAAATGCTTTCTGTCTTTTACCTGGTGGAGCTAACTTTTACCTCTCTTAAAAAGGCCATGGGATATTCAAGGAAAGTCTTAATGTGATGTCCCCAAGCATGTGCCTTTTTTCTCTGTGCTGGTGCCGTTGAGGTTTTGGGTTGCTGTTCTGCCTGTGCAATTTCAGTTAGCCTCTTTGTTAGGTTAAGGTTGCTGTATACCGTGTTCCTTGGATATTTTCTGCACCTTTTACTGGCAGCAGCATGAATAGAAATATAATTCTGACATTAATTAGCTGAGAATGTGTGCATCGCTGGAGAAGCAAAGAAATACATTTCCAGAAAATCATTCAATGCAAGTGATTTTTAAGGCTCTGTCCTGACTTCTGGATTTAAACACTGAAAAAGGTAGCTGGGATATCTAAACAAGCTGAGAAAGCCAATATTGAAAAAAAGGCTAGGTAGAGTGGCTAAGAAGCAGCCTGGTTGGTACAGCAGACTGGAGGGGGTTTGTTGAGGGTCATTTTCTCCCTTTGGTCATGCAGTCACTCTGCTGTAGAGGTACTGTCAGAGTCAGAAAAATACTAAACCAACTCTTTGCAATCAATGACTCCACAGCAAGCTATCAAGAGACAGTGTTCAGATTGTGACAAAAAGCACAATGATGTGGTTATTTATACTCTTATTTTTCAAGAGGAAGTGTAGATATTTATGAATGATTACTTAGTCAAATAATCTGGTCCTCACAAAAGGCTGCTAATTACTCGTGACTTGCCATAAAGTAGGGATGAATAAAATCAAGAAATTAAAGGATGCCACATGCCTTCAGAGTGGGGGAAAGGTGGTAAGCTGAAAGTAGAGCTGGGTTGTCCATGGGGAGCATGCTGCCTGTCCCTCTTGAGAGTGGAGGAGGCTCTCATGGGCATCCTGGTTCTTTGGGAATCAGCTTGACAATGTGCTGGACACTTATCCAAGTCCTGCACTGACTTAGATTACTGAATCCTTGAGATCTGGGGTCTCAAAAATAAAGTTGCAGAAACCCTGACATAAACCTACTGAAAGAGCAATACATTTCTGCTGTGAATAACTGATTTCAGTTCTGTTGGTACTGTAGGAAAACGAAGATCTAAATGCTACTTGGGAGATGGTGTGAATCCAGGGGCACCTTCAAACCACTGCAAAGAGTTGATTTATTTCATTTGCCAACCCAAAACTTAACCAGCCATGAATGAGTACAACAGATCGGCTGAATAGAGAAATTAGAAGACAACAACAGAGACTGAAAAAGGATGTTTGATGTCACTGACACAAAAAAAAGTCTGAGATCCTGACATGCAGAAAAGAGAGTGCCAGAGAGATGAAAGAATTTGGTGAAGCGCATGAAAATGAAAAAACTGTTATAAGGTATTTGTTCAAAATGTAGAAGAGAACTACCTCCAGTAAAACTGTACCGTCTCCACTCAAAATTAAAAGTTAAAAGCAGAGAAAGGCAGAAAGTCCAAGCAGGGTACTAGTAATATTTCCTAAGTGAGTGAAAAGGTTGTTTCTGACTCTACTGAAATTTGGCAATGGACACTTGATTTGACTGTACGGTCCACAAAAAAAATTTTCCCTTGATATATTCAGCTGAATAGCATAGACTATAATTTTACCTCTTCCAGGAAAACTTACAGTATTGCAAAAAGGATATATATAACAAAATATCAAAACTTTAGTAAGAACTCATGATAGTTTATATTCAGTTTAGCTTTAGTCACACTAGTGGAAAAGGCAGTGAGCAGAATAATGTTAGATATGGGAAAGGAGACTGTTAGAACCAAGATGATCACAGGTTGAAATCAGAGAGCTGTAGCAACCAGAAGCAATTCAGAGCTGTGTTAGCTACCTTAGATAGGATAAAACAGCCTTAATTAAAAGTAACTATATTTACTTTGGGTTTATAGAAAGTAAATTAATAATATATACTAATATGCTAATAAGTGTGCTAATATTACTAATAAGCTACCATTCAAATAGCAGCTCGTTCACCTTGCTATCTTCAGCTAAATCTCATCCTTTGTTTTAATTAATTTTCGTCACATGTTATTGGATCAGACACTAATAGTACCCACATTTTTGATATGTTCTGTGTTCTGTTAATGCAGAATTTCTACATTCTTACATGTTTCTTTGTGGTTTTGCCTTTTTTTTTTCTTTTTTTCTTTTCAAACATACCTGGTAATTAGTTCTCAATCTCCTCTAATGCTTTACATTTTTTTAAATGGTTGTTCAGCTTTCAGGCTGTAATACCATGATCTTCAGTCCTCTTTTTGAACATTGGCAGTACTGCTGAGATTCTTCAATGCCTTGATAGATTTGCTTGGGATACTCATCAATGGACCTGCAATTCTATGTACCAGTTCTCTCAGAACTGTTAGCTTGAGATTTTCCCATTCCTTTACTTCAGTACATTCAACTACTTACATTCTTATTCTTTTAATCATGGTAATTTTCATTTCCATAACTTTGCTCCTGATGTCTCTCATACTCTCTTCCCTAGCACAGTTGCCCACACTGCAAACTGAGGCAAAGCATTCATTCATTTCAAGAGTACACAAACCTCTCTGCACAGATCCTGACAGTGAAAGGTCCAGTTTTACATGTTATCCCTCTTTGCCTCTTACAGTCTTTCATGCCTCCAATTTATTCAGCACCATCACTTTGTGCTTTAATTTTTCTGTTCAGGGCATGCCGTTCAATACTGCACTTCATTAGAACTCATTCTACAACATATCTCTGGCACTGCAACTCTGTTACTTTCAGCCTGATGCATTTCAGCATTAATTCTGTTTCATCATTTTGCTCCCTAGATACCTGGAATTTCTATACAAACATTACTAACTTGTTTATATTTTGACAGTTTTGCTCTCTCTGTTTCATTAAGAATATGTTTTCTAACTTTCAGTGATGACATACGTGCCATTTTCTACAGCAAAGGAAAATAACAGGAATTTGGGGGGGACACGTGGCTTTTCTAGTTTCTTTGGGTAAATCTTTTGTCAGTGTGAGAAACAGCCTCCAGTTTCTCTAGCCCACAGTTGTGTTGATTTCTTCTGTCAAACTCTTCAGAGCAGGTGATTTAACTTCCTGTATGATTTCTGCTAACACATTTTTAACAAACTTTTTCTTGCCTTCAGTGTAAGAAGAATTATCCAATGGTTTCTGTTAGTGTTCATTTTCAAACTATGGACTGCATTTTGATTCAATCTCTGCCAAACCGTGTGTATTTGATATGAAACATACTTTGCTTTTTGGTAGCATGTTCTTCTTGAACTAATCAACTTGCTTTACAAATATGAAGCTTCCCAAAACACTTTTTGATACCAAAATGTTATTATTTAAGTTAGCACGTGGGTTAAAGCAGACACATGGAAAAGCCACAGAAGAGCTGCTTCTAAAACTCAGTCCTTCTGTGAGAAGTTATTTGGTCTCTGGTTTAATTTGGCATAGCTGGGTTTATGTTCCTCCACACCAATGCCAGTGCTTGGGTTACTTGCTAAGGTGAATTTCATATTAAAGGATTTATGAGTAAATTATTCCTGTAGGGTTTGTTAAGCTTTCTCTTAGGATCAGATTTATTCAATATTCATATTTAAGCACTAGTGTCTTTATTAGATGGTTTTGTTCTTACTCCTAGGAAACAGTACCAGAACCTGGAGGTTTCCAAGGTCTCTGGATGTACAGATTTGAGCTGAAAATACATAAAGGAAAATTCTTCACCTCACAGTTATAATCTAGAAACCAATTTAAAAACCAGGGAAGATGTTAGAGGAAATGTGGAATTCTGTGTATATCAAATGAGCAAACCGTCTGCTGTATGTAGTATTTTCCTCCTCCCTATCCCCACACAAGCCTCTGCTCTTCTGAAGTGGCAGAAAAAAAAAAAAAAGAGCAAACCTTCCTGATTCCATAGCCCTGTTCTTGAGCATCTTCTCAGGATGAAAAGCTTTTACTTCCCGAATGCATAAATTATCCAATCTAAAATTTATAAAACTAAAATAATAGATTGCAGATATTCATTGCAGGTGAGTGTGTGTGTTCTTCTTCTAAGTGGTTTTTTTCCATGTGACAGTGATAAAGTCAATATGATAAAAATATACCTGTGATGGCATACTCTGGAATGAAAAGAAAAGAAATTAAGAACAAATAAAAATCCTACAGTGCTGAGGGAAGTGTATACCAGGTAGAACACACTGAAGATTATGCTAGGACTCACAATACGCGTTCCATCTAAGAATAAGAGGGGAAAATGTCAGTCATGTTATTTTTTTTAAAAGATAGATTTTGGTCTGTGAAAAATTTAGATGAGAGCACCTAGTGAACTTTATTACCTTCAGACTTATGCAGATGGTGAGTGGGTTTATACAGAGTGAAGACTTATATGCCAAAAGTTCTCATACATCCTGGTTTTGGCACTCATGAGGTTTTTTAGGATATGGCCCTTATGGCAAGATTATAAAATTCCTGCTCATGTTTCATCGCAAACTATTGCACCAGGCTTTCACCTCTTTTCCACTTTGTACATAATGTGAGAAATTTCACTCATTCAGTGATATTTTGCAGTGATTTCCTGTTGCTGGATAGTTACCTACCACCATTTGTGCTCTTAATGAATTCAGATCAAAGACATTGAAGTGAGGTGCTGCTCACTGTGAGTAGGAGCATCACAAAATGGTTCATGTGGTGCATAAGTCGTCAGAATATTCTGAAAAATCATGCAAGTAGCTCCGCAGTTATGTAAAAAAACATAGAAATATTTTGCATCTCTGAATTCTTTTTCTTACTAAGGAGTCACCCTTTGCCTTTTTATGAATTTTTGTTTTGCTTTCAGGCATTTATTTTTCTTTTTTCTAGTCCAGTTGTTTGGGAAATAACTCCATAAAGGTTTTCTGCAGAAAAATAATTAGTAAGAAATGCATTAGGAGATTACATATGGGATACACACAGATATTTTCTACCCATGTTTACATTTCCTGTGTTTCTTCAGAGGGTGTCACCTATGGGATAAAGGAGGTTTGTTTGTCTCACAACTTGTCTCAGGTCCTATACTGACTTCAGTTTATAATCACTGTGTAGTTGGTGGATGATCTACTCTGCTGGTAATCAGTGGAGGAAGAAGGCTACATACTGAGACTTAGTTTGCCTTCAGATTTGTCTTTTAGGTGAAGATGGATTTATTATCAACTGATCAGCTGAAGATCAGTTTATTATCTAGTCCTTTGGTAAGGCTAGAATAGTAAAATAGATGTCTGTGCTTCATTACTGTGCCTTTAATTCCTCTTCAGAATCTCTGTAGTGTAATCCAGTATTAACCTAGCATAGTGGTATATTTCTTTAAACATCTATTTATTTGTTTCACCCAGCATTATTGACCTCAGTACTTCTACTTTATGGATGTGGATAGACAGATACAGAAGAAATTTGTCCTTTCAGTTTGTAGATGGAATCTGTGTTGATCACCCAGAAGTCCATAATATCAATAATACAATCACAGTCCCCTAAAGCAAAGTATTGGTTTCTTCAGTGTCACAGAATTTGGATGCATTTGGATATTGATGTACTTGCTCATCCTGAATTATAAAAATAATATATACTGTGAAATCTTAAGCTGATAGTCTGTGAACCTGCAAATGAAAAGGGAGGCTTTTTTTTTACATATGGTATATTTCTGTTGTTTGGACTGTTTTCCAGATAACCATCTGTAACAGAGAAAGGATGGCAAGCAAACTGATTTCTCATACTTGGTTGCCTAGATTCATTAATATCTGCTTAGTATGGCACGTTGCCTAATCAGAGGCTGGTTGGACTCTCCGTTGCAGGTTTCAAACAATAATGTGTTTAGAGCCTGCCTTTGGGCAGGTCTTTTGGCATCAGTCTAACAAATTTCTGCACATGATTAAACTTTGTGTAGAGCTGCATCTGCTAAA
>VZRO01000093.1:43204-155634 GCA_013397915.1 Daphoenositta chrysoptera | reverse complement strand
GTGAGTAACAGGTGATAATAAGAAATAGCACAAAGAGAGGCTGAAATCAAGGACCTGAAATTAAGGCACATGTTACACAGTAAACTTAGTAAGTCAATAAGGTACTCCAGGTGCTTGATCCAACTTTGCTAAAATCAGTGTTAAGGTTCTTCAGCAGACTTCAAGTTCCATAGTATCTTCTACACAAAAAGAATCCATCTATGTGTAGTTGTATCTCAGTCAGAAGAGCAAACTCTCAACAGCATGAGTAAATTCTGAGGTATTCAGAAAGACCAAAAATACAAGTAATAGCACAGCTTTAATCTAAAAAATAAGTTTTATTGACTTTATTAACCATCTTTATTGACTTTATTAACCAAATAAGTATACTGATCAATATGTAATTGTATGTAGTTATACTTGTATTATGTTTTCTTCATTTTTTTACTTAGATTGTGGCCCATTTTAATGAATCTCCCCTCCAGTTGTCTGTATGTAGACATCTTCTTCAGAAGATTAATTGACTGACATTGGTATGTCTCTGTGAGACATATTTGATAATAATTACTATTTCTGTTATTATTTTTACAGTATATAAGAGTAAGTAATTCCTATTACATAATAGCAAATAAAAAGAGTACTATAGTAGCACGGTTTTAATGCTATGATGGGAAAATCATGATGTGCATTCTTTCAATTAAGGTGATTATTTTGTTTTGCTAAAGGGGCAACATTTTCGTAGAAAATATAAAATGAAGGCTGAATGGGAAAAAAGATCAGAAAATTCACACACCAAAATCTCAACCCTGCATTCTGAAGATGTAAAACCCAAATGCAGAAAATGCAATTCTTTGACAGACTGTCTGTAATGTTTTATATTATATATTATAATGTACTCTGTCTTATTTTCTCTTAATTTATCCCAAACAGCTTTCAGAAGTCATGCAAGAACTCACGTATTTTCATTTAAGGGGGCTGATTCCTTGTGATTGTGCTGCAATGAGTCCTGTATTGCTTTTGCAGCAATTTCACCCCTGAATTGTGCAAGAATCAGAATTAATAATATACAATGGATTATCAAAGAGGTAAGGAGGCAGTGAACCATCCCAACTTTCAGGGATGACTGTGTGTTTCAGAGAGACCCGAGCTTTTTATCATCATTGGGATCTCGCAACAGCAACAATAAAAACAACAAAGCAACAAAAACCCTAACCCAATCAACAAAATAAGTTTTTTCCTTCTTAGTGGCTTGAAAGCACCACCTTTGCCACCTTTTGCCATCATTGAAGCAATTAATTGCTATCTGCCAATATTTGATGGTTTAACTGCTTTTGATCACTCCTCAAGTGCAGATGGTTCTCTGACCTTCAATATCCATTCCTTTCATATCCATTCCAGTGCTTAAGAACATTCCTGTACTTAGCCTGTCCTAACACTTAAAACTATACTTCACTCGTAGTAAACAATGATGAAAAATCACTAAAGCAGTCCTTTTGTTCACTGCAGTGACATTTCCTCTAATTAAATTTTCATCTCTGAAGGTATTTGGGCCTCTCTAGTCCGTCTGGGATATGTTTGCCCTCAGCATTGCCGCAGGCCAAATGTATTTTTGTTGATACGCTGAACAGCATGCTGTCCTCAGTGACTGTGGGTATTCCCCACTGGTGGTTTATTCAGAAGATTATTTCACCAGTTTCAAAGTACTTTTTTCTGAAGTCTTTTTTTTTTTTTTTCCTTTTTTTTTGAAGAGACAGGGAGTGCTGAGAGTCCCCCCCGATGCCCTCTCTTCTATGAATCCGTGTTCATTTCAAGGCATTTTTCCAACAGGCTGTGTGTAGTGATATGATGTGATAGAGGGCACCGTGCTTCCACAGAGGCCAAGAGTCACTTGAGGGACTTTCTCTTCATAATATTTTTCTGTGGTTTGAGCATCAACCTCAATTAAACTAATTAGGGGCGACGGATTTGGGAAGGGAATTCTGCCTCATGATACACAGAACAACAAAATAGAGTAGGAAAATAGTGTAGCAAGCAGCTCTGCAGGCCTCATTTTATTACTCCGTAGTAGGACATGTCTGGCAGTATAAACTGGTTTGCATCTCTTTTTACAATTCCTATGTCACCTCTCCCAGCACGTCTCAGCAGCCAAACTGCAAAAGGTCATTTTTGCACACATGCACAAACTGCTACAGTGAAAGATATAGTTTATTGACTTAAAAAGAGAAAGGCATGGATCACTGCAAAATGTAATGGAAGTGTTTTCTCATTTCCTTCTGGATAATAGAGGCCAATGGGATGAGTATTTCCATATTGGCAATGCATCACAGATATTTTTCTAATTCTTTTGAGATAATAGAGTCCATTCTAAAGAGAAGACTGCAGGAGTTCTTTTAGTGTAATTGTTGATTTGACTGTACTACAGGTCTTATATAATTTGGGAATATCATATTTTAGTAAAAGCTGAGGTATCCTTTTCAAGGGAATCTGATTATTCAGTAATTAACATTCTGAAACAATTTTATCATACTGAGACCTGGGCAAAGGTAGCAACCTTCATTACCAGAAACTATCACTTTGCAAATTACTCCTCAAACTTTTTAAAAACCTCCGCAGTCTCTTTTTTTTCCTTTTCCCAACTTTTACAGTGAAATAAATGCAAGGGCAACTTGCTGAAAGAAAGGAAAGGACATGAAGAAAATAGGAACAAGCCACCTGTGGATTATTGACATTTCTGTGGTTAAAATTCAATAATTCTGAATAAAATCGTGCTGTTTGGGAAGAAAAATTACGGCTTTCACAGTTGCATAGTTTGATTTTTGCTTGCTTTGTAAGTCAAAACTTATGACTTGTAAAGAGTTGCTGTATTTACTGGGTTAAAAATATTGTGATGTAAGCAATGGCAGTAATAGGTCATTTAAGGAAAAGCGAGTGGTTTGGCTGTCCCTGTTGGATTGCATCTCTCTTACTGTTGCACACTCAAAGGAGGTGTACTGTCATTTCCACTTTGCAAACAGAGTGACAAAACTGGGATGTAGATGTGTCAAATTGGAACAATGACGGTGTTTCATGCTGACTTTGCACAGGTGCAAATGTAACAAAGGGAAAAACAAAGGTAGGAGAGAGTGGGACCTCTACTTCTGGTTTCAGTCTTCGCTTTTGTATTACAAAGTTCAATTCTCTATTGCATCTGTGTAAATGCAGAATTCCTCTTAGGATATCATCTGTATTAATCTGGATTTACCTCAAAATGAACTCAAAATCTGGCAATGGCAGGCAAACTCCCTCCCTGACTGACCACACATATACTAAAAAGCTTGAAGAGCTAGGGATATTTGGTGTGGAAGAAAAATAACTTACTTCTGAGGGCATGCTGTAAAATTACTGCATTGACTGCCTTGGTAGTTTTGGAAAAACACTCTTAAGGGTTGAAATACCATCTCAGTAAATTCTGAGAAGCTGTACGTTATCAGTCAGGACCTTCCAAAACTTTACATGAATCTCTGATCACACTTTCTAATCTCTGAAATGCTCAGTTATGCAAGAGGCAGTGAAATTCCATTGTAAAATAGGCACAGATATTTATTGGTCCTGGAGTTTTTTCCTTTTGAGAGTTTTGTATAGTTCAAGGTACTCAGTCTAAACAAGATATATATTTATTACTGCATTTCCTCATTTTCTTCTTAAAACTGCATTAGGATAGACTTTCATTCTGCACTTGGTAACCACTGTTTTACCAACCCTACACGACATAAGTAACTCATGAATGACAAATGTGTGGTGAGATGGGTCTGAGACCCTTTTGTACTTCCAAGGGAAAAGGACAGAAGTTTTTCTTCAGCACACATGAAAATGGACACAGCATAACTCCAGTGCTAGGCAGGAAAGGAACAGATGCAAGAGTGATATAAACTTATGAACTTCTTTGAACTTAAAGAATAGCAGTAGCTGTGTCTCACAAGTAAAAACTGTCAGCACTGTTAGGTTTAATGTTTTACCTGGGGACTTCAACCTGCCTTTTAGGTATCAAGGGAGCTGTCTGTACTGACAAGAAGAATCCTCCAATTCCCTAGCCAGAGTCCAAGCTCCTGTCTCTTTTCTTGTAAAATAAGTAAATTTACATATATGGGGAAAAAAACGGGTCGTAATGCCTTTCTAGCAGTAATTTTTTAAGACAAGCAATCTCATTTTGAGGCAAAATATTTGTTGATATGAAAATAATGGCAGACCCAAAGAGACTTGCATAAAAAGCAAAGGAAAAGTATTTTATGACTGTTTTAAACTAAATGTTTCATTGCCACCACCTCTTATACAGGACTCTTCTAATAATGTTGTGGATTTGGTTTTTCCAGGAAAGCCTTGAGGAAATCCAAGCATCTGAGGAATCTACATAGGAAGATACCTCATCCTTCTAGAAACTTGTTAAAAAGGAGTGAGAGAAAGGCCTTTTTAACTGGCTCAACACATCCCAGGTAGGAATGCACCTGGCACTGGATGCAGACAACAGCTGTCTCACCAGCATCCATAATCTGTACTGGTGGCTTCCTGGCTGTACCTGTGTGCCCTGAATGCAAAAAGCATCTGTTTCACATTTATTCATTTACTCAGATGGCATTATCTACATTACTTGCTACCTTTGGACACAAGACTCTCATTTATAATTCATAGTACACAGATGCTTACAGAGAGTAGAAGCTTTGGCTACATTACCTGTCACTCTTAGTATATTTTGTATTCATGGTGGGTAAATATACAAGTATAAAGCTGCCATATTGTGTATGACTATCTATAATGCATTAGCAAACAGTTGTTTGATCATTTATACTGTCATTCTTTATAGTTGGAATGATGTTAGAATGAAAAATGAAACAAACTGTGGGTTCACTCTCCCTAATTTTCTTCTTCTTCTCTCTCTCTCTCTCTCTCTCTCTTTCTGTGCAGTGTTGGTACTTTCTAAGTTTTTGAAAATGAAGGTGGTTCTTTCTCATTTTGTTTCTTGTGCTCTTCTCTGTATACAATCATCATTCAGGACTCGGTCAGCTATTCAGTAAGTTCACTAGTGCAGCTGGCTTCAGGAGAAGATGATTCCTATTCTTTGCTTTCATAGGCTCATAAATCCAGCCTGCTGAAAATATTAAAAGGAGAGAAATACTCGGGCAGGAATAAAGCATATCAGAAAGAGGGAGTGAGTGTAACTGGGGAAGCATTTACTCAAGATTACATATTAAGCAATTTGCTCTTTAGCACTGAAGGAATATATAGAGAAAAAATACTAACTGTACTTACCGAGAGCCCTCTGAATCCATCAAATGCTGTTAAAAACAACCATTTTTGAACAAGGAGAACATTCTGTATGCCGTGTATTGTTTTTTAAAACTATTTTTAGTGCAGTAAATATTAAAGAATGTCATTGTCCCTTGCATGAGCTCTCACTCATTTTTTAGGAAGCTTTGCCAGAGATGCTTGACTTAAGAACCCATTAAAATGAAAATATACTCAGGAACCTTGCAGGAATAGTGCTTGAAGACATGGGCGCCAAGCATGCTTGGCAGCCTGGAAAGCTTACAGAGCTCTCAGAACAGGAATGCCATCACATTAAAGAATTAGCATAGCCCCAGGCACCAGGATTTTTAGGTTGGTTTTTTTTCAGTAGATGTGAATGACATTTCCTATCTGAGGCACTGTTTAAAAAATTCCTTATCTGCATGTAAGTTTTTTATGACCACATTAAAAAGCAAAAGGTTGGTTTGTTCCTGTTGACATTTGTTCCTATTCCTCTCTCTCACTGGGTACTACATCTCAAATAATGATGTTCATCTCCTTCCACCAGTTTCTCACTCTCTCCAAATATTACTACTGCCTCCTCCTCAGACTTTTTCTGCTAGGCAGAACCCGGTCTGTCATTCTTCCTGAAGTCTACCAGATGCCACAAATTCAGCAAAACTCCCACAAAAATCCCTGTAAAGTCTTTTACCTTCTCAGCAGTTCCTCCAGATCACTCTGAAAATGCAAATAAGATATATTAATAAATACAGAAAGAATCCGAGTATCAGTACCTGATAACATAAAATTAACTTCTCTTTTCACTGACCCTAGTCTGTGAGAATTGAACTTGGGGAAAATTGGAGAAATAATCACTCAGCAGCCTCATCAATCAAACCAGCAGCTTAGGCTGCTAATTATTCCCTGGTGTGGATACCTTGGCTCTTCTGACCACTCACCAAGGAAACTCAGATTATTGATTCCACTACATGAAAATAATCCACCTAAGTCTCAATTTCTTTCTCGTGGGAAATCTTCTCGCATAAAGTTCTCTGACAAAGAACACTTAACTAAAAAATACAGTTGCTGATATCTAAGCTTCATAATATATTAATGGACTCCATTTTGCCAGTTTCTTTCTGTGTAGAAAAGGAAACCGATCAAAACTGGTCTTTTCTCCCCGTTAGTCAAAATCTCTGTGTAGAAGCAGCTCATACCTTTGTTCGTAAGGCTGCAAACAGCCCGAAAGGCTGGGTCAGGAAGCTGCAGTCGTTCTTGGCTTCTTACATCCACGTGGTACAGTTTGAAATTGCTCCATCCATCAGGCTGCTGCAGATTGTCCTTTCAGTCTTTATTAATCGCAGAGGACTAATCTCACTGCACCACTGCTGTTTATGTGGGGCAGGAGCAGTCATGACCTGGGTTTGGTGGCTTGTTTCTCTGGGAAAGTCAGGAACGAGAGTGTCTGGGGATGGTTACCCTTAAGTGTTTTGCAGATATGCCAGGAGAAGAAGGAAGTATCCTGTTTCCATGCAAGAGCTTCCAACAATTTGTCCCTGACAAACTCCAGATATAGATTCCCGTTTTAGAGACTGTGAACAGCTAAGAACAGAGAGTGAGTGAATTAGGTCAGAGAGCTGCTAAGCCATTTTGAGTGAGAACTTAAAAAGTATGAGTTTTAGGCTAGCTTGGTAATTTCGTGTAGGGATCAAATACTCTCAGTGACTTTCAACCCACAATTCAAATTTTTGTTTGTTTTCTATGTTATACTTCAGGAAGTACTGCCAATTTTCTACCAAACTATGTTCCAATTTTCAGCAACTGCATCCTAGATATTTGAGGCTCATTGCAGAGTGACTTTGGAAAGTTTGCATCAGTGTTATTAGCATTATTTATTCTTAAAGCATGCAGGAAAACTTCCCTACTAGTCCCTAAAAATATCCATGCTGGAAATATTTTTTTCCTCTGATCGTAATGGACGCCTGCTGAAAACTCAGAATCTCATAACAAAACTTTCATGACACAGAGCCTGAGAATCCTCAAGCATCACTGCAGTCTTCAGCTTAAATCCATAAACACTCAGTAAAGACAGTTATAACAGATTTTCACACTTTCATAAAAAACCACAGTGCACAATTTTGATTTTTTTTTTTTTGAAAACCCTCATTGCTTCACTGTTCTAAGGCCACTGTGCTATAAGGATTTGTTATCTTGGCTGACAACTGCACTGAAGCCTATAATAAGAATCTTCTCCTTTCGCTCTAACAAGCAAATTCCCTGTTTTCTGAGAATCCTTTCTAGGAAGGCAGTGCTGAATGTGTATCAGACTTGAAAAGAAAGCCTATCTATGCTGCCATTTTCGCTTTTTATTTTTCTAATTTGCAACTCAGCTCACATCCAGCTCGAAGAAGCAATTTTGCCTGTTGAAAATGCTGCAGCTGGTTTCCTCCAGTGCTTCCCTCATTCATAGCGAGGGAGGCAGTGGTGGGCTTACGCAAGATTGGTTTAAATGGGAAATCAATACTGGTTCCTCAGTTCCTACAAAAGAGCTGAACTGGGCTGGATTGGCTCCAAGCAGAAAAAAGGAGTTAAGTGGAAAAAAACTGGCTGCCAGTGGGATAGGTATTCTGCTGCCTACGAGGCTGTTTGGGTCTCTGCCACTGAACCCATCACAAGGAGTCTGAGATAACCTGGCTCACCTCCTACCATCTGTTTTTCAATGGATGATAAATATTGAAGAAATAAAAGTTGGAGGCTTTTTATTCCCTAGGCATATATTAGCTTATAAATACATAAATGTTTCTGTTCAGCATCAGTAGGAATTTGTACCTTGTTCTGTACGAACCAGTTACAAAAGGGATTGAAAACTTATTCTGCAGATGAAAAGTGGAATCATTGGCGTGATTCCTTGTTCTACAGCTAAGGAGAAATATGTGATCTAATTAGCAATTCCATCAGACATTGCTCAGTGATTGGAACTCAGTTTCACAGGCTTTCACTTGACAAGACTTTCTATTTAATCTCTTGTATTTAAATTTTCTATTAAATAAATCTCAATAAAATTCACATTTCTGAAATCTCTGTTGTGTGTCATTTTTGCTTAAATAAACTTAAAAGAAAACCAACAATGATAGTGAAAACACTGCAATAATTTAATTGTTGTGTTTTGCTAGATGGTCAGTCCCTCAATTTGGTTATCCTTAACATCTGCTAGTACCATGCTGAATTCAGACACACAGGTTATAAACTGCCATTTCTGGTTTGCTTTAGCAACACACCAAAAATGGAAGAAGGATGTTTTTACTGAAGATCCTTCCTGCATAGAAGTCAGATTCCTGTGAAACCTGCTGGTCCCCAAGTAGTCCCAGAGCGAGAGAGGCAAAGGGTGAATCTTACAGGGGGAGGTACAAAACCGGCTTTTTATTTCAAATAAATTTGTGATTTGAGACTCACAAACCTTTATAATGCTTCTATTACCAGTAAAAATTAGTGATGATTACAGGCAGGGACTTTGGGAAGACAGTGAAAGGATTCTTTGAATGTCAGGCACAATTGGATGCATAACTGGAGGCACCTGTGGCAAGTACGAGTAATGATGGGTTCTAAACCAGGAAGGTAGCTGAGCATAAAGCATATTTCATATTTAAACCACTGACATGAAAAATATTTGATTAAAACACCAGCATCTCTGGTTTTTAGACAAATGGAAAATAGTTTTCTCTTAAGGTCTATGGTTAAATCTTGTGAGCAGTCCAAAACTGCCTAAATGAAATACTGCAAACTCTCTCGAGCATTTTCAAGATCCCACTCTTCTAATACAGTGAAGATGGTTATTTATATTCTCTCCATTCTTATTCTTAGACAGCTTATACAATTTTAGTAGCTCTCCCAGCTTAGAGATCTTAAGGTATTGTCTGATATGATAAAGGTCTGCTTACAATACTAACAAAGCCATCAGCAATGAAATCTTGAGCCAAGCTTTGTTTATGCAATTTGATTTAGCAGTCATTGTGATTACTCATGTGATCAAGGTGAATAACCATTATCTTTTTACATATTGACAACAATATGATTTTTAATGTCTTTAAAGTATTTCCTGCAGGGAAGCATGGGGATGCAGAAACTGTGAGCTATGGAAGAAATGGAGAAATGTGTTGATATTCAGAAAAAAGGCAAGTATCAAACAAAGGGAGTAAAAAGCAGGAAAAAAAGGGGTTTATGTCTTAGAAAGCACTCTTTTGCCACTTTAAATGAAAGGGTAAAAGCGAAGAAAACAGCAATATACCAGCTCTGAATTTCTTTATCAGTTTTCATACCTGAGAGTTATTTGTTAATTCTGCTGCACTTTTACCCTTAAATTTACGTTATCCCTTTTGTTTTGGGGCAGGCAGGAGAATGTGCCTTAAATTAACATCTACTACTTGAAATTACCTTGTGAATATAAAGTGTGTAGTGGCCTGTGTGTCTGCACTGTAAATTGAAAGCCTGTGTCTTCAGTTTCTCAATGTCAGTTCTCCAGTCATTGTTCCCTGCATAATTCTTCACAGATTTCCTTAATTATTTGTTACAGTGATTAGAAGTGAGGGAAAGCAACATCTTCCAGAGTTTTCCAAGTTGAGGTTCTGTGTTTCTTCTTATCTCTAAACATAAAGTCTGTGTTTTTTCTTTATGTATATTGACTCACATATGTCTTCACAGGTCCCTCATGTATTTTGAATGCTGAGCCAAAATCTTTTAAAACACAAGATTGTCTTCATGGTAGCAAAAATTCTTCAGTTTCCATCAACTCCATCTACTCTATTCCCACATAGCTTCTTTTCCCTGACTGGCATCTGTTACAGAATTTTCACATTGATTATATGATCTTGGATGTGCTTCCTGTGAAAACCACTTTGTCCAACAGGCTAAGTATCATTCATAGGCAAATGTAAATATCACTGTGCATGGAATTATGTAAAGACATACCTCCACATGAAGGATTTGGCCCATTTTCTGGTTCAGTATTCACTAGGTACATAATGGAGATGGATTGCTACCAAGTACAAGACAGTTTGTGAAGTCATTGGATGGTTTCTCTAGCTTTGCATGTTAAAACTCAGCACCAAGAGTACTCTTGTGCTGGGTAAGTAACTCAGGATATCTCCAGTCACATGTAATGTATAAGTGGGCTTAGATCTGTTCTTATCTTTATTTTTCTTAATGGCAGCCACTCTTACACGGCTAAGCTGTGCTGTAATAGATGCAACAGGTGTGCTGATGAATATTTTGTGCAGATTTTGTTTCTTCTTCAATCTTCAATATCTTCTGATAATAAAACTCTGTCTTCTGTAACCACAAAGCATTTTTCAAACTGCAGTGTGTCATCTACACGATCTGTCCTTTGAAACATGATTTTTATTCTATTAAAATGTTAATCGGAGATCATGGGAAATCTTTTCTTTCTGCCTTCAGGATCCTGTCCACTCTTCAGAACCTGGGCATTTTTCTCCTTACTTTCGTGTTACTTTCTACTCTATAAGCACTGAACAGTGATGCTGAGGATTTTTTGGTCCTAGTGCCTGGTTTCGCCTAATTTTCTAAACCAGTAGCTATCATTACTTTGATCTGGTGGAGCTGTTCTTGCATTTCTTCATGTATTTCTTAGTGGTTTGAAGAGATGCTTGAAAGAGTAGTCTAAAGTGAAATATGAAGGGTTCATGTGGTCCTGTTTCCAGAATCTTTTAAATCTCCGCAACTATGTTTGCCAGAACTCTTAGTATAATTATGTGTTTATCCATTTTGCATATTCAACACATTTTTGCGTTCATTATTACAAAGATAAGTATTCTAGAGATGCTGTAAATTTGGCTTATTTTCATATGTACTCAAGTCCACTCCCTGTTGCCATCTGCAGATAATTTACTCCTGTATTCCTCCACCTGGCTCCATGTAGGATGTCAGGCTCCACCAAAATTCACTATGTTTCAGAAATACTTCAGTTGTTAAAAGTAAGATTTTGTTGAGTTATTCAGGTTCTAGATGGCTCTAATATTTTAATAATGTAACCCTTTTCCTGGCATATTTTAGGATTTCATTTTTATTTTTAAATTATTATGAGAAAATTGTGGCTATTGATGAAATATCTAAAAATAAAAAATCTCAATAAATATTAGTTTAAACCTAATAGACATTGACTGGTGTGAAAGTGGAATTATCTTGCACAGGCTTCTATCTGAAATGTATTTGCTTTTCATTCCAGTCCATAACTGTGGCTGCCTATTTAGAGGACCTAGGTATAAGTTTCTTCCTAACTTAATTTACCTCCATTGCATTTAGCCTAGTGAGCCAAGAAATAGCCAAATGTTTACTTCACCAGAAACTTCCTACACTTGAAAGCTTGCTTATTTGCTCCCTTCATTTCTTTCTTTTTAGATTTTCTTTGTGAACCCAAAGCTTCTTGTGTGTGTAGCAAAGGAAATCAGATTGTCCTTCATTCTGAGAATCAAAGGCTTTCCTGGCTCACAGCTGCCAACCAGCTGGGCTTCCTCAGAGTTTTTCCTCACAAAGAATTTTAAGGGGATTTATTTTCAAGCAAGACTAAAGCAAAATGAAACAAATATACCTGGAAGTACAGAAGTAAATTTGTATTTTGGGAAGATAAGGGAAGTGTTATCCTCCAAGGACAAGAACAGAGACATGATATGAAATGTCAATAGCACAAACTTTGCCACATTTCAGGGAAAAGATCAGGGTACACTCTGCTCAGTTATATTAATTTCAAAAATACATCCGTGCACCTTAAATCTCAAGCCTTTAAATGACTGAAAAACAAAGAGGGAGATAAACAGAAGAAAAAACAATAGGTTTGAATATAAATCAACATTTTGAAAAGACCACAAACTATTTTTGTATTTTAGGCAGCAGAATACTTTCAGTCATCAAAGGGAATAAGAAAATGTGAAGAAAAAAACCCACACTAAATAAAATAATATTCCTACAATAAAAAGAGAAAAATATACAATGACAGGAATAATGACACAAAATGATAAGGACCTTGTGAAATTTCATACCGTACTGATTACTTATAGATTGTATTTGCCACTTTCATATATTATGATAAGAAAAGCCATAGATGAAGGTATAGTTTATAAACTGAGCATAAATGAGTGCCATCAGCTTTTAGGATGGGGAAAAATGACAAAAATTATAGACAGAAAACTTTGTTTCATATCGAATGCTGAACTATTGTTAATGCCTTAATATATTATAAAATGAAAGACTGTGATCTGACCCATGGGCTGGAGACTGGTACCTTTTGAAGGAGATAATGTGCTAGTAACATGGATATTAAATTATTAATTTTCATTAAAGATAGATGGACCTGAATGGGAAGTTCAGGGAATGTGGACTTAATCTGCTCTCTGTGAATCTGATCCTGGGCCCTACAAGTCTCCCAGTGAGCAAGCTGCACAGCATAGGGACTTTGAAACTTTGACATTATAGAGTTTGCCTATTACAAATCTTACTGATTCGTGTGTCTGTGTCAAGGTGTGAAAGTCTGCAGTCTTTGTGGAAAGACTTCCTTTCTTCTGTTCAGCAAAGTTCTGTAAACATTTCTTTACTAGATCACTGTTCTATAAACATTTTTGTCAGTATGACTGGATTCTGCAGAGCATCCTGGAAGGCATTCTGTGTTTGTCTGCAAAACATGCCTTCTGTTGGATTGGAAGACTCAGACTGTGGCTGTGAAAGGAGCTGTTCTTTATTCCTCCATTTCTCTCTTCCTGCCATTAGTTGTGATCCTGTTCATAACAGATGCTGTTTGATCCTTGCCATGCTTTGTGGTAGCTTTGCCATTACTTTTGGTGGAAATTGCAAGTTATGGAAATACTTTTCTTGAGTTTCTATATCACAAAGTACTGTGAGACTAAAGGCAGTGTCTGGTGTGGGGAAGAAGGGAAGGGGCTAAAAGATAGGAATGTTTTTTCTTTGCTGACAGTGATGAACTCCTCTACAGATCCATACACACAGTATGTATATCAGTAATGACTAAAATCAATGCAGTTTTGACTATTAAATCTGTGCTCTTTTGACTTCTTCTATATTTAAACTGTAAGCAGTTGTACTGCTTATGTAAATACTGCAAAATCAGCCCATTAGATGGAAACTTTTTCATTCCATTTATGAAGGATTTGATTATTTTGTTTTATAAATCCACCTCTATTTCTAAATCTATCTGAGCAACAGATATGAAGACCCATTGGTGGGTCAAACTACATCTCAGTTATATTCCTTAATCAGTGTTTTAGCTCTTAGCCCTCACTCCAGGCCAGCGTGTGGCCCTCGGTGGGTCTGATTACTGATTAGGGAACAAGAAACATATGCTCCAAATCACAGTCCAGTTTCCTGAAAGTGTTTGAACACTGACAGCAAATACGAGTGTATCTAGAAATGTGTGCATAAGCTTTTTCAGATCTCTCAGGACATTAATTACCAGGTCTTTGGTCTACTTCAGAGCTAAGCAGACATTGAATTATCAATGGGGTTTGAACCATCTGTATCACACAGAGTTTTAAAACTTTCAAATCAAGTATGAAACTTTATGAAGGACATAAATGCACTACTGAAGGATGAACATCCGTTTGCCTGATGTGAAATGCATTACATGGGTGGGTGTGACAAAAACCAGAAATTCTTTTCAGTCCCTTAAAGAGCACTCTGTGGGGGAGTAATGGCTCTGACATCACTGCATATGTTATGGCCTTCCACTCTGTTTTTATTTTCCAAATAAAAAAAGAAGAGCTAACCCAGTATTTCCCTAGAACATGGACACTAGTTTATGTCCCAAGCACTACACTAGATATGGGAAATGTGCTAACAAGTGTGTAATTAGCAATGGCTTTAATATTAAAACATGCATGTTTTAGGACCGCAAAGAGGAGCATATATCTATCTTCATAAAGTAAAATGGAAGTATTTCTTCCACTAAAATAATGAAATCCATTATGGCTAAATCAAAAGGAAAGTAAAACTCCATTGTCAATGGAGGTGGTAGGAAGCTTAGCTCTGCCTTTTGTTCTGAACCAGCTGTGGCCATCCCAGCCATCCCTTTTACATTACAGAGGCAACAGGTCCATCAAGGTAAGTGATGCTTGGGTTACATTTCCTTCAGGAAGACACTGATTCTTGTACTAAAATCTTCTGACACGGAATTATCTCAGCTGTAGTTATTTTTCCCTACTAGTTAATTACTCTCAGTGGTAAAGCACTTGACAGTATTCCTGGTCTGAAGTTGTCTGTCTTGGAGTTCCCATTTTTTAAGTTTGCTATGTTTGTGCCTGCATAACAAACTGGTGATATCATATACCTGCTTTTCATATAAACATGTCAGTACTCAGGTTTATTACCAGCTCTTTTAATGCTCAAGTCCACGTTGTGGACTCTGGTAACATTTCAGACAGCACTCCTCAGCTTTTCAAATTTTACCAAGTTTCCATGCCATATGGCATGTATGCTAAATTCTCCAAATGTTGATGCCATTCCACAGCTAATAAGAAATTCAAAACCTAATCTAAAACAGAAGCTGTGAGGGTCTCTTAGAAGTATTTCCAAGGTGGGCATTCCCCTGCCTGTCTCATCAGCATGGCCTGACAGAAGACAGCTGGCCTGAGAGAGACAGGAAAAAAGAGAATATATTTGTGTCCTAGACCATTTCAGATTCATGGAATCTTATCACAGTTTGTGGTAGAGAAGATGGTCAGCCAGGGAATCCAAATTAGGGTAGTTACACACCAATCAGTTTGTGACTTCACAAACAGTCCCACTGAAATAATCGCTTCATGAAATACTGATTTTTTTTATTTCCAATAAGAAAAGCCTTAACACAGATTGGGATCACTGTATTTGGCTTTAACACCAATGTGTTATCTCTCTTTGTGAACAGGGATGACTTGCAGAAGAAGTGTCAAGTGGTCATGAAATACACAAAGAAAAAGGTGACTTCTATTTGAATGTGTTTAATGGAAAAAATACCTTTTGACTACAATTTTTGCTTTGCCTCAAGAAACATTATTCATAGAAAATTTTGATTTTAATAACATTGAAGAACTATTTGGTAAGGTAACATTAACTTATTAGAGATAACTAAGTTTATTCAAAACATTTTTAACCCTTTTGTTGTACGTTTTTTTCTTAGCAGGGTCATCAGCATCATGTTTGTTCCTTTGCAGACAGGAACTGCTGGTAAGCTCTGAGAACTCATTTTGGGCTTCTCAGTTCAGTGCTGAATTCCCAACACTGAAGAAGCACTAGAAAATAAAACCCCTGGCCCCCCTGTTGGAAAATACTTCCAAGCCCTAAGACAGTGGCCTGACTGCAGTCTTTAGCAATGACTGTGGGCACAGAGTGAAGGGCTCAGATGCAAAACTGTTTTTTCAAGCTGCTTCAAAATTGTTCAAGGAACATCAGCAAATATAAACACAGAGTGACAAGTGATATTTGAAAATACAGGTATGAGGGAAGGCAGATTAGATTACATTTTCAAAGCCTCATAGTGTCAAACTTCCTGCTATCTTAAATGATGGAGATTGATTGTACAAATGCTTTTATTTCTGGAAATTCCAGTCATTAGTTGTCAATATAGGATTAAAACACAACTTGGTCTCCTCTCCCTCTTTCTGTACAACAGAAATTTTTCATGTGCTAAGGGCATGGTTGGGAAATAATTTCAAGCAGAATGAGCTTAAATATTTTTAAGACCATTTCACTGTGATTCTTGGGCTGTTCTGTACAGAGCCAGGATGATCCTTGTGGTTTCCTTCCTTCCTTCCAACTCAGGATATTCTCTGATTTCCAACTTCTAACAGATTCAATATTTGCCTACAATATAAATTAGTTTTACTGTATTAAATGATCTATAACTCTCAGACCAAGCAGTTAGACTTGATTCTTATAGAACAGTTTGGCTTGGAAGGGACCTTTAAAGGTCATCTAGTCCAAGCCCTCTGCAATGAGCAGGAACATCTTCAATTAGATCAGGAGAGCAAAGCTTAAAAAGCAACACTACAGTAAACAGATGATACAGGTTTCATTTTCAGCTCTTCCTTGACTATCAGTTTTACCACACATTTTCAATTCCTGCGGACACCTTTCAATAGGAATAGAACTTGTCTCACGGATACGATACACCTTCTTTCTAAAATAATGCTCTGAACTTTAGATAAAAGCTTTGCATTATAAATGTACAAAGCATTCTGCCAGGGTGTGTAATAAATCTGCCTTCAAATATCACTCTGATGTATAATGTATGACAAAAAAGAATAGAAGTATTTTAAAAGAAATAGGCACTTTTTCATTTTACTGTATTTAAAATCTTTCCTGACCCTCCAAAATGTGGATGGCCAGTTCCCAATCAGAGGTAGAAAAATGGGTAAGCGCTGCACTTAACTTCCAAAATTTAACAGGGTTCTTTAAATAACAAAGAGCACCCACATTTTAAAAAAGAGAAAAAAATACTTTCTTTTCCTGAGTACAATGAATACATTCACTTCATAGTGAAGTCATCCCTTTATCTGATAGTTCATTCACTGCCATTCCTTTCAAAATGTCACACTTCCAAAATACAAGAAAACAAAAAACCTGAAGTGATCCCATGATGGCTTTCAGCTACTTTACTCTTGAGAGATCTTTTATCTTTTTTTTCATGCTGTACATGCAGGGTTTTTATTTCTGAAGGTATTTGCAGGCAGACTTACTTTTCATGTTAGAAAAGTCATGTAATTTAAAAAAAAAAGAACGGTTTTTTTTTTAATTTTTTTTTTTATTTTGGAAAGCTGCATTTTACATTCACAAACAAGAGTTTAGGGAAGTATTGTTTTAAAAGGAAGAGAGAAGACTTTGCTTTCTTAATATAGTACAATTTTGTTTCCTGCAGCAAAGTAAGATAATATTTCTGAGGAAATTTGAACAGGAAGTAAGGGTTTGAGACAATCAAATCTATTTAATAGCTTTTAACTTCCAGAAGGTTGGAAATCAGCACTATCATGTGTTGTGTGCTATTATCTAGACTGTTCTTAAACAAAAAATCTAAACCCACCAATGTCACAGTCCATTTTCCATTTTATGAAACAAAATACTGACAAAAATTCACTTCTATCAAACACCCAGTCTATTAAAAATTGGACACATTTAATGTAGCAATACTCCTATTACAAGAAGAAGCCAGGAAAAAGGCATACAAAAGAATTACAGCATGGTTTTGTGCCTTTTATGTGAGTAACTCTTAGATGCACAAGGAGCCCTGTTAATATCGATGGAATTAATGATGTGAACACTGTGTAAGTCAGGGCTGCTGAATCAGATCATATATGGCTTGTCCACACAGGGAATCTATTACAAAATCAAAAATAGCAGCAATTTTACTGTTTATTCTTATGCTTTGCTTTCAGGATTAAAATTCTTGCCATGGTGATAAAATTCAGAAATAGGAAAAGGGAAAAAAAAAGTAAGGAAATACTCCAACTCGGGTCTTTGCAGGATTAGTCCCATTTTCTCTCATTGAAACATTTTCAATAATAGAGAATAAGATATTAAAATCTGCAGAAGTTACTGAGATCTTAATGAAACAAATTCCTGACTGCATTTTATTTAGTCACTGTTTGGTTTGTTTCCCATTTTCCTGTTAATATAATTAGTCATATGGTTTTCCCCTTTTTAGCATTGGTATAGAGAAAACGTGAAAGAATTTGCTATTATAATATAAGATACAATTCATTGTATGCATTAAAATATGCATATCCTCTTCTTCAAAAGGCAGGTTTTGAATGATTCATGAAAAAAGTAATCTACATCAATAAAAAAACAGCTTTGCGAAATTCACAGGAAAATGCATTTTGGAGTAAGCAGAATGACCAAAAGAACTGAAATTTTCATCCTCTCCATTCCTCCTTTTCTTTTTAATTTTCTTCCACCCTGTCCCCAACCATTATGAGCATGTACACTAAATCTTTTATCTTTATTTTTATATTGTTTATATCCAATATGCATGGAAGTTCTTTGTGCATCATAATCCATAAAATGTGACTTATGAAAATTGCAACACTGCCAACACACATCAAAGCTAGAACAGAAGGGATAAAGTAAATTTTCCATTTGAAAATGTACAGGATTTCTAGAAATATTACCTTGGCATAGAGGATAAACCAAGGGGAAAAAAAAAAAAATCTTAAACCATGGGACTGATGAACTTAGCTGACCTATCCATAAAAATTGCCAAGTTCTGAACAAAAAACATGTGTTGTCTCATGGCGCCCTTTAGTTATTCTGAACAGTCCTAACACCCTTGGATACTTCCATAACTATAATTTGTCAAAGAATGCTTCTAAGGAATACAGACTTTCCTGTTGGTACGGTTATTATTTCACCTTGTAAAAAACAGAAATGAAACCACTGTCGTGTACATTGGCTAACATTTAATTTAGCCCCCAATCACCATATTGTCCTATCATACACCAGTGTTCTCTTCCCTCTTTTGCTTCGTGTTTCATATGAATTCATTAGTGCAAAACTTCGTTTTTAGAGGTTTTACAGTGCAAAGCTTCGTTCCTCTTACCTGAAC
The DNA here is from genome assembly GCA_013397915.1 of Daphoenositta chrysoptera. Classification (NCBI taxonomy): domain Eukaryota; kingdom Metazoa; phylum Chordata; class Aves; order Passeriformes; genus Daphoenositta; species Daphoenositta chrysoptera. Next base: position 136,802 of record VZRO01000093.1, on the reverse strand, counting down.
AGGGACCATGACTTCCCAAAGAAAATTCAGGCAATTCAGTAGAAACATTTGTATTGAAAGAGTGGCAAGGAAATCACCAGCATTTCTCTTAGAAAGAATAAGTTAGCAGCTAATAAAACAGATTGCAGATGAATATTATGTATGATTGACTGATTTAATAATGACCTTCAAGATATCTCTAATTCGTCCTGTGAAGAGGTACATAAGGCAAACTCCTTAACAGGAGACCCTTAATCCTGTACATGTTTCAGGTGCCTAGAACAGTATTCATCTGATTGTGTTCTGTAGTCTAATTGTAGTCAACAGATGCCCTTAACAGCATCTGCAGACCGCTAGTTTTGCCTCATGCTTCTTTACTTGTTATCTTAGCAAACAAAATCAGTGACTCTCCCTGTTTAACTCTGAGGAATGCTCTTTGCATAGTATGTTTGGGGAAATTCATCACGTGGGTATTTCTTTGACTGAAGACAGTATCCTAAGTAAATTAGGATATACATGTGTATTTACTGTGAGACTACAATATACTTAAATAAAATGGAAGGCATCAGTAATATCAAGGAATTTTTCACATGCGTGCTTGTTGCATATTTTGTGCAAAAGATTAGCAGGTTCATCACAGAAATGCTTTGCTCCCTCCCCTGATCAGAATGAGAGGTTGAAACAGCAGGGTTTGAGCCTGTAAATTATTGTCTACACGAATTACTCTAAACACCGTACAAGCAAAAAGTCCCAAAGAGTAAAGATTTACAAGATTTATCTCTTAGACTGGGGAGGGTTTTTTCTTTAAATTTATTTACTTTTTAATTCAAGTCAGCTTTACATCTCTCATCTGCTAGGACACTTTTCACGTTTTGACAGCACAGAGAGCAGCATGTTAAATAAGCAATGTGAAATTACATTTGCGCAAAAGAAAATTAGGACCAAAAAAGAAAATTAGGACCAAAATGGCTGATGGGTCTGGTTCTGATCATTTACACCAGTGTTACAGCTCTGCAGCCCAAGTTTAATTAGCAGAGTTAATCATGATTGATCAGACTCATGGAAAAAGGGGGGTGTCACATTCTCTTTTGCCATGAGTAAGTCTTGGAGCCAGTGAGATGGTAGAGATATGTGATCAGCTCCCTGATTTTAAGGCCAGGCCTGACTCCAATGAAATTGGGAGCCTCTGCCAAGCAGCTTAGTGTTGTCAGGTCCTGGGCATTGAGCCACTGGAAAATAGCCACGTTGGATTGCTGTTCTGCAGTCCCAGCTCACCCCACGTGTTGGAAGGAGGCATGGAAATGTAGAGCCCAGCTGTAGTGCAGATGCACCAGCTCAGATGCTCAGATGCACACTCTCTGGAATACTTGTTTCTGGGTTACAGCACAAAGGGACCAAAAAGCCAGCTTCTGAATCTGTAATTCTAAACCAAGGAAGTTTGTTAATGGAGAAGGAGAAGCAAAATTAGAGAAAACTGGGCGCTCGGAATGCAGAACTGCAGACACCTGGGTAGAAAATTCCCTGTGCAGCAAATGAGAAATCAGTCTAATACAAAAGTTGATGCTGAGCTTGAGTCAAACCTCAAACCACTCCCTGTTTGCTCCAATTTATAATCACCATTAAAATGTTTTGGAAGTGACATATGCAAGACACACATTCTTCTATCACATGATACTCTTCTTAATATTTGTATTTCTTCCTACCTAGTATCGGTAAAAGAAGTTGACATCTATTTGTTTCAGTTTTTTAATTTAAATTTTCATGTCTTTAGTCAGATCAATCTAATTTTGTGTGATTTTAGAAATATTTTTTAAATTCTTGACTTTTATTTCTTAATTATAGGTTGACTGTGTTTTAATTGAAAATACTTGGGGAAGAGGACTTGACCTACACCTAGCCCTTTTACTTTAAAATGTTTGGTATTTTAGTAGCTTATAAACCCTTTCCAATTCATTCCTTAGTAGGTGATTGCTTGAATTGAATGAATAATTTTTGTTTTCTACAAACCACCATTTTTCTAATGAAAGAAAATTGAAAATTTCCCAGCCAGTTCTAAATTTAAACAACTTAGCTTTACTGTGCTTGCACTTCTTTTGTGTCTCTCTTCTCCAAACACTGTACCAAATTAGTTTACATAAAGAAATACTGAGAAAAACAAATAGTGGTATAATGGTGGGAAATAATCATCAAGTCAACATTTCAGAATCCAGTGACTATTACACACAGCATAAATCTGAGACTCAGAAGTAAACACATCGAGCTGTTTTTTGTACGTTGTGTGATCTACACACCTAATTAACCCAACTTTAAGGCCTTAACATTTCACAGGAGATTGCTTGTTAAGTGAAGCAAGTAACAACTTCAGAATTATTTAAAAACATAATCTGTTTTACCAGAACACTTCCCTCACTGTATTACTTACCTGATCATTTATCTGGGAAAAAATTCAAACAAAAATGTAGTTGTGACTGCATCATTTAAGTACCATCGGTGTTGTGAGGTGCACTTCCCACCAACAGGTTATTCACATGGATAAAAAAGGCTAACTTACATACATTTCATCAGCAGCTTTTATAAGCAGATTTACACACTGTGTACTGTGATTGCATGTTTATTTGTACATTGCATCCCTCAGCCAATCCAAATTGCTACCAACGGAGAGGAAAGAAGAACACACAGGATATAAAATTGCCTATAAAGCATTATGATATGGTGAGGAAGGTTACTGGCTGCACATCCCACTTGCTATTTTGCCTAATTAAAAAAATTAGCTTCAGATATGGCCACAGATGTTCCAGACTCATGATATTCAGACCCATCTTTTTTTACTTGAATGATTTGTACAGGACAGCATTTAGCCTCATGGACAAACATGCAGCTCCCATTCTTACAAAGAGAAAACAAATCATCTGCATTTACAGTAGGCTTTAAATTTGCCAGGGAGACTCAGCCTGATACAAAAGGACAGGAAAATACAAAAGGCCAGGTAAGAAAGGCTATTCTGTGTATTTACAGAAGCTTTTGACATAGTCGTTTCACTTCACAAGAAAGTGATCCTTTGATCATACTTAGAAATGTAAAATTCTACTGGTATGTTATCACCATTATTAATATTGAATCTCTGCATTGTATTGCCAGCTGTATTTACAGGGCCATGAGGTATCTTGAAGAAAAAAGAAAGGCATTTTTATGGACACAAAATAAGAGTCTTTATACTCTAAGGAGCTTGGCATCTAACAGGAAATTATGCATATGCTTCCTAGGGCAAGGTTTGTATCAAAAATTATTGCTAGTGAGAAAGAACAGCTCCAACAGTGACTCAAGGATGAAGCAGTAATTGTCTACTGAATGAAGAAAAGACTCTGGTTGAACCAGAAAGGAGAAAGGGGATGAGTCAGCACTAAGAATCTGGAGATGGAGAGTAAGAAGCAATCAGTTTTGTGTTTTCTGTATGCACAAAGCTTACTTTTTCAGTGGTAGAAATGTCAGCTATTCCCAGACGGGAGGACAGCTTATTTTGAGGCAATCCCCCACCTGCCATAACCCCTCTTGGGGCTGCTCAGATCTGTGCTGGTGAAAGCCTAGTATGACTTTACTGCCAGGATCACAACTTGTACAAGATAAACCAAGAAATCTAGTTCTCAAGGAAGTAAAAAGGCACCTTGTGGGATTTTCAGGAGGACATAATTGTGTGATTCTTGGTAATTGTCATTGGAGTTGCTGCATACACCTAAATACTCTTGGAAAGCCACACAACCATGAATCCCTAGGCATCCAGCTACTTGAAAACATTTGGTTCTCAAGACCCTAGAGATATTTAAGAGAGAGATTCAAGCAAGCTCAGTGAGCAGCTTAGAAATCGGGGAAAAAAAAGGTCACTAACTTAGCAGGTTAACTTTTTCCTGATCACATTTTTGCACATTCTATTGCAGAGCCGTTTCTGAAATAGCTTACTATAACTGATGCACAAAAAAAAATTGTGATTGACTTAGAAGAAACATGCTTTAAAAAATTCAGGACAAGATATTTAGGCTAATAACATTTCTGAACAGCTTGTTTGGGAGAAATGTACTTGTACACATTTGGCAAGCATACTATATTGCATCTACATGAAAAAAAGAGCAAGAACAAGCAAAGCGTTACATGATATTAAATAAGATCAGATGTTGTTCCTGAATAATGCATTCAGCTACACTTGTTCCAATTCAGAACTGAAAAATAATTATTAACATGCTATATTTAAAATATGAAATTATTTAACCAAAGTTAAACAGAAAGGTGCTAGCAATGAAAGGCTGATTTCACAAAGCTGTTGAAAAGAAAACCATCAGAGAAAATAAACAACCAACCAAAGAAAAGGAACATTTAAGAACACCTCACTGAGAATGCAGACAGCAAAGCAAAAATGTTGTACACTAGGTTGAATGTATTTCAGCCTACAGTGTCTACAGACATTTGTTTTGATTTAGGACACTGTTCTTTTAAGTATTATTCCAGTAAGTAATCTCTATGTTACAAGAGTCTTGAAGCTCAGCTGTGACAACAGTGATTATTCTGCCAGATAAGGACAACCAAAAATTAGGCCAGTATCAGGAATGAGGACTGCCATTCATCAGGAGCATGTTGGCATGTCATTCTGGTTACAATGCAAATCAGGACAAGAAGGGACAGAGTACTAAAAAAAAAAAAAAAAAGAAATATTTAAGTTTTAGTCTTCTGCTAGGGAAAAAAAAAGCCTGCTTTTCTAGGCCTTTGTGTAATTTCTTACTTCAGTTATACAGAAAACCCTGACATGCCAGACTGTCTTCTATTCATCATGGCCATACAAACTTGGAACTAGCACAGAGATTCAGGTTTTAGCTCTACTCTCTGCAGGACTGCACATTTTTCCATTCCTAACTATCATTTATTTTATGTAATACAATTGAGATAAATTTCTGACACTGCCATAGCCACCTGGCTATATTCCCGTTGGCTGACCTGTGCAGGCCCTGTAGTCATGACAAGTTAAGGGAGCCTTAAAAACATGTTTTGAAAGCTTTCTATATAGATTTGTCTAAGAAAATCCTCAGTAGCTAGCTTTCAGATTAACCTTGAATGTGTATTGCAAGGCAGAATCTGTGTATGATCCAAATCTCCAAGCTATTTGTCTTTTTGATGTGGAAAAGAAGAAAGATAGCTTTGCTTTTTTGGGGTAGATGAAATTAATAATTAATTATTATTTCAGCGATATAAATCAGATTCTTCATGTATTTTCAGATACAAGGTGATTTGCATAGCCCTTCATTTTATTTATTTATTTTTTAAAGGAAGTTTAGGAAATTCATCACCTTCTTTCTTTAGAAAATTTGCATTTTGGTTACCTCTTACAAAGAGTTATTTGTAAATCAATACACGCATCTATCAGGCTACTCAGTGTCCCATTGTATCCCATCCAGTGGTTTTCCAGAGAGAGGTTGGTGCAGCTGGGAAAAAGCCAGTATTCAAACTTCAGCATTCTGGGTTGAACAGTGCATTAATGACCACTTTTCTCTTTTGCTTCAGATAAAAAGTTAATTTGACAAACCCAAACCTTTAACATAAGAGACTTACTATATTTTATATTCTGACAGTGTTCTTCCTTACATTTTTGGTTACAGTTTATTTTTTAAACTTTTAAAATATGGTTGTCAAAATGTTTTTCTCCTAATGTCATTTACTTACCTATCTTCATGCTGTTTGAGGACACACTATTAATACTGAAATGTTTCTTTCCTAATCCATGCATTCAGAACTGTAATCACAGTGTGTTGTTTTCTTTCTCCCTTTTTCTGTAGTTGCTTTTCTTGGGTTCCGCTCCCTTGCTGCTGCTGGAGAGAGGGATTTAAAGTGACAGATAACAGAGCATTCCAATCAATTGTTTCTACTCTGTGCATACTTTGTGCCATGTTTCAGACATGCTCTTGGTTTTTTTTTTTCCTCTTAAGTGGTTCAAACTCCTTTTAATTCATAAGAAAAAACATTAGGCATAATGGTTTTTTTTAACCATGATATGTTATGATGTCTTCTTCAAATTGTGTTCCTTCCTTGTGTAGATAGATACTGGAGTGTTGGAAGCAATTAACATAACTCAGAGAACTAATTTCCTGTGGTTCTTTAACTCTGTATTTATGGCTTTCAAAAGAGTGGATCTGTACTCTAAGGATTAGTACAGTCTATATATTTTAGTTGTCTGACTCTTTTCCTTTTTATTTTCTAAGGAATTAAGATAAGAAAAATTCATTGGTGGCTGGAAATCACATTAAAAAAAAGGCAACCCACTTTGTAAAAAGAAGGGTTTTTTCTTCTTTTTCTTCCTAAATCTTCACCCTCTCCCACAAAAAAAAATGGATTTAAGTTCTGCTGCAGAAGGCCTCAGCCATCTCCTCTGCAACTGGGTTGATCACACACCCTTTTTCTTCTCTTTCTGAATTTTTTGAGCCAGACTTGCATGAGCCAGAACCAAGTGATTCCCACATCTGCAGCATGAGCTGCTGCACTGCCATTGATCAGGGGGACGAGAGACTTATGGACAAAAAAGGATTCGGATTTTCTCCCCAAACAGCTTTTGCCAACATGATGGGTCTCCCAGCCACTTGTCTAGTGGAAAGTGACTTTCTCATTTCAGGGGAATTGAACTAGATAACCTTTAAGGTTGCTTCCAGCCCAAACCATTCAGTGATTCAGTGACAGATCCCCACACCTCACAGGGCTGCTCCACCACCAGCAGCTGTTTTGTGAAGAACACATGCCCTGTGTTCCTCATGAGGCAAAAGCTTCATCCAGAGGCAGGGAAAGCTGTCAAGAATTCTGCCATCCAGCAGGAGGGCATCCAGCCAACCTGAACCCAGGTTTATAGTGTGTGAGCCTTTTATTTTTATTTTTTAATTGAATGCTGTGGTATTCTCTCCAAACTCCTTTTGCATCTCTGCCTAGCACTCACTTAAAAGTGGTGGGAAAGGTTCTGTTGAGCAGCAAAGGACCTTGAAAGAAATGGTCCAAATTCTGCCTCGACACATAGATTCTTCTTTTAACCTTTTGCACAAAGTATGTACAAATCCCTAAGGAAACCCAAGCCAACATTCTCCTGAAATCCTATATCTTACCAGAGAAATTGCTTAAAATTTAACAAAAATAATCTTAAAGTTGTCCCAATCCAGGAATATGTCCTAAGGTGCGAACACAGAGCGGAGGGATTTGAAAATATTCAGAGCAAGACTGAGATGCAAACAAGGTCAAATGTTGGTAATCAAAATGAAAATTCAATTTTATTCACTATCAAAGAAGAGAGAAAGGAAAAAAACAGAAAAGGAGAAAAAAGAGAAGAATTACAGAAATCAAGAAAGGCAATCACCTGCAGATCTTATTGATAGAACCCAGCAATGGTGAAACAAGTTGCTTTTTAACAGTCCTTTACAAAGGTTAACTTATTTCTTCTAATTCTTTGACTGGCTGTGTCTTTGGGAAGCTTGGTGTTTGGTTTATCATCTCTTAGAGTCCATTCTCATCTGATTAATGAGCTTCACCTCTGGCATCTCAAGCTGCCTTCAACAGGCAGCTGGGCTCTGCTACAGGAATGATAGAAATCTGGAGAATGTTATTGCTGTGGTCAGGGTTTGTTGAAAATGGGGTGCTTAGACCATCTCCAAGCCCTCCTATCTCTTTGCATCCTTTAGTAAGTAAAACAACTGCTCACAAAGGAGTATAAGGCAAGTTTAAATGCATTTTATCTGTCTTCTAATGTAACCTGGTAATGAAAATGTGAAAAGATAGGCAGTGCTAGGGGATTTAAAGGTGTTTTGCAACCAGTGATCAGAATTTACAGGTGGGACACCTCTTTCCTTATTACCATTGTAAACTGGATTACTCAGTCATATTTGTCCTTCTCTGCTGCAGGATATACGGGCTCAGGATCTTGATGACCCTTTAAAAATGTAGCCTTTATGAATAGGAAACACTGGGGATATATGGTGTGTTAAATACAGAAGGGTTGAAATTGGAATAAAATATCAACATGCATATGTTTGTTTTGGAAACTTCTGGTCGGGTGCTGAAATACTCTGACAAAATCATTAAATATTGTCTGCAGCAGATACTATACACATTGTATCACCAGGTTTTCCACTTTGTTGCAAAGTGGGGAAACGACCAACCCACTGCCACTGAGGGGGAAAATAACAACTTCAGTACGTCTCTGAAGAGATCCGGCCATTGGCAAAATAATTTGACATTCTAAGGATATCTTCTGGTGTAATCATACATTTTTATTAATGACTTGACTCTACATGTAGAGCAGAAAAATGCTCTGTTATAGAATTAATATATTCCATCATTCAGTCCGTGTGGAAAAAGGGGCAAAATGTGGCTGGAGTAGAAGGAGTTTTTACCCTGTGAACTTCCTGCACATACACTGTGAGTCCAAACTGGTTAAACTCCTGTCATCTCCAGTTGTAAAAGGGAAAGAGATTTGATGATTTTTACAGGATTCTATAAAACCATGTGATTCTCTGTGCTGTGTATGTAGGTGCATGCCTGGTGCAGATCATAGCAATGACTAAAAGACTTCAGGGGTGTACAAGAGTGTCGGGGTGTTTATTTTCATTGGTTATGCCTAGATCCTGCTACAGAACCACAACAGTGGAGTGGACTCAATAGGATCAAGTCCTTAAAGAATCAGTGGCAGATTGATCCCTTGCTGAATGGAAGAAGCTGTTTCCACCTGTCACACTGATGTGATGCTGTGGCGATGTTCTTGGAGCTTTCAGCATCATAGAATTAGTTTGGATTTCTTCAAGGAATTGTTTCAGGATGTCACTGCTCTCTGGTAGACCCAAGTACTTTTTTTTTTTTTTTGCTTTGGTTTTTTGATTTTTGGGTTTTTTTAACTGTTTCTGAGGCTCATCCCATAGTTATGGGAACTGGAAACTATCTATGCTCTACACCAAAGACTGGTGTCATCAGGGAGCCTAAACTCCCTTTTCCTATTTCTCCCATCCTCTTGTACATATGTATTACTTTGTGTGCAGTCAGAAGACATAGGAGTGATGAATGAGAGCTTGGTAGGTGATGGTGCCAGCAAAAAGCTCGTGGTGGAGCCTGGTTGGTTCCTCAGCTCACAATCCATGTGCCAGATGCTGTAGTTAAGTGTGTCTGCAGAGACTTTATGTAAGAGCTCTGTCAGTGAGGCAGACTTGGCAAGAATCTTCTTGAAAGCCAAACAAAGAAGCTGAAGGAAGGTGTGGAAGCACACAAGGATTTCTGCCAGCAGTTTTGCAGCCAAGCAAGAATCAATTATTTGTGGGATTTTTGTTTNTTTTTTTTTTTTTTTTTTTTTACTCTCAAATATTTTGTGGCTAGTTAGAGAGCAAAATACAAAAGTTGTGCAAGACTTCAGTTTGTGCTTATTGTGGTAATAATTTCAAACTCTATGATAGAAGCTAGGAATTTAAAATAATGTTAGGACAAGAAGGAGAGGGACAAAAAGGATTGTTTTAAGGAACTAATCTGTCCTAATTGCAATCCAGTTTTATAGGGGATAGAATGTGAGGTGTAATAATATCACCTTTGTCCTTTTGGAGTATACAGCATGTTTTCTGTGTATGAAATAGAGTCAATTTTGTCTTTCAGACTCTGTGTCCAGGCTCAGAATGGTAAACCAAACAAATGCTCTATAATGTCCTGTGTTTTAAGTAGAGAGTGAAGGAAAATATTTGCTGTGCCTGTAGGACTTGCTATGTGTCTCTCCTGTTGACAGTGTGCCACTTTATAGAGACGGATACTCATTCCCTGGACCAACGAGCTAAATGAATTTGTGAATAGTTTCAGTTGACCTGAAACTATAGTTTTATTGAGTAAACTTTTTTGGAAAAAAGCTTGTCATAATCCCACTGGAAATACGGCTGTGATAGACCCAGGCAGCTAGAGCTTCCCATGCCTGCTGTTTCCTCTGGAATTTCACTTGTGAAAAATTGCCATTAAATGGTGATGAAAGGTGGAGAGTTGAGGGTATTTTTTATTTACCCTAGTGGAAGAATGAATTCATGCCAAATTGTGAGATTTGGGACTAATCTTATGCTACAGATTATGGAGTGTCTGCAGAACCCTGTGGGCTTCAGTAAATTACTCTGCAGGGGAACAGCTATCTGCCTTTGCTGGACCTTAAATCTAGGCTTTTCTTGGGATGCTGCTAATGTCTCTGAGGGTGAATCACTTCCTTCCCCCACCTTAGTTTTTCTCTTCGTGGATCTGAAGAGAGCTCCTGAGGAGAGCAGGAACAATCTCCTATGTGATGCCAGAAATATAAAATCGGGGTCAGGCGGAGGAACTGAAGAGGTGAGATTCAGATGCAGTCTTTATTACAGACACTGTAGGAAAACACTGACTCCTCCTTTCTTGGAGTCCCACAGCATCTCCTTTATGTATTTACACACTTGTTTTACAGGACTATCTACACAGGAAAGACAAGCCAGTTGCACGTACCTTCATGCCAGGACACCTGTAACTTCAGGCTGGTTTTGACTGGTCCAGGCAGTTCAAGAAGCAAAGAACTACCTGAGGTAATCTGCAGCTAGCCTGAGACACTTTTATTTAATTACACAGCTACACATATGTCTTACATAGCTCAAGTAAGTTTTGGTTTTAAAAACATCTCTAGGGAGAGGGCAAGCCCGTTATTTATTATTATTGCCCTTGCAATCCTGTCCTTGCTAGATTCCTTCTGAACTTGCAAACTCTCTAACCTGTCAGGTAAAACAAACCACAAATGAAGAAAGGTTAGAATGTAAAATCCCCAGGTCTGTGTTAAAGTGCTATTTTATCTACTACTAAAATTGTACGTTGCAAAGGTGAAGAGAACCATTAGAGAACAGGTGCCCTGAATGAGAAAAGATTTCAGACCCTGGACCTAGAAGCCTCGTTGTTGATTTATTTGAGAAAACTACAGTATTTAGTACTTGATTCAGAGCAAAAATGGAGTTTCTCCACTCTTCATCTTCAAGTAAAGACGAATGAGCTTTCCTAACAGACCTTGCCCTGCCAATAGGAATAAATGACTGTGATTTCTGAATGCTCTCAAGGAGACCTGGAGACTCAATATGCAAAATCTCTCATTCTATCATTGAAAGTGCAGCCTTGGATTATTACTGACAGCCAAGATGCAGTTAAAGTAAAGGTCATGCAGACTATTGACAATAATAAATTCTAAGATTTGCTATCTTTTTGCTGAGGCCTGCATTAGGCTATGCATCAAAGACCTGTATAAAAAAAAAGAAAGTGGTTTGCCCTCAGCCAATAAAAAAATGCAATGTACATTTTTCAAGCTTGCTTTTTGAAGGAGCTAGAATAGACCTCTTGTATTTCATATTCTTGTATCTCATATTCTTATCTTTTAAATTAACTCACTGGGAGACCTGCCCACCTACCAGTCAGTTTTGTCCTCTGTGCCCACCTGTAATACATAACTCAGGTTGCTTTAAATCATCTCTTGCCAGTGGGTGTAGCATGACAGTAAGTTTGAATTAAGTCTGAGTGTAAACACTAGCAAGTTAATTCAGTTTTTGGTGTGTAAGCCTGAGGTAAAAAAAAAAAAAGTCTTCAATATTACAAGTTAAGTAATTGCCTGTTTCTAATTGGGAAACAAATATGTATTTCTTCAAAACTCAGGGCACATGGTCGTTTTTCTTTGCAACCTCTTCATGAAAAATGAGTTTAAAAAAAAAAAAGGTACAGGAAGAACAAAGCCAGTAGCTAAGAAATAGAACTGCTCAAGGCTTCAGTTATTGATGCTTAAATGCAGGGAAGAGCAACTCTCTGAAATTAAGTAAGACTTGATAAATGACTTATAATTTTAGCAATGAAATTAATATATGAAACTTTGCTTTTTATTTTTTAACTTTTGACATGGAAGCACCATTTAAGTCTCTTTCTTTGAACATAATTAATGAATTTGGTTCTTATATAGAACAGATTGAGAACCCTGGATATTCATTGCAGTTCTATGATTTATTCAGAGAGCAGATAGTCCATAGGGATCTACAGTATAACTTGTCATATTTAGAACTATAGCCTAACCCTGATATGGGGAAAAATAATCTTTAGAATGAGAGAGAGCAGAAGAGTGAAGTTCTTGACCCTTTGTGCTAAAGCTAACAAAACCTGTGCATAATAATTGCCAAATGTGGGCGTTTTTGCTACAGGAGCATTCGCCCAGGGGAGACTGGACAAACACCACCATGTAACACAGTTTTCAGCTGATGGGAACAACTTACAACCACTGGTAGCTCCAGAGCTGAACAGGAAATCGAGCAATGAAAGATGCTATTTTCTGTTTTCAGTCCAGTAGGTTATCCCCCACACATAGTTTGAGAACAGCAAGATTTGCATATCATGCATTTAACCTTTAAGTACTGCTGAAGTATCTGAATTTGCTTATGGATGTGTCACAAAGATTCCTGATGGTTGTATTTAATTGTAACTGGAAAGGGGAAGCAATAGGGAGAGAAGGGTTTTTTAAAATCTATTGCTCCTATATCAACTATTAAGTAAACAAACTCATAATTACATACTGTTTCAAGCACAGAGAAAGTAAGAATGCTTAAGGGATGTTCTATCTCACACATACTTAACTTTCTTTATTACATTTGATTGTTGAGACCCCCCCCACCAAATGCCTTAATTACACCAGCATTTGTTATTAAATAAGTGAAACAAAAAAACACGTAAGATTTCAAAATAATTTGTATTAAAGACATATAAAATTTTTATGGATATAAAATCATTTCATTAGAAAGTTGTATTATTTAAATAGTCCATTGAAGAGAAATCTGTATTTTTAATTGAATTTCTTTAAATTAAGCTTTTAAATTATCCAATTACCACTCAGTTCAATGGAAATTAGTCAGTACTGAGATAAGAGTGTAGTCTTTGTCTTGTAGATACTATACATATATATATAAACTGCAGGATATTTTCAAGGCTTTAAACTATTCCACTGTTATTTCAGCTTTTGCACCTTCCTTACCTCATCAGGTATCTAGAGCCAGTGCTGTGCTTTCAGTCACAGTAAATGGAGTGTGCACAGTGAACATTTCACAAACTGGCATGGAAATACTGAATTCCTACTGTCAGGCCTAATTTCTTCATCTGCATGGTGCATTGACCTAGCATATGTTAAAATGAAAACGAAAACATAAACAACTTAGCTTTCAAGTCCTTTTAACTTCTAGACTAGCAAGTGAGTTATAGCCTGATACATATGAAAAAAAAAATTCCTAATATTTGGCTTTAAAAGTTTGGTTTGGAAATTGATAAAAAGCTATTACTAAGGGATCCAGAATTCAAATGTAAAACTTAAGGAAAGATGGCATTACTGTTGCCTTTCCCTGCTCTTAAAATGAAGAGCCAAGCACGGTTAGAAGGAAAAAGGTGTTTTTCCCTGGGTATTTACGTCAGGCCCCTCAGGTGCAGCACAGGCAGGGGCAATGCCCCAGAGCACACGGAATGCACACCCACGGGCACTCGGGATCACATCCTGGGCCTCACAAATGAGCACATCCAGCAAAGATTCCCCAGGGAGAGGCTCCAGGGAACCCCCGCCCCAGGAACCTTCCCCTGGCTGGGCCCAGCTCAGGGTACAGGATGTGTTCTGGAGAGGCCCTTGGGGCCTGGGGCTTATGGTAACAGAGATGATATTGTCCTGCACCAAGTGCGCCCTTGGGGCCTGGGGCAGTAGGAAGCCTGCTTCCACATGTTGAACCAACACCTTGTCATTTGGATCCACAAGTGAATGAGTTTATTTTCCTTATAACCAGCTTTTAAACAGGGTGAGTCTTAAGCAGCTGAGCTGAGGTCCCGTGAACAAACTGTCTTAACCACCATATCAGATTATAAAAGGAAAAACCTAATTCCCCCCACCAAAGGATCACAGAAATAAATTTCTGTTGCCAAACTCTCCAAGGTAACTGTAGTGAGCTCTCCACTTGTGTTACTTGCCTTCAATAAATTACACAATTTGACTTACCATGTTACCATCCAGCTGTTAAATAAATGGTCATATGTGTGCCCAGAGGTAGGCAATTAGTGCACAAAAAGTCTTTTTATGCTCCCCATTATTGCAACAGTACATCATGCCAGCCTGAAGGATTGATTGCTGACTCTGCTGGTCGGTGTCTCCCCTCTGCTGCTGCTGCAGGATTTGGAGGTTGCTCAGGATGGTGAGGTTGCTACACGGCCCTGCAATGGCTATCTCAACACATTATTGCTTTTTTCAGGCAATTAGGTTTAGGGAACAGTGTGCACTCAGAATGATGTGTGCTGGAACTGCATCTTGGAACTGCCTTTTGTCTTATTTAATAGGTCTCTTTATTCTCAATGTACCAGGGAGGCCTGTCAGCTGACCTATGCTTTGAACCTTACCAAGTGAGTTCAAAAAGTTCTGATTTATTTGAGGCTTTGAGTCTAAACATAATAGTTTTATTTCACTTCTGGGATTTGCCTTAGGCAGGGGGATTGAGGGGTGGATGAGGAGGAGTTTTTTTTGTGTGTGCGTGTGTGTTTTATTTTTCCTTCAATTTAATATTTTTACCTTTATGCCAATTACTCAGTGCCCTAAAATGCCCAGCATGAGTCATGTGGGAATTGATTGAAATGTGACTGTGTGTATGGTACACTGATTAGGATTCTCTGTGAATTCAAAGTGAATCACAGTAACATTTCTGGTTTTGCTTTTGTTTTTGTCTTTGTTTTTGTTTTTTTGGTTTTTACTTTTTTCAGGGAGAGGGTGTTTGGCTTTTTTGTTTGTCTTGTCTTGTTTTGTTTTTGTTTACTTCAATGACTCTGGTTTCAGGTAGATTGTATTCTTTTTGTATCATTAAGGATAAATTGCTGCTGTTTCTTCCCATGTCAGTCTACCACAATTATGTGACAACATGTGATAGAAACTCACCTGTAGCACTTGCTAAGTCTTCAATATTACGTGGCTCTTCTAAGCATCAATACAAGTCTTGCTTCCTTGTGTTTCTTACATACACTCCAGGCACCTCCCTTCTGGAATATTGTGCCTGTTCTTGTTAAGAAGGGTTTTGGATTTGTTGATGTAGGAATCCAGAAGCATTAGTGTTAATTTGCAGTCCATGACCAAACATACCGAGTGTGACATTTTCAATGATGTAGCTTTTTGTGTGTGTTTGATTTTTCAGAGTAGTTCTGCTGTGACAAGAAAGCTGCCAATTTCGTCCTGCCAGAGGTTCCAATCTCTCTGTACCTGCAGTCTGCTGTATGAATTCTTTATTTTATTTGTGAATGCTCTCCTGGTATCCAGAAGGGCAGCCTTGGCAAGCAGATCAGGATTTTCTCGGTGTAAGGTATCTAGTGATGCATCAACCCCTCCAAGTCACCACGGTGCTTAACTCCGTGTGCAAACCTTTCTTATGTTGACACACATAAAAAGGTGCAGAAAAACAGAGTGCAAGTGCAGGGGCTTATGATACCTTTGGAACAGCTTAAGACCTGTGCAAACCTCTCCAATATACTGCTCAGGAATCCAGCATCATGCTTGTTATGTGCACCCTGGGAAAAGGCAAACAGATGTCCACTTGTCTAAACTCGAATCTAACAGCGAGTTGTGCCCTGCACCAAGTTGCCAGGTTTGCCTGTTGGGTTTGTGGTCTGACAGTTAAAAACCACCTTGTAATTGGGCTGGATGATGTGTCATGATTTTAATTACATTTTAAATATGGTGTACTAACAGAGTCAAGTGCCACTTGTGTGGAGGTGAGTGTTGAAGATTTTATATCCACCTGCAGTGCGCTGGGTTTCTGCCAGGGGCTCTTCCTAACACTCAGACACAGAATCAAGATGCAAATGGAGTTAGTATCAGTAGCAGGATGTGATGGTCTTTTATCTCACCAGATATTGAAACAAAAGGCATCCAAGGAATTCTGGGTCAGTAGTCACTGAAGATCACTGAATACAGCAACCTACATTACCACTTTTTCAGTTCCATTTTCAGTGTTCTGAAGGTTGAGCAGTGTGTGGCTGGGAACTGATTTCTCCTGGAAGAATACAGGCTGGTCTAAAGGCTAGTCAATAACTAAAAATGTATAGTAACACCAGTAATTGTAGATAGTAAAACCAGGCCTGAATCTGTTTTGAGATCCCTCCTTGCTCTAAAGAATGACACAACTAAAGCTAGCTGATATGTTTTAGTGTCTGTATACAGGGAACTTAAGATATTGCCAACTTCACAGGCTTCATAGGTCTGAAGATTTCCCTGTAATAAGGTATGTCAGCGAGATTAGCGTCTTGCAAAAAAATTCCCAGATTTTTACCGTTGTATATTGTCCTGAAATGAGCTTGCTCATTTGAAAGTTTTACACCCCTTTCTGATATTCATCCTGTTCAACAACATTGTGTTGTTTTCTCCTTGGACAACCAAGTTTTGAATTATCCTTTGCTATTTTGGGTTGTAAGATTCTGTAGGGTATTTCATATTTCCAGTGTTGTGTTTCATGCAAATGTAGCTACTTATCTGCAAGACGTGGATGTATATTCTGCCCTTTTGTTTGTGCCCCTTTGACAGGTGAAGGGAACATGAATGCTAGTATTTGAAACAAACTAAGGGGAAAACCAAAGTTCACTTCTAAAAAAGAATTGAGTTTACAGTTGGATAGTAAATATTAATAAAGCTATATGTCTGTTTAAATTCAGCTATATTTTTCCAAGATAAACTGTGGAAAAGTACAAAGGATACACAGAGGTTTGCTCAGAACATTATACACTGAAAGAACGACAAAAATCCTGAGTATGAAGAGTTAGGAACTGTTTCTGTTTTTGATTGCTTTTTAGTTCTACACTATAGATTGAAATATATATATATATTAAAATGTACAATAGTTCTTTTGTCCTTTAATGTTCATGTAATTGTAAAAAATATTGTTACCAATATATAATGCCCATATATTAAATCCTATGTTATTTATCGAAGTATGTAGTAGTTACTGTTTTTTCCTTATACTGTAAAGAAAACACTGGGGTGATATAAGACTCCCTAAAAGTGGAATAAATGGAGATAGTTATGTTCTCAGCATAGTCAGGTAACTTCTTTGTACACACACCTGACTTGAAATTATCCAGCCACTTGTTATTAGTTAATACTTTAGGAACTTAAATGTAGGAGAACATCAGGACTTAATTCTGCTTGGTTTCTGTAGAATATTGTGGAAGAAAGTAATTTTGGTTTTTATTCTAGTCAGCTGCTGAAAATTTATGCCTATATTCCATTTTTAAATGCAACACTTCATACACTTCCTCAAGCAGGTGATATGACTAAAGCCAACAATTTGGGATTTGCATATATCAAAAGCAAACAACCTTTTTGAAGGGTGTGACAAAATGCTATCAAAGAAATCGTATACAGGTGGGAGATAAACTGCTTTTAATCCTCACAGCAGAGTTTATTTGTGGACTTACTTCACAAAGAAAGTGGAGAAGCAGCAAAGTAAGTCTTGTATATCCTAACATTTAAACAACAATTTGCAGGGTGGTGCTGGCTGGCTTATGAAAACAGTTTTTCTGTTGGATTCAGCTGCTGGATCTGTATATTTCTGGAGTCATTTTGCCTTGATTCTTCACTTTTCATGCATGGGGAGATTTTAACACAGGAAACGATTAAACTATTTGTGCAAGTAGGAGGTGCAGACTCAGGCACAGGAGTACTTAGATCAGAATATGCTGATGTTGTACTGAGTAATTCTTTAGACTTTGCTGGGGGAAGTTCTTCTGAAGAAGTTTTGCGTTTCTTTGTTGGGGTCTTGGCTCATTCCTCCAGGCAAGATATCCATAGGTGAGACTTCTCCCTGCCCTGAGGGGTATTGCCAAGCAGTGAGTGCTTGTTACTGTAGAAACTGCCGTGTCCTCAGCCAGCAATGCGGTGTTTGTGAGGCCAAGAGAGGCATCAGGCACAAGATGACTTTCTAAGCTAGCAAAGGGGAGATCTTGGCCACAAACTGCAGGTTTGGCTTTCAGTAATAGGCTTTTTCAGAACTGCTTATGCATGATATTAAACAGCTGCTGGATAAAATTCAAAAATACTCCTGAAACCAGGTCCCAGAGCAGCGGACTGCTTTCACAGTCTAGTAACTGCACTGGGGGGAGAAATTCACCCTGCTTTAGTCTCATCCCTGGCACGACCTGGGAACAACTGCATGTTGTGCACCTCCAGGCTCAGGAGCTGGCACACTCCTCCACGCAGCTCTCCATCCAGGCACATTTCCCAGGTTACTTCCCAAATGCCTACCAAGGAAAGGCCTGGGCAGAAGGAAAGGAGATTTGGGCTGACAGGCTGCTGGGAGCTGCAGTGAGCTCCAGCCACACTCTGGCCGTGTGTTTGCTACAGTCAGACCTGCAGCCTTGCTGTGGCAATTACAGAGCTTGGAGGTAACCAAAGGTATATTCAGGCTTTGGAATTAGCTTTGCCTAGTCGCTAAAGCACTGGCATTTGTGCTGAGGCACTTCTGAAAAAGTAAACAAAGGGGAGATGTCTTTGGGTATTCAGTCATTTAAGGGAACTGCTTAGTCCGTTCTCCTCTCAGATGGGTGCAGTTCAACCGGTCTTGTTCCTTAGGTGATGCATTGTTTTGTACTGCTAATGTTTGTACATTTTTGAAAAATACTATTCCAGGATGAAAACGCTAACATAAACATGCATTTAAAAAGGAATAGCCTTGTTAAAAGAGAATAGGCTCCAGAAATGAAGAGTCAAGACATCAATCCTTTCTTAATAAAGGATAATTAATTCCCCTTATAGAATCTGGCTTCTAACTGATTATAAATGCATTTTACTCTAAAGACTAATTTACCAACTGGGTCAGTGGCTACAATACCATCCTCATCAGTTAGATGATGGATAGAGACACCTGACACTACCTTTGCTCTTTGAAAGGTTTCCAACAGATTCCTTTGTCATTTTGAGGCTGCATTCGATCCTCAGCTTTCAAAAACAATAAAACATGTAATGACTTTGCAGTTGCTAATGCTGCATATTTATCAAGAACAAAAAAAATAGTCTATGCTGAAGCATAATGCTTTCATTTATTGTTATTCAGAAGGGTACTAGTATTTCTTCATAATAATTTATTAAAGTTACTTTAATGAAGAAGGGCCTGTGTGCAGGAAATCTGGGGTGAGCAGAGCACCCCATTGTTTTTTTTGGAATGTGGATGAGCATAGTATGTTTCCTTGCTTCTTCAGCTGTTTTGAATGCTAAGTATTATAGTGTGCAATTTCAGAAAGGATACTAAACTGAATATCTTTTGGGGGTAACAAAGAGTAATTTTTGCAGCTTTAATTATTTACGAAAGCTAATGCCTGAGCAGTGTGGCTCTGGCTCTGGTTGAGCCAGGTATAAACAGACATTTCACCAGCTTTCTACATGCAGTTGTCAGTGTAGGTTAATCCAGGCCTGACACAACCCTCGGATTCACTCTAGGGCCTCTCAGCACAGACTGCCCTTGTTATGAATGGTGTCAGGCAGTGTGATGGCTTTGTGTTCGTGATGTAACACCACCACTGCAGGTAGCAGAAGCTGCCACTTGTTTTATTCTGGCTTGGGAACCTGAAGCACATTTTAAAACAAAGAAACCCAGAAAAGAATCTCAACAAACCCACAAACAAACAACATAAAAACAGAAAGATAAGCATTTTTTTCTTTTTTTATTTTTTTATGGGTATATCAGCCATCATTCACAAGTGAAAGCTTAGACTCTCCAGGTTCACAGACTCTATCAGTTATAAACTAGTTTTTGCAAAACCAGGTAAGTCCTCAGTGAGTTAATTGTGTCCCACTGAAGTAAGCCATTAAATGTAACAATGTAATGTGTTGAAATTACCAAGGTACACTTCAGAAAAGCTTAAGGCTTGTTCTTTCTTGAAGGTACTGATTTGTTCTGTGATTTTATTTTTTGGGTGATTGCAACTGTATAATATTTGTATAATATAGACAGTGAGTGCAACTATATAATATTTGTATAATGTAGACAGAATATAGAGCAAGGTTATATAACTGTAGTGGTTTAGGAATGGTATCCCCCAATTCATGTTCTCACCAAAGCACTCCAAACCAGGTGCTGCTCATTCACTCTCCCATCCCCTTTCCCCCTCCCCTGCAGTGGGCTGGAAAGGAGAACTGCAGGCACAAAAGGCAAAGATTATCACTTGAGATAAGAACAGTTTACTGGAAACAGCAGTGGAATAAGCAAATGAACAATAACAGCTATAATTTTGATAACAGAAGGAACTGATGTTACCTGACTTCTCCTTTCACCATGCTCAACCACCCCTGTCCCTGTCCCCAGAAAATGACCTGAGGTTGTATAAAATACCCTCTGTGCCTAAGCATGTCCCTCCTGGCTACTGCAAAAATTAACCCTGTTGTGGCCAGAACCAAGACATTATCCACCCCTTATTCTATACTATTTGCTTCATGCCCAAATCCTGCACCTTCCAGCTCTATTTATATATACATGTATACACAAGCACAGGTAACATTTCCACAGTCAGTGGCTGTCCCTGCCAGATGTCTCTGGAGGTCATTCAGTTCATGACTGGGTTCTATCCATCCTAGTGGCCTCCAGGGCAGGAGGGATGGTGTGGTGTCAGCTGGTTGCTGCATCAGGAGCTTATGACTGGTTTATCTGGATCAGCCCATACACCTTGTCCATGGTAGTTATGGCAGACAGCGGCAGTGTCATTCTGCATCCTTTGGATCCCCGGCTCCAGAATCCCCGGTGTTGCCCTGGAGTCTCTTTGGGTACTATTTGCCAGAGACCCCGGGAGGGAAGGACCAGGAAGGCTGACTCTCCCCGGCTGCAGTGTAAAGCACATTTTTCACGCCTTGTCCTGTCCTGAATGGTCCAAGTGCTACTGCATGAGAAATCTCCTCTTTGATTTGTTCAAAAGTGTAGCAGGGCATCTCATCCCCCACAAGAGCTAATCTGTTGTTTGTTCAGATGTTGTTGTTGTTGCTCAGATAACCCAGACAGGACAAGCTGCCTTGTAGTGGGTAATTCTGGTGCCATGGGGTTAACACAGGTCTGGCATCTCCCAGCTGCCAGTAAACATCTTACTGTTGAAGTGAGATCTGGCAGGATAAGCCAGGTTTTTGTCCAACATCCACTCACTTTACAAACTATAAAAGCCACACCAAACTTTCACAAAGCAGAAATCGTCTGCATATTTTCCTGGAAATGTGTGGAATTTCTCCTGTGAGCAGGGATCCCTGTCTCGCAGTTACTCCCCAGGGGTTAAGTGAAGGACTCTGTGCACATTATCATCATTTTGGTGATAAATTACGTTCGACTCCTAATCCATACTATTTCTTTTGTGAACTTTAATATGGGTATCTTGATATAGTGCACTGGTTTGTGTTATGCTGTAATCTACTAGTAGTGCTTTTGGTGCAAAGATTATGCAATAGTAACATCCTCGAGTTGATATACTTGATGGCACAAATTTTAAAGTACATGCTCTTCTGGAAAGTGGAGGGGTTCTGCTACATTATTGGAATACAGTTCTTCCATTTTAAAATTACTTTTAAGTTTCTGCCCTTAATCCATATGATGTCAGTTAAGTTGCTCTTACCAGTGATGCAGTGTATAATTTCAACTGTCTAATAATTTTTCACCTCCACTTCTTGAGTGCCACTTTCTATAGAGGAATTCAGACAAAAGAGCATGAGGATCATGTAATGTTTATACTTAACTTGAGAGGCTTTTTGAGTTCATAACCAGGTATCTGGGACTCAAATGGGAAAATCATTGCCATTAGAATTCCCACTGCTGCTGGTTTATCTTCTAATTTTATTTTTTTAATTGATGGAAGGAACATGCTCAAAATATCTGTATCTGTCTTTTTGACTGATTTGTCCTACTTGATTAAAGAGTTTTTACATCAGCTGAGATTTCTAGAATGCAACTGGTTGCCCAAAACTCCCTGTAGGATCAGTGGAAAACATTAGGCCTATGTCATGCCATGAGCCATCTATATTTGAGGCATTAGTTCTGTGTTTAAATGAACCTTGAAATACAGTCTTTTTTCTCTCATCTTGTGGTCACAAAGAGACCATAGGGAGATTAACCAAAATGTGTCTACAGATTAGAGTCTGAAACTAGGCCTAGGCTTCACCTCCAACACCATGCAAGCTTCTGTCATATATCAGTGCAATGTTTTGATTTTCAGGATCTGTGCATTTTCTTTCTATGAATCTTAGATGGAGGCTGTTAAACAAAATCTTTCTTCCTGGGTTAGAAAAAAAGTTCATAGATTAGAATACAAAATATCAATTAGGTTAGAAAATATTTTATTCCAACCCAAAATATTATTGTAGCTTAGGATGATTAGTAATAACAATACATGTCAAATGATAACATTGACCTTTGCTTTCTTTTTTTGCATCTGAACTTGCACCATCAGCTATGGATCATAGCACTCTCTGAAAATAAGTTCTATGTCTTTTAGAAGATGCAAAACAAGAACATCACATTTGATGAGGTGGGCAAATGGATTCTCTTGGATAATGTATTAAGGGAAGAATTATGCTTTATTTGTAAGTTGACTTGTAAATTAATGAATAGCCTCAACACTTTTATATTGGGGTGGTTTTTTTGGTTTTTTGCCACAGAAGAATGATGCTATAGAGGTGGACTAGTTTCAATTACACTGAGACAAAAAGCGGCAAACATTACAGATTAAAATTGCTTTGGTGAGGAACTCATGGAAAACCCCTCAATTTTCATAGGGGTACAGCCAGGAAAAACATATCCAATGTACAAAGGATGCCCTAGAATACCATTCTGTTCAGATCAATATGGGTTGTTATAACTTCTGAGCTCTTCAAATTAAACTCTGTGCTTTGTCATTTACACTGTGGTGTTGTGTAGTATAATTTAAAATGAGAGGAGCTTATACATTTGTCATTCAAACCTACCTATGAGAAAATATGTCTGTTTCAGTCTCTAAAGGCTTCCTTTAAGAAGTTCAGGACTTGCCTAAAATTCTAATATGAATTTTATAAACTGAGTTTGTGTGTGTGTATGTACAAATACCTGGCAAACTGTGGAACAATCTTA
Source organism: Daphoenositta chrysoptera (assembly GCA_013397915.1). Taxonomy (NCBI): domain Eukaryota; kingdom Metazoa; phylum Chordata; class Aves; order Passeriformes; genus Daphoenositta; species Daphoenositta chrysoptera. The sequence continues at coordinate 113,685 of VZRO01000093.1, read as the reverse complement.
TAATCTAAACTGACCTTTAACTGCTTTGCCTAGTGCCCTGAAGCACTGGTCCTGCTCATTATTGCTGTCTGACATTTTAAAAATAGCCTGAGAACTGAACAGGTAAATGACAATTAGATGACTGATGATATAAAATCAAATTTTGTGATTCATTATGAGAAGTGAACTTCAATTTCAAGGATGCTTTTTAAGAAAACAACAATCAGGCTTTTACAAGATAAAATTGTCACTTACATATCTGACAAAACCAGAGATCTCTGATTTTAGTAGTATATCAAGAAAGATATTCTGAATAATCCAAGAAATGGAAAGATTTGACTGTTAAATTTTATTTCTGGTAACTGCAGCTTGACTATTGATACAATTTTAATTATCTTATTAAATGTAGTTCAATGGTTGTGACTTAAAAACATCTACCAGTGTGTGTGTACAGAAATCCACATGGATTCATGGGAGTTCCCTGCCATGCTCCAAACACCTCTGTATGAAATGTTACATATTGTTCCACTGCTTGTAAATGCCTGCGAGTACAATGGCTGTGCTGGAGCATGAGATCACACGTGCTCCCTTCAGAGGTAACATAAATAACCTGCATGCACATACACGTGCTGTGCTGTTAAAAGCACATTCCCGAGGCTGCAAAGCCAACAGTCCCAGATTTATGAGGAGTTACTATGGAGGCTGTCTGGACAGCTTTAACCTACTCCCTATGTGTATGTGGTATGATACGCTTTTATGGGAATGCAAGCCACTGCTATCTTCTGTCTCAGCAATCCCCTCTGATGGGAAAGGATTGTATATTCTTTTAGTGAAAAAATAATTAGTATTTTCCTTTGTTGTATTTTTTCCAGGAGAGTGCTTGACCTGCACCTTGATAGTTACTTATCTATCATGTCTTATTCTTAAGACAATTTTTAATTTACTTACTGACATTTTTGGCCAACTTCACTGAAACTATTTTCAGTGTTCTTCACATGCAATAATTAATTTTGTGTCCCAGTTAAGTGTTATTTTTTACCACTACTAGCAGATTTCAACCCTTTGCTGTTCTATTTCAATGGTTTGCAAATGATAAAGACCCTTTACATGTACCAGAATGGCTATTTTTACCTCAGACAGCAGTAAAGACTGTGTGAACTGTTAATGATATGTTCTCACATTTAATTATAAAAGGCAGAGAGTTTTTTAAATCAGGATGAGATCGGACAGAGAGACAGCATTCCTGTGACACAAAGGCTCGTCTAGGACCTCCAGTAAAGGTGAAGAACTTTCACACCGGGCAGTGGAAAGGACCCCTGGACTTACTAACATGGGGAGGGGGTTATGCCTGCGTCTCCTCAGGCCACCATGTGCAGTGGCTTCCATCACGCTGTGTGCGACCTTTTGTCCCCCTGTCCTGATCCCACGTGCCTATAGTTGCTATGTTATAGGTATATGTTACCGTTTTTGAAAAGTTGTTACTGTTTGTCCTGGGTTACAATGTAGATGTATTGAAGTGTTCTGTTACCCCCAGCTGTGGGCCATTAGCTGTTAATCTCCTGTTATGACCCACACCTGTGAGATGCCCCACACCTGTGAGATGCCCCACCCAGGAGGGAGGAGCCAGCATTCCCACCTGGATATAATCAGGGTTTGGAACTGCCTCAGCTCTGTCTGCTGCCTTCCCAGAGGACAAGAGCTACCCCTGAACCTTCAGCTGGAGACCAGACCTTCCACAGAACCCCGGCTTCAACCGAGCTGCTTCGTTTGGGCTGCTGCCACCACCCCAACAGGGCGTCAGGTAGGATCTGACTTTGTCAGTGCTTTTTTCCTTGTATTATTTCGCTTATTTGTAATTTTTTCCTGTTGAATTTTATTCTGACTTGTGATCTCCCACCGGTTTGTTTTCAAACCGATACACTGTTGTTATTGCTGTCGCTGTTGTTAGTGCTTTAGGAGGTGTTTAGGTTTTTCTTAGTAGGTTTTTCTTAGTAGGTTTCTCTTGCCTAAACAAAGGAAGGGGGAGATGTGGACTATGGGTTTATGTTTGTTAAAGTTGTTAGGGCTCAGCAGGAGGCCCCGTGGGAACGGCCCAGCTGCGGGCTGGGGGTGAGAGGCCGTTGAGTGACGGTTGGAAGTGAGGCTGATTGGCTGGAGGAGCACGCGGACAGCGCATGAGCTGGAAGCTGATTGGCTGATGAGGCGCGTGGGCGGCAGCAGTGCAGCCGTGCCAGCCAATGGGTGCGCTCGTGCTGCTCAGCGCCGTTAGGCTGTGCCTTGGTGTCGGTTGTTAGGTTGAGATTAAAGGTGTGAGGAGGGGGCGATTTGGGGTTTTTTGGCAATAAAAGGATTTTCTTTGGACACGCAAAGGGGTCTGTCGGCTTTGTTCCACATTGCTACAAGTGGCTGCGGGGCCACTGCTCAGGGGCTGGCTGGACATCAGGTTGTTGGTGTTGAGCAATTGTCTGTTTACCTGGTTTATTTCATTTTTTTCATTGCATTTTGTTATTATTACTATTTTATTTCAATTATTAAGCTACTGTTATCTCAAACCACGAGTTTTCTCACTTCTCACTCTTCCAAATCGCTTCCCTACTCCCCTACCTTCCTCCCCCTCCAATCCTTTTGTGGGTTGCTGGCTGGGGTTAAACCATGACAATCCTTTTTGGCCCTTTTTGCCTTTTTTGGCACTCTGGTTTGAAGGGTTTGAGATAATAACAGATTGAGCAGAGCGTATTAGAAGGGATTTTTGTCTGTTAATGATTTCAGGTCACGATATTGATTCATCTGTTCCCAATATTTATTTGGTCTGCATTGTGCTTGGGTGTTTTGCTGTACACGTTACAGATTGCTCTTGGCTTTTGCAGTTTGTTGTGCTCTGTAGTCGTTAGTGATGTTTTGCCTGAGAAATTTGTTTTTAAAATACTGACCTCAAGATTAATCTGGTATTTGGGCTCTGTACTGAATCCATTAGTGTACTTCCAGTACTGTCTCATGGAAACAATTAACAAATACTTCTTCCTCTGAGTTTTTGTGGACACCTTTGCTACCTTCTCTGGTGTTCTCTCCCTTATTATAATAACTTCTCAGTATCTTGAACATTCTTGGGTAGTTGAAATACAAATTTTTGATATTTTTAGACAAAACCCAAGAATATTCATAACACTAACAAGTAATTTAGGAATATGACCCAGACCACGCAAGACTATGGTCCATATGATATGTAGGCAAATATGGGCAGGTACCTAAAGAATTTCTCACCTCCAAAGACCTGGAACTTCATTTCCAAAGGTCCTGATTAAATGATAAGATGTTTGAAAATAAAAAATATTCAGTGGCTAGTCCAGGGAGGCACGATTTACCACACTGTGCAGGACCCTGGCCAGCATCTACCAAACACTGCTCAGTGTTAGGAAAACATAAAATACACACACCACAGACCATATGGTCTTACCCAGGTCTTCACGGGCACTAGCTCCAATGTATTTCTGAGTTAGAGCTGTGCAGCATGGTTTGTGTTAAAACATAGCTGACTTGTAAGTCAGTATTAAACCATCTACCAACAGACTGGAGTTTGAAAGCATGTGAAGAAGACATTTGTCTTTTCTCCTGTGTGGTCACAAAGAAGAGGCTGTTTGCTGGTCCCAGGGAGGTTCTGTGGAAGAAATGTAACTCCAGAAGTAACTCTCTGCAGGTGTAACCATGAAGCTAAACTGCATCTTCAGCTGTGGGCATGGCCTTGTGCAGAAAAGACAGAAGAAGGCTTCTAGAGAGAATGGAAGGCTTGAAATTCCCTAGAGGTCTAAAGCCTCTTTCATATAAATTTTCAGGTGTACCTCACTTAGACCATCAATCTACCCAAGCTAGTACCACTCAAATAACTTCTCTATTCAGTTTTGGCAAGTAGGGGAGAAAAAGAATAATAACCAAGCATATGAAAAAGAAGAAGCACTAGAGCAACCACAGTTAGTGTGTTAAAATATATCAGGGACTACAGTTCACTAAAGTTGTTGAGAACTGGACAGAATTTGGAAAAATAAGCTGTAAAAAATATTTGGAGGGCTAAAATGGGCTTCTCAAAGTTGGTTTTTTTTTTTTTATGAGAATGTGTATGCTATTTGATGGTGTCTTTTCTCTAAAGATGCAGTAAGATAAAATGAGAGGAACTTGAAGCCTGAAGAACTGTTTGGTTACTCAAGTGGTACACTTCTGATAGATAAAAATACCCTTGGAACATCTTACAGAATAATGCAATGCATTCTGGGTCGCTCTCATGCTTGAAGGATAGGGAGCTACTTATTTGGGTCTCCTTAGCTCTTGAGGGTTGACACAGCTGAAATTCTGTGTGGAGAAGTGCTGCTTCAGTCCTTAATTATAGCCAGTTAAGGAATTCTAAAGAAAAAAATGGGCTTCTGGTGCACTGATTTTTAATTCCAGTAGTGGTCAACGTGTATCAAACTGATATGCGACTTCCACACAGGAAAGATTATGGCCAGATATATCTACTGTATCTAAATTTTAATGCTGCTGATTATACTTTGATTGTAAATTTGTGCTTCTGGACATGGATGTCTATAACATCATCAGTCTGACTGTGGGAAAACCAGTAACCTCCCTCTGCTCACTGCACTTGTGTTTCCTTAAAGCCAGCATGTAGAAAACAGGTTTCTCTGAAGCATGTTTTGAACTTAGTTCTGCTTCGTGGTTGGAATGTGTGTGTATTTGTTTTGTTCTTTCTTTATGCTATATAGAAATATGCCACTAACAAGGTATTTACTATGCATTCCACCTACTGTCACTTTGTCAGTTTCTCTGCTTCCATTACTGCTGTGATTAATTACAAATCAAGTCTTCTAAATGAGTATTAAGCATTATAAGGATGAACTATACCTTTTTTTTCAGTTTACAATACTCCTTGCTTCATCTGTTTGGGCTCACCGCAGACATAACAAACTATTATGGATGAGCAATTACTTACAGTACATGTTTACTGGTTACTTATAAAAGTATCTGTCAGATGACTAATTATCTATAAACAACATATTTATCAGGAGGAGCTCCAATGGCAGCTCAGAGAAGAAAAATATTGTCAGCCCCTTAATTTTCTTTTTTCTTGATGAAAGTTTCTTGTACTCTCTTTAAAATCAGTTTTCCTCACTAAGAAGAAGAGGAGTTTAACAATTTAGGGATTATCTATTTTCAGTTTCTTTGGATCAGCAGAGGTGTATGGCTGTCAAACCAGTGAATAAATCTGAGACAAAATCCTGGACTAGGGAAGTCTCATTCTTGGCAGAGGGGATGAAGTGGCCTTGCTGGGTATTGGAGGCAGGGGGACACCCAGGGTGTTCAATAATGGCACAGTGTATCTTGTCATTGTGGTATATGGCTGTATGCTCATTGTTATCATGGTTTCATTGGGCACTAAAAGACTTTTCTTAGGTTCTTTCTTGAACATAGGTGAAGGTGCAGGAGACCTGTCACCTTTAGAGGTATGGTGGTGGTTGTTTCACACCATTTCCTGTTGCTTGTTTTATGAACCACCTCCAGAGCTTCTAACAAAGGAAGGGCTGTTTGAGCAGTGTTGTGGAGATCACCAAAGCAAGAGCTGAGAGGGGGAGGCAGGAGTGTGTCTGCAGGCAAAGGAATGGGAAGGTGCACTCTAAGTTCACTACTTGCCTTTCTCCATATGAGGTGGCTGGGTGATGGAATAGTAGAAGCAAGCTGTAGGAAAGGCAAACCAGAAAAGGGGGAGAAAGGTGATGATTAGAGCAACAAAAGGAGAAAAACAAGGTAGCTGTAGGAAATTGTTTCAGTCATTCCATGTCCAAATAACATTATTTTGACTGTTATGTTGCTGTTGTTAGGGAAAAATCTATTCCATCGAAGTATTTCTTTAAATATGCCTACATACATATGTAGCAATTTGCAAATGTCTTGAAAATGCAGCCTACCTGTGAGGCGTGATACTGCATACAAACACAAATAATTGAATATGCATTCTTTGGTAAGGCACCTTGAATGGAAAATGAATCTTCATGAGTTACTACTCAAACCTGCATTTTTCTCTTTGAATATGCAACTTCAGTATCAATCCTGATGATTTTAAAACAAGGATGGGGGGAAGAAAACAAAATAGAGGACAACAGACATCTTAAGATCACGACTTTTTCCTTACCATTAAAGTTGTCATTTTCTGCTGTACTTATATAAATTTATTTACTGGAGTGTTACTGGTTTTCACAATGCTGTTCTTGCTGCCTGTTAGAGTAGCTATCCTCATTTGCCTTCCTTATCCCAGAGTGAGAAAAAGAACTTAGAAAACTAACTCGCCACTGCTAAGGTTCATTTAGCAAACTTTGGATCTCTATTATAGTTTGCCTTCTGGCTGTCTCCCTGTCTGGCATGCAACACTGTGTCATACAGTTTCTCAGAGAAGTATAATTGGCATATTGAAAACAGCGGCAGAAAACAGCTTATGGTGTGAATTAAGGCTTCAAGTTTTACAAACAACAGTTGAACATTTTTTATAGGTTTTTCAAAGACATTTCTAGCAGATAGGAACACTTGTGTATCCTAGACAAAATCAGTAGGAGAGCCATAAGATTTTTTTCCTGTCTCATGTAATGTGTGTTTATATGATTTTAGTACTGCCTTTACAGTTTGAGAGTCTTCTTTATGTTGCCTGGTTGAACAATATGAGCTACAAATTAGATGACAATTATTCCAGTCTTTATAGCTAGGCAAACGCTGAGGAATATATGTAAACTGTTATCCATCCACAGCAGCTGATGTGCATCTTCTAACGCAGAGAAATATAATTATACTTAATACACAGTTCATGTAGCCAATGAAATGAAAGCAAATTTCTAGGGCAGCTACTTGAAGCTGCAAGTCAATTATCAGCATATTCTTCATTCTTTCTAGTTTACTTGAAGTATTTGTTAAAAAAAAAAAAAAGCAGAATATTTTTAACCTGGGTGCCCCTGACAAGGAAACCAAGCAGCTGAAAATGTTGACAGCAAGGGAACCTTCAATTTGTCTGATAATTTACTGTATTAATTGCAGATAAGGAGCCTGGTGTTGATTAGGTACTTCTGATGTTAGCAGGGTTTCTGATCCTAGTTATACACCTTTTTAATAACTTGAAAGCTGAGAACAGTTTATCATTTTAATACTGTGACTGATACTATCCTTGGGTGCTTTGTGGATACTGGACCTCTATTATTTTATACATATATATGATCTGATATAGATTCAGAAGAAAACACCTCTTAAGCAGAACTGCTGGAAATTTTGAAATACCCATACTGATTCTACCTTTTAGTGCCATTGTTTCTTTTCCCAATGTTAACCTCCCCTTCAATATCCATCTCCTCTCTTCAAGCAACTGTTGATACTGCAAACAGTGAATAAGCTGTGTGAAAGGCAGGCTTAGTGGAACATCTTGGCCAATCTTCATTCCAAAATGTATAATTATTTGCAGACTCAATAGTCTCAATAATGTCAAGTTAAGCCTAAACCACAGCCTTTCAACAACCCTTTCCTACCCTGCTTATCAGTTTTTAGACATATGGGTTTGGCACAAATGTTTAACTTAAATATGCCACCTGCAGCTAAGCCTTCTGCATCCTCTTTTGTTGTTTTTAGCTAATGAGAATAATTGATCCTTTTCTTCTGTATATCATCCCTTTACGTGTTGGTAGACATTCACATTGAGACATGGTCTTTTTTTCACTAAAATAAGCACATCTTGTTATTTTAATCTTTCTTAATATATCCTGAGTGCTTTTTTCCCCCACCACATGCTTGGGATTTTTTTCTTCTCTCTTCTAAACTTTTTTGGATTTACTTATTTTGAAATGTGTCAATATACTGCTTTAAATGAGATTGAGTTATTGTAGGAAAAACCATGTGCTGGAAATCATTTTATAGCTTTCTGTTCTGACTATTGTGATCTTCAGTTTGGGGTTTTTTGGGGGGTTTTTTGTTTGGTTGCTTTTTTAAAATCAACAGAAATAAAGTGTTTATTCTAGTAACACTTCTAATGCTTGCTTTGCATGGTTTGGGAAGCTGGTCAGACTATAAATTCACTTATTACACCCTTGTTCTCCTTTCTGCCTTCATTTTGGGTGGTAAATGGGTCAGATGCCTGGTGCCCAGCAGCACTTTTTTGGAAAGTGTGTCCATTGAAGTGGGTCACAGTGCAGAAAAAAGTCACCTCTAGTCCATGTCCATGCCTAGATGTATTGCATTCAGGGAGGAATGAGGAGGGTACATGTGAGGTGCCCAAAACACACAGGTGATTTTTACCCATCACTTTTGGCATGTTAAGATACTTCAGAATAATATCAAGTGGATTTTTTCACCGGGGTTAATAGAATTATTAATATCAAAATAGTGGAATGAAGGCTGGGTGGGGACAGTTGTGTGACACTTACTGATTCCATAGCATTGAACTGAAGAGTTTGTGCAGGTTTTATTCTACACAGTATCAGTTCAGAATTAATGGTAAGAGCCCTAAACTGGTCTGGTAATGCCAGTCATCTTGCAGTGTAGGGCAGACTCATTAATAAATTCTGCTTATCTGAGATTATAGTTTACTGATAAGCTTCTTAGGTGAAGTCTTTTTCCTTCTGACAATACTGTATGAAATTTTATCAATAGAAATACAGGACTGGAGCCACACAACAGTTCTGTATTGAATTTACCTCGCTGCTGACACCTATGAACTGCAGGAAAATGCAGTAGTAATGTGAAATTTACTTTCCTCCATAACATTTTGAAGAAACAGCAGTTTTGATATAACATGGAAATCAAGACATTGGTTTACACCTACTGATGGTGAAAGGTTAGGAGAGAGTATGAAGTATACCAAAGCTTCTAGAAACTAATCTGAAACTTTGCAATTTTGGTGGAATGAAGCTATTTAAGTGTTAGTGTAGTACAACAAGATGGGGTTTTATTAAGTTGTCGTTATATTTTAGAGGAGACACAAATATGTCTGTACTGTCCCTTGTTAACCCTGCTTAGAGAAGTATGATGAAAACCTCTGAAGACCTAATCAGCCCCTTGCTGGTGTTTCATTCTGTTTAATTTATATCCTACCACATTGTGTGCCCTGTTAATGTGGTCTGTGACATCTGTATTATTTATTATAGACTACACAGCTAAGTAAAAATACAGTGGATTTTTTAATACTTGAAGGGAAAAACTCCTCAGACAGCAGGAATCTGAGGCTCTACTTTTTCAATGTGCAAAGTGAGTTAAAAAAGAAAAAGAGCTAACAACGTTTTATATCATTGAATTCTCATCCTAACTCACAATTACTACATTATTATTATTTTAGAAGGTCGGGGGAAAAAAAAGCTTGCTGTACTTTCCAAAATGGTAAAATGAAATACATAAATTTTATACCTGGCTTTTGAAAAACCTCACACAAACCCCTAGTTTTCTTACATTTTCTAGGTTGGAGAGAGTTACTAATCTATCAGAAACTAACTGATGTCAGAATCTTGAAAAGTCGTGAGCTTTGAGACAGTTCAGACTTTCAAGTTCTGCTCCATCTCTAATGTTTAATACATACAGTTTTATACTCTTTGGAAGTCAAAATACACACTTGAAATACCAGCCTCAAATCCTTCTGAAGTGTGTGACATGTCTCTCTGTTAATATATAACATTTTAGAAGTGCTTTAGGCCTGAATGAATATATGAATGTGAGGAACCGAGGCAATCCAAAGGGAGTAATACAGGCAACTCCTCACGTGGGATAATCTGTTGATCTCCTTTGAATGAAGATGGAAACCTCATAAACATTTGCATAACATGACAAAGTTGGAAAAAAATAGTTTAGACATGTCACATGCTGAAGACCAGTAAATGAACTTTTTAATGATGAAGATGAGAGAATATTTCCATACATACTTCCACTGCATTAATATGTCCATATGCAGACAGTGTGGCATGACTGTAAATTACTTTGTGAAATTGACAATTTTTATCAGATATGGTTTTATAAATTTTATGTATTTGCATATTAATATTTAAAACTCAAACTTTCAAAATAATTACAAAGAATTTTAAAGCCTGATTACTTTAAGAGGACAGCTTGTAATCAAGGCGTTAAATTATGGCATAACAAGAAGTTCAAGAGTAATAGCAGGAGATGTCGAGCTAGTAAGTGGAAAAGCAGACGCCTGACCACATCTCCAGCACATCAGTGTGCTGCAGTAAAAGCTAATTATATCACTGGACTAGAAAGCAAGGCATTTGGAGCGTACATCCGTCTCTGCCAACCTTTCTGTGCATGTGACCTGTGGGTTTGTCTTTCCATGTGTGTGAGGCTCTTTTCCTCACGCCCTGCTTTAATCCCTTACCTGGTGGAGCCTTCCCAGGCAGGGATTGCTGTTTAATGCATCAGCACCTGACTCAGGAGTGCTGCAGCCTGCAGGAGTGACCTGGACCTTGCACAGAGCTCCCAGAAACCCAGGCTGGCCCTACCTGTGGCTGCCTGAAATATGAAAGAAAGGTTTCATGCTCGTGACCAAATGTCTGTAAGGTCAGAGCTCAGTCCCACAAATGTAGCTGAATACAAGCGTTGTCCAACTATACTCCCTAAGTTTTTCAAATGAAGGGTGTAAACGTTTACAGGACTGTGTGCTGAGAAGTTACAGTACTGAGAAGGAAAATGGTGATAAATCTGAAAATTATACTGTAATAGAAAACACAGAAAAATCTGATAGAGAATTATATTGTCATAGAAAACATAGAAACAAAGGTGACTGTCCCTGACTGAAAGTTGTGACAAGTATCTGCTTATGGCACTCGAAAAAGAGTAAATAGAAATAAGACTCTCTTCCTTTCTCAGCAGGAGGCCAGCTGTGTCTTGGTTTCCTACACTTTGTGCTAGTGGTTTCAAAGCAATTACACAGTATATGCTGGCTTTTCTAAACAAGATCACTGCACTTTAAATTATTCCAGTGCAATGAAGACAATCCCCCTGCTTGTATATCCATTCTGTGAGCATGTGATTCCGATACAATGTGTACAATGTATATAATTCCCATACTCAGTGAAACCCAGCTATCTTTTCACACGATCCGTTCACCTTCATGCTCGCTAAGCCTTTTTGTGAGGGTTGTTTCGGCTGTCTTGTACTCAGTCCCATGACAAAGTACACACCAGCTTAGATCTACATCCTTTTCAAGGGGATTTAAGCCTCAGGCTCAACCCATTCCATTCTAAAGTATTTTTCTGCAAAGACAGTCCTGTGCTGCTGCTGCTTCACCTTCAGCCTTTATAACGTGTTTTTTCTTTTCATGTCCTTCCTCTGCTTTCACTTTCCAGATTCTGTGGAGAGATTTCTTTTCATGTGGTACATAGTTCTGGCATGATGCTTCTTGCTCCATCTGCAAGAACCAAATCTCAGATGCCATGTCAAGATTATTCAATAACTTTTTTTTATTGCTGTTCTTCATTTTTCATAAGTTCAGAGTCTTCTGGCTCTGCATATACATTAGCCAAGGTTGTACTGTAAAATCAGCAAAGAAAATGAAACTTTCTTGACGTATGGCAACCATTATTTCATGGTCAGCCTCCACAGTACAGAAAATTGAATCTAAATTTCTGTATTTATTGTGGATTTTCGAATCTACTTTTTTGAAGAATATAGCAGCTATTCAATGAAAGATGAATTCCTTCTGTGTGTGGAGGGTGTTCTTACTCCTTCAGATTGAAAGTTGCCCTTTGAAGCAAAAAAAAAAAATCATGAGTCACTGGGGTATAAAAAGAGAAAGGAAAAGGTTAGGAAATGTTAATGAAAAGAGGCTGGGAAATGTTTGTGAAATCCAGAATATGGGTAATTTTAAAAACAATTTCTGTTTTAGTTTTAAGTTTTGATGATGCCAAGCTGTTTTATCATAAAAGTATCTGTGGAAACAAGACACATACATACCATTCAGAGAAAACAGACTGTCATTGTAACACTGAAGTGTTATAGATGATACCAGCTGTAAGAATTGTTCCTGAAGTATCCATAGGCTTATTTTGAAGGCAGAACCAACTTTAATCAAAGTGTATTCAGCACACTGTAGGAAACTGATTAGGTGATAGATAACCCACTGCACTACAGTAGTAGTTTTTATTTTTTTAGCATTCAATTATTTAAATAAAAGGACTTTGCTGTTTAACAAAACACATTGTTGTCTCACACTCAGAAGTATGCAATTTAACACATCTCATTTTCTAACAGCTCTACACTTTTATCAAGTCTCTTGTTTTCCTCCTGGTTGCACTGCAATTACATTCTTCTATCAGATATTAATTTAAAAGGACTACAATGAATCTAGGTAATATTTTGAGTTTAAGTCCCAATTGTGTTTTAATAACTTATATAACAATTCTTCTTATTTTAATACTTTATTTTCAGAATGTGACTGTTATCCTAACATTTGCGTGGAAGAGAGTAGTTCCTTTTACCTTTTATTTTCTTCCACCTGTGTTGATGCAGCTCCACTGCTTGGGAATGTGACACAGTGCATTACCAAAATAAAACTACACACATGGCACGTTGTGCTATGACTAAGGGCAAGTAATATTAAGTACTGATTTATATGCCAAGGCATAATCCTGAAAACATTTATTGTGACTAAGTTTCCAATATGCAACAATTTACTTGGCTCTGTAAGCATTTGCATCAACAGGGCAAAATAAAGAGCAACTGGAACACATTCTGTATGTGTCTAAAATGGAGGAGTAACACTAGCACTCAGGTTCAGGTAGAAAAGCTGCACACTATTTCAAATATATAATATGCTGCTTCTTCCTCTGATTTAAGAATAAACATGGAGGGTTAGAGGATCTGTATAAGCATCATATTTAATAATGTTTTAATGCTCTTTCCATTATTATGAGTAATTATGGCAAAACTAATGTTGTTTCCTTACCATTTTTCTTAAAAAGAATCAGTAACACAGTGGTAGTGATCTGGGAAAGCTACTACATGGCAGCAGGAGGAAAAAGATGATCTTCTGGCACATGTTATTTTAAAAAAAATAGCATAGGTACAGGCTGATGAACTTAGTCTCCAAAACTGATCTGTGGTGTGCGTTTTTCTAGATCCACCAGTACACTCATTGCAGAAAGTTTTTCAGAAGTCTAATTCTTGAATTACAGTGATGGTGCCATAGTACTGTATAACTTTTATTAAAAAAAAAATAAAACCAACACAAACAAAACAAAACCCAAAAGTTCAAAAGGGTCAAATTCAAATAATGAAACTTTTGAACAAAGTGAGACACCAACAAAAAATATAAAAAACCAAAATAAAATTGTAGGCAGGAACTTACTTGGACCATCCTCATTAACTATCAGAGTGTCTTCCTGAAGCCACATGCGTTGCCTGTGATTGAATAGTGAAGAGTTAATGTTATCTTCAAGTGACCTTGACTACAAATTACTGTACTGCCAGTATTGTAGTTGTCACAATGCTGCCAGCTATCCCCCAACGATGCAGTTTAAATGTTATGCATGTAGGAGGAATTAGAGAAGTGCTTACTGAAAACCTAATTAACCCCCTAATGCATTTAAGGTGAACTCCGTGTTCCTTAAATCTCTGAATATGCATAATAACAATAGCCCTCCAAGGGGAGGATTGAGTGTCCATATTAGAGGATCTTGAAAAGATTTAATTAGCTGGTTGTAGGAGTTTAGAAGAACATGAAGAAATTTTTAACTTGACTTTATGACAGTCTTCTCTTGCCCCTAAGACAAAGTTGAAAGGATCTGATCCATAGCTTGCTTCACTAAATCAAAAAGCATTTTAGTAAATAGATGATGTCGCTTCAGCTCATTACAGAAAACTATGTGTAACTCAAGAGCTGCAGAAAGCTCTGCTTAAAAAAAAAAGAAACCCTGTATGTTCTTTGATGGAAATAATTCAAGGGGTAACAAAATTGATAGAGCACAGCTCTCAAATGTGAAATATTACCTAATCAATAAAGACTAAAGTAAAATGTGCCTATATCAGCTGGAGGCCTGAATCTGTGGTGGTTCTTTCTTCAAGTGCCACATTTCTCTTACTTGATTTGTTTAAAGAAAAAAAAAATCTTTAATAAGAATCAGTGTTGGTTTTGGCTGGGGTAGAGTTAATTTTTTCCCAATGGCTGGGCTGGGGCTGTGTTTTGAGTTTGTGCTGCACACAGGGCTGACAGTACAGAGATGTTTTTGTCATTGCTGGGCAGGGCTCACACAGAGCCAAGGCCTTTTCCACTTTTCCTGCTGCCACACTGGTGAGGAAGCTGAGGGTGCCTGGGAGGGGACACAGCCCGGACAGGTGACCCCAGTGACCAAAGGGATATTCCAGACCCTGTGACATCATGCTCAGGATATAAAGTGGGGAGGAAAAGGAGGAAGGGGGGACATTTGGAGTGATGGCCTTTGTCTCCCCAAGTCACCGTTACGTGTGATGGGGCCCTGCTCTCCTGCTGAACACCTGCCTGCCTACAGGAATCAGGGAATTAATTCCTTGTTTTGCTTTGCCTGTGTGTGTGGCTTTTGCTTTCCCTAATAAACTGTCTTTATCTCAATGAATTTTCTACTTTTACCCTTCCCATTCTCTCCCCAGGATCCCATGGGTGAGAGGATGAGTGAGCAGCTGTGTGGTACCTGGCTGCTGGCTGGGGTGAAACCACGACAGAATTAATATAAATTTGCTTCTGTTCAGTCCCAGGCAAACGTGGCCCTAGATGTGGTGTTGTAAACCAGATTATTTTTCGCTAGAACTGTAAAAGGCAGTGCCTGCTACAGTTTCTAGCTACCCTCTGCATTCCTTCTGCCTGGGCAGTCTGCATTCCTTCTGCCTGGGCAGTATGGCTTGGTTAAGGAAGAATTGGGTTTTTTAGGGGTGTGTTTTGTTTGTATTTGTGGTTTGTTTTGGGTTTTTTTTAACCCTTCTTACAGTAGGGTTTGAGTGGAACCTGAGAAACTGTCACACCAGTGACTTCAGGCTGAATAATCCCCATCAGGGTGATCTTGTCTCAGACTGCACCCACTGACATAATCTATCCAGGTAGTTGTGTTCCACATATGATCACTTAATTTTGTAGTGGTTTTATAAACATAAGTGGGGAAAAAAAATCCTTTATGGAGACAAAATGACTATATTCCTTAGGAGGTAATTTCAAAGAAACAAATGCCATTTACCACCTTACTTGTACCAGTGACTTTGCAAATCTTCCCCTATAGGACCAAACCATGCAAATGAAATGAAGTTGAGGCAAATCAGTTCAGTAATTTTAGAATAATAAACAATGGCAATGCCATTTTCACATATGGGAAACTGAATTTATATGGTGTTTTTGCCATTGTTTTTTTTTTCAAAATAAAGGTGAGTCAGGTTACTCAGAGGTATGAAGTACTTCAGTAGGAATTCAGTAGCAATTGTTTACATAAAAGTTAATTTACTTAACTTGTCCATTTTCAGGTTTTATTTATACCATTGCTACAGGACAGAACACTTTAAAGTTCAGCTCCTCAAGGTGAATGCTGTTGTATTCTTATTTATTATATTTTTGTGTATTCAGTCCTTTCCCTGTGAATAAAATGTGTGAATGGCCATGACTTTCATACTGTGAAAAAGATGAGAACTTCAACAATGAATCAGAGAAATCAAAGGCTGAAATCTTGTAGGCATGAAATATTGGTTTTGTACTGCAGCAACACTGCAGAGAATTTTCATTAGGGCCATGCCCCAGAGAGGAACTTCCTTATTCCTGCTTCCTGTGCTCACCTTTAAACTCATGACAAAACATCAGAGAGATGAGCTCTCCATCTTAAGGCAACTAGCAATATCACAGAATTTTGGCAGTAATATCAAAGAATTTAGGAGAATCCTAAGATTTAGCTAGACGTATGGGGGTTCTTTGTTGTTGGATTTTTTTTTAACAGAAGGCACAGATATACAAACACATCATTCCACTTAGGTATCTAATTTTATTAGATTTTTTTTTAACTTTTTCTTCTATATTTAGTAATTATGTGGTTAGGAACAAGAAGTTAATAGCACGTTAAACCCAAACTTGTCATACCTCTTAATATTTCATAAACCAACTCTTTTATGACTCTTTCATTTTGCATATATATAAATTTTGCAAGTCTATATTTTGTGTGCCAAAAAAAGACAAGATGTGACCACAAAGTTAAAAACAGAAAAGTAATTAACAGTAATTGACACTTAGTAAGAAGTTAAAAAGGTAGCTTTTAATTTTTTATTTACTTAACCACAACTTTTGTTTCATATTATAGTTGAACATTAATATATTTTAAAAATTGATACGTTGCACCTGTAGTTTTAACTAAGGAAGAGGGCACTAAACATGTATGAAATGTAGTAGCATTAGTATAAATCCTTCAAGAATGTTAAAAAAGCATTGGAAACAAACGAACTATAAATATTTTATTGTTCATTTGCAGTCATTGCATTTCTTTAGTTGTTAAGCATTAATCTGTTTTGCTAAAATGCTACAGCTTAAAATAATAAATGGATCAAAATATATTAAATATAGGAAACCATTTCTAAAAGGAAAAAAAGAGCATGAAAATTAATTGACAGATGTAGTTGCTGCCAGACAGATTTTAAAAATTACTTTAAACCTCTTCTGACACATGAATACATCTTTAAATACCTTCTGGCATCTCTTCAACCTTCTTAGTATGGGAGCAGCATGAAAGATGAGACCTTATAATAGTGCTAGGAACTACCATGCAGTGTGTAACATACAAAAGTTGAAATTGTATTTAGGTATTGCTTGTAAACTCTGGTTTCCCCTCCAGAAGAGAACCCTGTAGCTTACAGAACATATCAACAGCCAGTTTTCTGTGTTTTTTTTTTTTTGTTTCCTCTTTTTGGGGCTGTTAGCAGTGATATGAAGTATTTTAAAAGGAATCCAGCCCAGGCTCCTGTTAGAGTTGTGACCCACAAGTCTGTAGAGCTGTTTGCTCCCATCCTGTGCTGCTCATCCTGGCCCTGGAAGCTGTACCATGATGAGCTGAGAGGCAGAGGCTGCTGCTGGTTATTTGAGCTTTATCTGGCTAAAGCTCTCACCTGCAGCATGGGAGGCTTCATCCTGCTCCTGGGAGAACAGGCAGCCTAACCCTGTGCTTTAACTACTGCTCTTCTGGATGAAAGGAGACTGTAGACAGCTCCTAGAGAGTTTTTGGAAATGACTACTACTTTAGACAGGTAAGAAGACTTCTCCTTTTATGCTTAATCATAGGCTGATGCAAAGTTGCTGTGCTTGGCAGCTGTGCTGACCTGTTTGAAGGGGACACAGCACTGAAATACAGCAGTGTCCTCAGTGAGGGTAATTCAAACATGTTCAGCACCAGCCTGCGGTGCTCAGTAGTTTGTGTCACATCGCAGCCACAGGCTTCTCTTTTTTGTTTTGCAGAGTCACTTAGGTTGGAAGGAGCTCTCTGTTGAAGCAGGGTCAGCTTAGAGCAGGTTTTCCAGGACTTTGTCAAAACCTGACTGCACAAATAAGTTGTCTGTGCCACTTGTTCTTGTGTTTGACCACAGTAAAAATATGTTTTCTTGTGTTTGGATGGAATTTCATGGTTTTAATATTTTTTGTTTTAATATTTTTTGTTTTAATTAGTTTTTCCTGTGTTATAGTTTTTGCTGACTGCTTTTTTGCTCCTGTTAGTGGGTGATACTGAGAAAAGCCTGGCTGCTCCTCCTTCATTCCTTTGCATTAGGTATTTTTACACATTGAGAAGATGCCCCTGAGCCTTCTCCCCAGGCTGTGCTCATATGAATGATGCTTCAGTTCCTTTATTGTCTGTGTTAATCACATCCAAAAGACATCACAGGTAGTCCACAGCGGATGGAGCACCAAACTTAAAATGTTACGTTTTCAACAAATATAACTCTCAGAGGCTCTGCTTAAGACACTGGATACATAACAGATGTGTGCAGGTGAACCAGGGAATACTGAAATGACTTATACCTAGCTAACCTGTGGAAGCAGGAAATCTTAGTAGCTGCTATATCTAGTTAGTGATCAGAAGTCCAGCTTTCTATTTTCAAAATAGGAAAATCCAAATGAACATGTTTGGTAATAGATCTTGGAATAAGATACATGTGAGTGCCAAAGATCAACCATTCACAGAGGTAACATGACATGGAATTTTGTGTCCTGCTAATGAAATCAGTGATTAACACTCCATGAGGGTCACCTAACCACAGGCAAGAGGTGTTCTCCAATTGGATGATTTGTCAATCCACTTCAGACCATCAAAGAAAAGAAAAGAAAATATAGCCCACAGGGCTGAAGATAATCTGGTTTTGATTACACACAGAGCTCAGGAGAAAAAGTCAAAAAATCAACCCCTTTTCAGGGAAAAAAGCTATCCACAAACCAAGCCAGAAATAGTGATTTATTCAGGCAGAAAATGTGCACATATTTATTTGAACTAAAACCTGCATTTCCAAACTGAATTTGAAAATTGGTTTGGGGAAGGAAAGGAAAGTTTTGAAATGTCAAAAAAATTCTGTTTCATCATTCTGAACTGAAGCATTTCTGGTTTCTTAAGCCAGTGGCTGGGGAACTGACCTGTAATCTTTTTCTAGTTCATAAGATGGGCTTGAACTCAGGCATCTGACCCTCTGAAAAGTAGCCAGAGGCCTTCTGATATGGACCTTTCTTTGATTCCCCACTTGAAAATGATCTAACTAGATCAATCCTAACTATTCAATAAGGAATGAAAGAGAGACTCAGTAGCCTGTCACATTCTGTAACATCCAGTGCATTTGGAAAAAAAAAGGATGAAAGGAGGGGAAAAAGACCCCAAAATGCTTCTACTCTAGGTCAATTGTTCTGAATTTATTTCTTTGATTATTCAAGTCAGTAGCTAAATTGAAAAATCAATTATTTACACACCTGTAACTACGTGCTTCCCTTTTGTCAGCCAGTTGTTGGATGTGGGCATTTCACCAGCTTCCCTTCTAGCCCGAGATACACAACCTCCCATCCCTCACCCTGCTTTTGTGGAGGAGAGACTGTGGGATAGCTTGATGGAGAGTGTATCACTCCTTATGGAAAACCTGCAGTGCTGCTGGGATCTCATTTTTTTACTGAAGGCACAGAGTTCTTCGTTACAGAGGGGACAGAAAGTCGTTCTGTGATGCTTTGGGGGAAGAGGGGGAAGTTTCCCCCACACAATCACTGATTATTTATAAACAATTTATAGAGCTAAATGAAAATCTGTGGAGCAGTGTCTGTTGAAGATATTGGAGAGGTCTGATTAGAAAGTAGGACATGGATCACTTGCATATTTTTCCATTGAAATGGCAGTCTTAACTGTGTGCACTGTGAAAGCAGAAGCTTGAATGAAAAACCAGAATTTTTTCTTAAGCGTTATTGTTTGAGATTCATAGGGTTGAGGTCAGACACTTAATTGCCTTGTAAATCATTAGGGCATCAACAGTGTGGGTGTTCAGGAGGAAACTTGGTGCAGCTTTTGGGTAGCAGTGTCACACGGGCTTGTAAAAGTGCCTGAGCTAGGTGACCTGAGAAATCCCTTCTGACTTAAGACACTGCAATAGTGCAGTCTAAATGACCAGTGGATGTTTTTTTAAATACAGAATCTGCTCAGGCAAGCTCTTTAATAAATGCCATCTCCTTTCTAACGCCTTAAAAGTGGATACTGATTGTCACCCCATATTCTTATTGTTAATAAATCTTTTCCAAACACAAAGATCAAATATAGAAGATTATTCAAACATTTCTTTTCTGTCCTCTGCTTAATAAAACAAGCAAAAGCAAGTGAATAGCAATCGCACATCTGAAAGACACAGCACTATTCATAAAGCATATTGCTTCTTTAGATTCCCCAAATTCTAATTAGAACTTTACAAAGCAATAACAAAGATAGCAACTGGATTCTAAACTAATAATTCTAAGCTCTGTGCAAACAGGAAAGCCCCAGTGTCAGCAAAATAATGCAAGACACCTGTTTTATATGGTACACATCAAAAGCAAGCCCCAAGGACAATAACTTTTAATATAATAATTATTAAATGTTTATTAGCCAAAGCTCAAAATATCAAGATATGTATTGTAGTAGAGAAACAACTATCTCCCAGGCATACAAAATCTTTCTATTTTGATGATTAAAACTTTGGTTGCCAATAATCTTGTGGCCCAAGGTAGCAGGTGTTATTACTGTACTTAGAAAGTAATAAAAGGATATTTCTTATCATTCAGTTTTCCTATTTATAATTTAAAGTACACTCCTGTCTGTTTGAAATTAAATTCTTGAATTAAATACTTTATAGCTTTTTCATTCTCCTGGAGATAAAAAAATTCCTAATACAAAAAAAAAATCTATTCAAAAAATCCACAGAGGGTTTCAAACACAAACTTCGTAAAAGTACATTAATATTTTGCAGATACAGAACTACAACTTGAGTAAGTCCAGTTATTTTATCTCACAACTACGACTTAAGTCCAGTTCTTGCACCAAAGAAAATTGTGCTTAAATCCAGACCAAAACTTTAAACCTCTGCTCTTGTTTTGCTAGGAAAGAATATCCAACAATAAACGGAGCTATATTATTGCCCGCTTCTCCTTCAGGCCCACTTTATTAAATTCCTCCAAGCATAAATTGGCACAGGGAATTGAATTTGGATCTCCGGCATCATAAAAGAAGGGTAAAGCAATAAATAATAAATAAAATTAGAGCATGTATAGGACTTTGCCCAGTAAAGAAGGAAGGAAAAAGGGAATAAGCCTTTCTTGTGATAAGTACTGCTGTGATAGATCACGCACACGAATCCTCTTTTTGATTGCTGCTGCTCTTTCCTTGCTTACACACAACAAGGAGGTGGGGCTAATTGAGGAAGAGGGTTTAAAAGAAGTGCTTGAAGTGGTAGTGGAGTGAGAATCAGTGGGGATGGGATGTTGCTGGTTTTCCCTGCTGTGGGAGGAACAGCAGTAGGAATTGGAGCTGTTTCTGGCAGGGTGGTGCTATGGATCTGCTGCAAATTCCTCACCTTGGGGTATAGCTCAATCTGCAGATGATGTTAGTGCTCCTGGGGGTGAAAAACATCGTGCTAAAAGGATGTGTCCTGTGGTGTGAAGGGGCTTTCTTAATGGAGAGCAGAGGTTACTAAGGTGCAGTTGTAAGAAGTAAGTTCAGAGTACTCTTGGATTGAGTGATTGCTGCTGATTCCATTTAAACAAAAGCCAAACCCACTGAGAAGGAATTGAAATTTTTTTAATATAGAACTTCGATAAATCAGTAGTACTAGTTAATGAAATCAGCTATTTCCTTAAAGAAGGCTTTGGAATCACTGTAAATCAATTAAAATGAAAAATGGTTGTAGAGGAACTTCTATAACAGAACAAATGAAAGTGAGATTTTGGAATTAATCAGGGCATATGAGGGGAAGAAAAAGGAGACAGTGTTGAGAGAGAAAATAAGCATTGCTCTAGATAAAAAGTACATTTATATATGCCAAATAAAATAGTTACACACCAAGTGCACTAATGTTGAAATGCTCAGCAATGTAATAGGTTTTGAAAGCAGTTTTTCAACGAGGTTGCTGTACCACCTAAGGGCAAAGTTGATAACTGTCTGCTACAACCCTTAAACTTTAAAACACTTCTCTGTACGTGAGATAAAAAGACAGAAAGGAGCAAAAGAAATGAATCCCATGTTTTGTACAGCTTCCTGGGTGTTCTAATAGCTTGGAAAAGCTGGAACTCTGATATCCCTGTTTACAGTCTTGTTGTATTGTTTCTTTGCCACTATACTTTCCCAGAACTTGGTGTTACAGGAGTACATAGGAAGTGCATGCTGGCTGAAACTCCACCTGTCTGTAATCTGCTTTCAGTCATTCAAGGCAGAATTGGGTATCTAACTAATAATTTTCTTTAATGAGCAGAGCATCCTATGAGGTGCTGAGAGCCTTTTACCTCTCAGTAACATAGATGAAAGCTGGCACCACCTTGCTGTGCTGGAATTTTTGCATTTAATATAGACACCTGAAATTTATTTGTGAGGAATGGACTACACCTTTTTCAAGAACAAAATGAATTTAAAACTTTAATGTGGGGTACTTTCTTTCCCGTTTATTATCTTTGGTTTATTTAATTTCTGATTATAGCAAACAACTACCTGCTCTTGTGATGTATCTGGTCTGACAAGAAGCATGTAGGACAAAATATATTTTAAATACTATTTTTTTTCTCCTTACTCAAACTAATCTACTTTAAAGGTTTGTTAAGAAGGAAATTTGTCTTCAATCCAACAGAGATTTTTTTTTTTTTTCAATTGAAGGTCTGATCTGGTAAGCGAGTCTGTAAAATTCATGGTTTTTGCTTCAATAATTTTTAGACTGTGTTCACCCAATTTACAATGAAATGATGAGAGTTTTATTTCAAAACTGCCAAGAGTACAGTAATTTGAATCAGGGTGAGTGATTTCCATTTTATGCATCTTCAGAGATGACTAGGACTGTGTTAGATAGGTCTCACGTTGCAGCAGTGCAACCATTTCCGTTCTTCTCCAAAATGCTCATTGAGTTCCCAGGTCTTGCACAGAGCTGTTGCTGTTTGTAATGATACAGAGGATGGAGCAGAATAGTTCAGCCACGTTGGCTCAACAGTTTTATAGATGTAAAGGAGTCAATTAAATCTGTATTTCTGGCAGTTTTGTGAGATAACAGCACAGATTTGTGAGGTAAGATGGTATTGTTTCTTTGTTTAATTGGGTATCATCCTTGATGAATGGATGCTTGAGAAATCATAGGAGTGTACCAGTTTAATTTGAACAAAGAATGGAATTTGGCAATAATATAGAGTGGGATAATGCCACCTTTTCATTTGCACAGGAATGATTTAAAAGTGTAATCTCTTTAAATTGTGGTTTCATGAGACTGCAGTTGATTACAGATTTTTATTAGCTGAAGTAAGGCAATATGTCTTGCACATTATTTCTGAAGCATTCATGCAGCTGTGCTGCTTTATATAGAACTGCTAAAAATCTATCAGTAAAAAATATCACCTGGCACTGTTTCTTGTTAGATATAATTTTGAAATATGCAAGCATCTCAAAATAAATCTTGAAGCAAACTTGAGAAGTAAGAGGTTCTGATATCCAAAGCAAATAAAGACTGGAAATTGCCATGGGAAACAGAGTAGATGCTGAACAACACTTACCTACCCACAGGACACGCAGAGCAGGTGAAACACAAAGCTCCTGTGGAGTCTTTTAATATGACTTGTGGCTCCTCTGGAAGCACTAATTTTGGGTCTGACAGCAGAGTCAGTAGGGGAGCTCGGTGAGTGTGTGTTTGTTGTCTCTGGATGGCAGCGATGAGGTCCTGCTGGGAGGGTGGTTTTTGTAATGCAGGCACCTGGGAAAGGCACAGAGCCCGGGGAGTTTGGAACTAAGGCACTCTAGAGCTGGGAGTGAAAATGACTTTCATGTTAGAGGCACTATTTCATTAAACAACCCTCATGATTTCACGCATTTGTGAGAGATGCTGCATCTTT
This sequence comes from Daphoenositta chrysoptera, assembly GCA_013397915.1. Taxonomy (NCBI): domain Eukaryota; kingdom Metazoa; phylum Chordata; class Aves; order Passeriformes; genus Daphoenositta; species Daphoenositta chrysoptera. The sequence goes on along the minus strand of VZRO01000093.1, from coordinate 90,149 downwards.
AAGAAATGGAGGGTTTTAAAAAGCACGAATTCATAATGTAAAACAAGAAATTATTAATTTTTAAAGGATTTTCAAAAGCAAAACACTATTACTTTAAAATAGGTTTAACTATTCAGTGCAAGAGCTACAACAATTTAGAAATCCAGAGCAGGCCCTATGTGGAACTGGGAAAAATGGCAAGTTGGAAAGCAGCTACAGCTCACCGTGGGCCCCTCTGTTTGTTTGCTTTCTCTCTGGGTGCCTGTGGCTCCCCCACTGAGCATGCCTCAGTCCTCTGAGGTCTGGGATGCGTGTCGGGTTTTCATCCAAATATTTCTTTTAAGACCTGTATTTGTGTGGTGTTCTTGATGAACACTTAAAAAAACCTGATGGCTTTGGATACTTTTAAGGGGAGTGAAAGTCCTTGGTGTTTTTTTTTTTTCTTTCCAAGTGGATCTAGAAGATGCAGAGCTGTTGTCAGGTGGCAATAGCTGCTGCTTGTTAAAAGATTGGATGGAGCTATCTCCAGAGATACCTTTCTGCTGTGCCTGCCTCTGAGAGGGTTACACCTCGCAGGCATTTGGGCATGTTATTTACCTCCCCTGTTGCAATAGTTCTGTCACACAGAAAACCAAATTCATTTAGAATTCTGGAGCAGATACAGCTTGCGAGCTTCTGACTTACTTGTTTGGGGTTTGGAGATGGGAATTTTGCTTTAACATCTTTTAGAACAAAATTACTTTGATGGCCGCCAGTTAAATCAAACTGATTTGCTAGTCTTTATTAGAATTATTGCATCAATATTTTAACTTGCTTAACTTTGTTCTTAGAGGGATATATTTCAAATTCTTATTACTCATCTTTGTTTACTTATTTTCTTTGTACAGAAACATGCTTTGATATGGAAAATACTATACTCAGTCTAACTTCAAATGCCTGCATATAGATGTTTGTTAGAAAGACTACATTCAGATAGATTTTAAAGTCAACACCTGCAATCACTTAATGATTCTTCCAGTACTGAAGGGTAATGGCAGATAGGTTCCTAAATAAGTTAATAGATCACGTTGCACTGAAAGCTGCAAAGATTATGGGATGACTTGTTGGAAAATAGGACAAGATTTTATCTTCAGGTAAAGGACTGCGCAAGCTGCAGTAGCCAAGAGTAAATGATGGCACTCCTTGTGTGTCCCATTTATATTGAATGTAAATTTTTCTTACCCTGTACCACGGCTCCTAATGTTCACCACAAAATGAGAAGTCATCTCTTTTGTTAGTGGTTGGCTAAAGAAACATTTGCTGTCGTGTTTCCCCCGAAGTTGCCTGAGAACCCTGCTGAGGGTCAAAACCTCCCAGTGCAGATGACTCAGTTTGACCTCACACCTCTGTGTAGTAAGTTTAGCCACTCATCTAAGTTCTGCTTTCTGAGCATTCTTTGAGGTCCCCCCATCTTTTTGATACTGCTGGTCTGTACTCCCCATTTCCTCTTTCTTTTCTCAAGAGGGAGTTCATGATCATTAAGGTCCAGCCTCATAAATTCGTGCTCAGCCCCCTCACTCATCCACGGGCAGCCAGAAGTGTACTAAACAATTAAGCATCAATTTTCCAATGTTCATTATTGCACATGCAGTTATTGTGAAGATTGCTTGAAATCTGCTAAATGCCAAATACCTCAAAAGTCTGCCTAAAAGAAACGGACTGCTGTCAGTCTATTCTTCACTGCACTTTAAATGTTACGTTTTTCTACGTAATATGACAATGCATTGTGTCAAACAATGCAATGCATCTAGGCAACAGGCTGCTCACTGGTTAGCTGTCTTGTCACTTCTGAATGGTTCAAATCACATCAGTCTGCCCCCAGTTTTGCCTACACCCCACATACCTCTCAAACTGTGGGCAATTCTAAATTTTTTGACGAGTTATAGTGAGATTTTTTTTTAAAAAGTGTAGATTGTAATGCCCAGGTGTCTTTTTTGCTAATTGAACCAAACTCTGTATCCTTACATGAAGTTCCCTGGTTTACCCAAGGTGAATGAATAATACTAGTGGTCTCATCTGCCTGTCTCACCTAGGGCTTGCTCCTGAAATTTTGTGTTTTAGCAAATTTGGAGTTGTTTCATATCAATAAGAAAGCAGTGGGTTTCTTAAAGCACTATAGATAAATGCCAACAGTCTAATCTTACAGAACAATTCAAGCATTCATTGTAATAATTTTATGGCATTTATCATGGAATCACAGAGTATGCTGAGTTGGAAGGGACCCATCAGGACTATTGAGTCCAACTCCTGGTCCTGCACAGGACACCCCAAGAATCACAACAAGTGCCTGAAAGCATTGTCCAAACACTTCTTGAACTCTGGCTTCTGTGGGGAACCTGTTCTCGTGCCCAACCACCAAGATTTTTTTCTTTTGTTTAAACATTATTTATGTAGCTATTTTGCCATGGCTTTTGTTGTGTTTACTTACTGGTGGTGATAGCTTCTTCTTTGATTTTTTTATTGTATATCTTAATATTCATATTTCAGGCTTAACTGTATCGTATTAGTTACTTCAGGAAGTGCCTTCAGTTTATTGAGTTATGCTACCAATAGTGCTCTTTTCTGATAATTTCAACTTACTGTAGTGATTAAAAAAAAAAGGAACCTTAGCATCAATCAATTACATGACAGCTTTCCACTGTTGTTTTACAGATTGAAAAACACACTTTGAAACTTAGAAGAGGCTCAATTTCTAGAATTTGGTCTTGAAAGATACATTTATGTCAATTTTATTATGCTTGTATACTTTTGTCATGCTACATTTCTTTATGCATATTTTTACTTCTGAAAGAATTGTGGAATAAGGAAGCCTTGTAATGTGTTATGTCTCATACCTGAAGAATGTTATCTGCATGTTTGGGAAGTGTCATGGTTACATAGAATTTGACTACCAAAAAAAATTCATATTTTTGCCTAATTTTTTTCTTAATTTTTCATGTTTGGATTATAATGAACTTTGTATTGTACCATTATATTTTTTACCAGTGACATTTCTGTAACATAAGGCAGAATAAAAGCATTATCAATTTATAGTAGATATTCCCCAGCTCCCTTTAGACTGATTCACAAGCTAAGCAGAATGGGTCTGAGGCCTAAATGATAATTTTTATTAATAGCGACATCAGGAAAATGGCAAAAATTGCTGATGTTACTATGATTTAAAAAAAGGCAGTAAAAATATTGAATGGCATGATTATATTATGCTTGGAGATTTGAAGATATTTCTTGTCCTATTTTATAACCAAATCAAACTATGATTGGAAAGGGTGCTGTTGGATTTCAGCATGTGCTCTACTGGACATTTGCAGTGTGAAATTAAAAATAATTGTGCTTTTTCTTGGCATTATGTTTATTTTTGGCAGTTTTAGGATGCTGACCTAGTGTTTTCCCTATTATATAAGTCATATAAATCTTACCTAATCTCATCAAGATACTTAAGATCATGAATTTCTGCTTCTCATCCACAGTTAATTAGGGATGTAGAGGTTCTGAGATGCTCAAGCAGCAGGAAGCCATGGTTGCTTCTCAGAAACTTCATGAAGGTGCAGTGTGATGTGTTTTAAAGCTTTGTGCTAAGATCTGGCTTGGAATAGCTCGCTCTCCTCACCTGCTGTTGCTCTTGTGTCCTGTCTCAGAGACTACTTAGAAAAAACTGTGATGCTAAATACCTGAAATTGTTGTTATCAATGGCTGTAGAGAATGACATAAAGGAGAATAACAGTATTTAAAGGAGAAACCTCAGTATTTGAGGAAAATCGTCTCTGACGTATGAGGCTTCTTCAGTTTGCATATCTGCCCTCCAAAGTGCTAATCCTTCAAGCTGCTTTGAATCCCACCATCTCAGTGTCATTTTGGAAATCTGCAAAACACGTGTTGGTTTTCTCTTCGTGGCTCTCAGCCTGAGCCCTCTCTGGGAAACAGCTCTTCTCCCTGCAGGAGTTATTTTCTCCAGTGCAGGTTAAACAGGCAGCACAGGATTCTTCTGATCTCTTACTGGGGTTGTGGAGTCTGGTGCAGTCCAAACTCAGGCCCCTTGTTCATCTTTGCTTTTTTGAGCATTTTTCTTTTTCAATCATACTGAAATTAGGTGTAAGCCGTGATTAAGCACATTTATTTGTGCTTAATAAATGTCACTCATACCCATGATTAGGCACATCTAAGGGTGAAAGTGATAATAAGTTTAAATTTAAAGTTTCTTTATGGTTTAGTTTGTATCTTTCTTACTTGTCTAGAAAGACATATAACAGTTCTGGCTGGCTTCCATTTTTCCTCTCCTAAAAAGAGAGCATTTAGTGTTGATCCCGTACCACTGAAAAACAGGCTGCTTAACTTAGGCTGTTAGAGACCTAGAAAATAACCAGAAATGTGTGTCTTGGTGACTAATTTTTGATTTAAATAGTTTTGTGAAATTTATTTATAGAACACATGTATAAAAACAAAGTTGGCCTTTTTTTCTGTACAATGCATGATACTAAAACATATGATTTGGAATAATTTGTAAATTTAAGCAGCAATATTTACTTGGCAGACAGTGCTGCCAAAATGGAAACAATTGATAAAAACTAAAAGAAATGAATGATTAATTCATTTAATAGCATGATGGGACAATTTAAAAGTTATTATGGGAAACAGCAAGAAACCAGCATTTAAGTGGCCTGCCACTACAGGACCAACTTGAACTCATTCTACTTAGTACTATGGCAAGCAATGAAAATTAACACCTAGAAAAAGAGCAATTAAGGGTAAAGTGACTAAAATGTCAGGTTACTAACCCTTGAATATTGCATATTTTTCTGCTGAAAAAAGTAATCCTTTGGATTAATACTGCTAAAGTGAGAATTTGCATCAAGACACATAAATATTTCATCTTTTTTTTTTATTTCCAACAATATATAGAAGAAAAGAATATTGACTATATTAAAGCATCCCGATAATTTTGAAGTGATCCTTGTAGAATGAGCTTCAGGTTCTGGTTTTTGCTTTGCTTCAAAAGAACTACTTCCTCAAGAGAAATTCTAAAACAATAAAAACATAGCCTCATCTGAAGTATGTGTTGGCAGGGAAATACTAGACGAGTTAAAACATCAGACTGTTTATTTTAGAGTTTTTTAGGAAATATCACATATTCCCTCTAAAATCTTGGAAGGAATAAAAATACTTCACAGCTGCCCACTTTAAGATTGGTAGTTTTGTAGTTCTTCTGGGTGAAAGCTTGATCCCAAAAGACAATCCTTCTCCCTCATAGCAACATTATAAAGGGCTAGATCCCATTAGGGTTAAATTAAGGGCTGAAATTTGGCAAAAGAAATGGGTAAAACCACTGGATCTCCACTGAATTTTTGGCATTAGGTGCTTTTCTTCCACATCTTTCAGGGAGCTTCTCATCCCAGTGGATTACCACTGTCAACCCCTAGCTGTATCTTGTCGTTTCATTCTTGGGAATTTGAAAAATCTGGCTGTAATAATCAGCCCTGTTTCAGACATCTTCAACTAATTCCCTGTCTTCATGTGGCATTTAGTTAATTTTGAACTTTGTCTACTTTCCTACTTTTCCTGTAAAAAATAAGGTTTCAACATTGATAACAATACCAAGTAATACGATGCACACCACTGGATCTCCACTGAAGTACTTTTGCCATTTTACCACCTTTTTCCAGTAGTCAGATTGCTATGAATCTGTACTGGGTGGGGAATAAAATCCAACATTTGCTATTCTACTTGTTCCTTTTCATCCCTCTCTCTTACTTTTCCTCTGAAGGATGTTTTAGGTCACTCTATCCAAATGAGCAGTGGAAAAGGAGTAAGGTCATTCTTTAAGCCAAGTCCAGTTTCAGACTAGATGTGTTCAATGCCTTGCCTTTGTTTCTTCCTCTCCTTGAAACAGAGTGTACTAACAGATCTGTACTGCTGATCATTATCAAAGCCTGAAATCGTGACCCATGCTTCCAGTGAAGTGCCAGAGTTATGCTAACAGCTTTGAATTCCTCACCCTCTTCTGTCAGTGACAGGTCATTATTTCATTGACGTAACAGGTCCTTGACACATCCACTCCCTTATATAATAAAACAAATAAACAGAGCAGGGTTTCCTACTATGATTTTACTCACAAAGAGAAATATCATCAAAATTTTTGGATAAATTATTCTGGTTTGAATTCCATTCATACCTGCCACTCTACTTTGTTTTAAATTCCAGGTCTGCACCCCAATTTAAAATTGGATTCATGCTTGTTGCAATTGCTCATATGTGTATGGGTCTGCACAGGGCATGAAGATGCAGATAATTATCTTGGATGGCTGTTAGGGCCTGCTTGCAAATTCCCAAAAGCAGGCACAGCCATGGTCTGCTCAAATACAGACTGGAGGAGAGTGGCATCTTTCTGTTAAATTTATGCTGATTTCAGGCTTTGGATTAGGGCCAAAATTCCTGTACAAAATGTAAGTGCAGGAGAGGTACCTCTGTTTAAAAATGAAGCCCTAGATACATAGTAGGAAATGTAGAAGTTTAGTAGCTAGATCACCAGTCATTAGAAATGTCAGTTGCAATAATTTCAGATTTATTCATGGGGAGTTCACATCTGAAGACAACTCCAAAGGGACATGGTTCCAATAAAAAGAAAACCTCCAAGGCCAGCTTGCTATTGTAGTTGATTTAGTACTCTTTTTCTTTACATAACTTGACACGTACTGGCCTGATTACACTTTTGCCCTGGCTTGACAAAGTCTAGTTCTGACTTGATGTGGTAAAATGAGAGGAGATTCTGATGTGACTTAGAAGTTTTAAGTGAAATGCACTTGGTCTTCCCCAGCACAGTGGAGAGTTTCTTACAACTGCCAGGCTCCAACAATTGTAAGGGATGCATTACTTTTCTTTCTGATTTTGTAGTTGTGGTTTTTAATATTAGAGCTCAGCAGACTTGGGGGTACACAGAGTGAAAAGGCTGGAGCTGATGTGGTGACATATACCCAAGTATAAAGGAAATTAGGGAACATTAGAGTGCTAACAGTGGCTGGTTGTGCATACATATTCCTCCAGGGCTGCATTCATTAGGACAAAACCTGTAAGGTCAGGGAGATGGGGAAGGCTGGTCCAGAACCTTTTTGATGTACATGAAGTTTTTCCTGAGTGCAGTGGAGTTACTTGGTGGATTAAGGGGAGATGTGATGGCCTTCACTGACCCATAAGGTCTCAGCCTTCATGCAGGTCAACTGAATGTATCTTTCTTCTCATGGAGTCTTTAACTTAGTGTTTCCTCCTACTCATGTACTCCTGGGAGAAATGGTAATGAAATAACAGGAAAATAGTTGGACTCCCTCCTTCATATGGAAAAACAAGTATAAGAAGGCCTTTCTTGGTTTTTTATCCTTGGTTAATGAGATTAAACTTCTTAAAAGATATGTTAAGATGAATGTAAACAACTAAAGGAGAAGTTCTAATATGCAGTGTTGACCCTCACCAACCTCTCTATGGAAGGAATTTGGCACGTTTTCTTCTTTCCTCCCCATATATAGTAATTTTCAAAGCTACAGGTTTTGAAAGACCCTGACTTCATTCTGTTTGCAGGTGCCCAGCAAGAAGGTCTGGAGTTTCAAAGTATCTTCCATCTTCTTCAATTTACAAACATACTCGGCAAACATACTCAGCAAGATAAATGACAATTGTTGCTTGTAGGCAACGTGGAAAAAAATGTAATTGAATTATTGTTCCTGGTATTGCATTTCTGCTTCTCAGTATAGAAACCATGTCTGTGCAACCCCTATGCACATACATCTCAAAGAGAAGGAAAAAGAAACTTCTTGAGTAAGAAAAAATGCTTTATTAATAATCAGAGACCATCATCCATCCAAAAGTAGGAGAAAAAAGCCAATTAGTTTCCTTTGCTATGGACATAATTTGGTCCACTGACCTCATTGAAAAATGTTGATCTTTGGGCATGACAGTATGTTTCCAGAAGATAAACTGGGATCTAAATCTACAGCAAATTATCTGTTTCAAGGTGCCTTGCACTTAATGCAAAGGAAGAAAGACCTCATGAATTTAAATATGAAGTAACATCCCTTCTTTTTCTGAAAGACATAAAATTCTGGAATAGAACCTTTGATTTAGGTTGAGAAAGTAGCTATTGAAATAAACTTTTTTGTAATTTTTGGACAAAGGCTGCATATTTTATCAGCTGTTCTACATACAGCTGCAGCAAATTCTGGTCTCAGTGCAGAAGATGTCCTTATAGCATTTTGTAGCCTCTTCTATGCTGAATGGATCAGAGATGGATCAGAAGTTGCCTGATCTTTTAGCAGACCAAATCACTTGGACTAATATTCTGTCTCTCTTGGGTCTTTTCTCGTGTGGGCTCAAAACCATACTGTGTTGCCAGAATAAACTTTTGCTCAGAATGCCATGTGAATACATCCTAAATTTTATTCTTGAGTGTTGCATCTCTCAATTTCTAAAGAATGCATCTAATTTCCCAACTTTTTCCATTACCACATGTTGATAAACGGGATGAAGTGAGGTTACCTGGCTGCCCCTATGGCAGTATGGCAACTGTCTCGATGCTTTCCTAAACTGAGTAGCATAATATGTTTATGAGCTCTAACTCACCAGAGTGCATACAGGTTGATGTTGAAAAGTCAGACATGCCTGTTTCCCTGGACTGTGTGAATCTGAGCTCGTGGATTGGCAGCTTGTATGTGGCTGAAGTGAAAAAAAAAAAAAGGACACAAAACCCACTAAAATGCAAATCTGCATAATGCGACTGCAACCCAGGGAGGGATGGTATAACATTTCTGTCACTGAACACTCCAGGAACAATATTTTTAGATTAATAAGTGTAAGCAAAAGGAATTCAAGTGTGATTACCTTTGTAAAGATTTGTTTTAAGCACTTACACCTTAAAGATTTATTTATTTATTTAAAGTAAGCCTCTGGGACTTATTTTCTGCTAATGACATGGCCAGGAAAGAGCTGAAACAGCAGAATTCCATTGCTAAAGTTCAGATTGATTGTCACTGCTTAACACTGCTTTATAGCCTCTCTGGAACAAAGAAAATACCACCTTTTAATATATAGTATAATATTTTAAGCTAGGAAGGAAGGAAAAAAGAAAGAAAATAAATTTAACAGCCCTTCCTATTTCCAAAACAGACTTTATGAAATAGGGCATTATTGTTTTTAAATTTGCATTCTGTTTCAGCAACCTTTTCTATCCAGAACCTACCTTGTAGGTTTAGATTAGGTTGAGTACAATAAACTAAGGTTTTATTTTTCTTGTTAACATTGAAGAAAAAGATCAGGGATATATATGAAAAGGTGTAAAAAAAATTGAGGCTTCTTAATTAGAGGTTGAGCTATTTTATTAATAAAATAAAGCCTTTGAAGAGCTCTATATTCCATTAAAACAGCTCTCTGTTTGTGGGGGTATGAAATGATTAGCAGTCAAAATTTAGATGAGAATTACGCTGTTTGGGATTGATCCAAGTCACACCCCTCCAATATGCAATCATTTGAAGTCCACAAACACTTTAATGGCACGTCTTGGCACACTCCTGAGTGTGCTGTTGTATGTGAAAATGCAACTTTCTTGCTTTCTGCGTAGTTTAAATGTACGAAATGGGTTAAATCGGTGTGGTAGCCCGAATTTTGGCTAGCTAGGTTAGTATTTCTATTGATCCCTAGAACAGCCGTGTGCCAAGCCCCCAGGCATGGCCCTGGCATGGCTGGTGTTTGTTTTCAGCATGTGTGGCCCCCTGAGCCTGCTGCATTAGGGTGGGGACAGTGCTGCCACACAGTTTGTCCTCAGCAGCCTAAGGACAGCTCCAGCCTGCCCGAGGAACTCTTACCTGGGCAGCAATTCAATGGGAAGCTGGAAATCATGTTCCAATCTGCTCTTTCAGATCAATCTAAAAGGTACAGCAGTGCCTTAGGTATGCTTTTTAAATATGTGATCTACTCCTACTAGTATTTTTTTCAACTTCAGTGTTAAATCTGGAATTAAACATTAATTCAATCTATAATGGCTTTTGCTTCAAACTGGGGCAATTTTAACTTGTGCTTACAAAACAAAATATTTTATGCCAAAGCTTATGCACATGAGTACCCTAAAGTGAAAGCTTTTTCACACTTATGACTTGAAAAGTCACAATTTCTAGTCTTAAATTATAGTTAACAGTCAAGAAACATTCATTTTCCACTGTGCAGTGAGCTGTAATGTATGAGAAATGCACACTATGAAGTGTGTTTTCTTGTTTGCTTACTTTCCCAGGGATGACTAAGGAACAGCTCTTCACATCAATTACCATTGCCCAGCACTTACACAAGGTGAGGCTGATTGACAGGAACACCAAAATTAGTGTTGTGGAAGAACTGCTAAGATTTAGGAGCCTCAGAATATGACCTTATCACAAACTTGGAAAAAAAAAAAAAAAACACCACCAAAAACCCCAACACGACAACTCTGGTGTTTAAATGAGAAGTTTAAAATAAATTATGCATGAACTCTAGACCAGAAGTGCTTAAACGTTTTCCTTGTTTTATCTGCTTGCCCTTTGCTGGGAGATCAGGTAAAGTTGCAGGTGTCAGTAGTGAATCTATGAGAGACAAAAGTTCAAGCATCTTTTGTTTCAATCTCATGCTAACTGACATCTGACTGTCCATAAAAATATACTCAAGTATTAGCAGGAACATCATGTCAGAATAAAAATAAAAATTTTTTAAAAAAAGAGCTCTGATTCAGATTTGGAGAAAAATTTTCAAAAGAGAAAGTATTTTATAGATATGCTAACTTGCAGAGTAAATAAGAGCTATAGGTTTTAGTTAAAGGAAAAAACGTTTTTATTTGCTTTCTCAGTTGTGGGTTTGAATGAAAAGTTTCTTTTCTCCTTTAGAAAGAGAAAAAAAAAAAGGCATGGGGACTACAGAGAAGTAATTTTCATGTATTTCATAACACTTCCATTTCCTAACAGCCTCTCTTCCTCTTCTACCATAGGATCAATTATCATCCTCTCTTACAGTTACAGGAAAAGGTCAAAAGTGAAATAAGAAAATACCAGCTTTCCTAAGGGAACGGATTCATAATGTGGAAAGGAGCCTGTAATTTGGCAGCTGTAGCTTTGGGAAGCTAAAGTTTAGTACAGGAAGAAATTGGAATGTCTCTTGGATGGGGAGATAGTGGTCATCAGAGAGTGCAGTTGACACGATTTCTCTTTGTAGAGCTGACATCGGGGTGCTTGGTGCTGTCACTGAAGGAAGGCAGGCAAAGGCTCTGGTTTATGCTATTGTCAGTTCTGCTTTTTTATCTCACAGATCATGCTCAGAGCTAATTGTGTTTACTGTGCTCCTGCAAAGCAGGTAGTGAGCATTGTATAATTAACTGGGAAATTCCAGCCCTCCTTTTTTTTTCTTCCAAACAGGGTATAGATTTCCTTCTGTCTCTCCCCTCTAACCAGGTTTGTGTTTGTATGCACATGGCTGTTATAGTTTGTAATTTGTTATTTTGCATCTCTGATACATCTTTAGCTAATCTCTGCTGTAAAAGATGGAATGCTTTTGAATTTGGGATAAGACAACATCAGACTCCATTTTGTAGTTTGAAATTAAGATATTTATTTCATATTTTGGCTCAGAACTAGTTCTCTTTTTGACTTTGCACACTTGCCAACTCATTTGTGTTGAATAACATAATCACTAGTCTATTAGAAGTGAAGAGGGTTAAAGAAGGAAGCAGTTACAAGAGAATGAAAGATGGAATAAAGATAAATCCAGATTAGACCTTAAAATAGAACCTTATATGATAATTCCATCACAGCCACAGGGTATGAAATGATGTTCTCCCTTCTGCAGGATGACCACCTGCAGGCTGACACTGCAGTGGGAGCTCCTGCAATGGATGCAGATCCTATTGCTATGATACTTCGAAAAATCAGATCCTAAGTCTGTAACTCTCATTAAATTCTGGGAACATATATTAAAAGAAAAGAAAAAAATCAATAAAAGTCATCTGGTGCACTTAGTTCAGTTCTAGAATTGGTGTTCTGTATCTTTGTATCGTTAATATACATCAGTCTATGATTTAGAACAAAATTGCCTGTTTTCTCATCTAAAGTTCTTTCTGAGTTTTGAACTGGGTCAAACAAGTGAAAATATGAAATGTCTCAGATGTAATTGGTGAAAACTTGATTGAAGAAACAGAATCCAATTATTGCAAAGTGTTTGTTGCCCATCAGCTCCTTTGGCCTTTTTACTCCTTAAGATAGCTTCAGCCATATGTCACTTTTGCCACTAGAACAGAATTTGCTTACAAGCCAAGGAAAGGGAGAATTCCTTATAGTGGTATCAAGCGGTTTTATTACACATACACATATATATGTGTATATATATATATATTTCTCAAAACTGTCAGAAATCATTCAAACTTTTTCTTCTCTAGGGGATTAGATGTTTGTTTCAGGCCTTTTTCCATGTGCTGTTATGCAGCTCACCTTTTTGAGCTCTGTGCAGAACTTGATTGTTCAGTGGTGTTGGGGTGTTGGTTTTTTTTTAATTACTGTGTAATTTAGCTATTGTTTGACTGTTGGATACATCTAAAAGGTGTAATCAGAATTAATATCTACTAGGATAGAGCAGGCTATCCAGGCTATAGAGAACTTCAGGTGTAAAATGAGACAGGGAAGAAATAAAGGAAGGCAAAGAGAAAAGACATCTTGTTTCCTAGGGAAATAAATGCACCCTGCAGCATTCTGTTGCCTTGGCTGAACTGCTTTAAGTGAACAGGATTGTGTGAGCCAGAGTTAGCCACTTCATCATACCCAGAAAAATTAGCTGACTCTTCCCCAGACCAATCATTTTACAGCTGTCCTTAATCACAGACAGACCCCTACTAATTGGACCATGCTGTCTCTTACACTGCTGATTTTATGAATAATACACTTAGCAAAATACTGTATTATGTACTTGCCATTGTCTGGGTTTTTTACTTGTATATGCTGGCCTTTTCCCTGTGCTTATATTGAAAACTGTTTAGTAGACTTCTATTTTTATTTCTAGGGTATTTTCTCCTGAAGAATAGAGATTTATTACAGGTGAGAAAGAAAATCAGTTTGGTTTTTTATTTTATGGAATAACCTAATTTGACTTCTGCCTATACTGTGAACATGACTGTTTACAACAAAAAATTCCATGTCCTTGAGGGGTTTTTTTTGTTTATTTGTTTGGTTGATTGGTTAGGTTGGGTATATTCAGTTTTTTTTAGAGTGGTAAGAAATTGCACTCATATATAATCTATGTAGGAGCATCCAACAATTTTGATTTGCACCTAAAGCATAATCTTTTTCTTGTGAAATGTGTGTATCCCCCAAATATTTAATTTATGCAGGGGGAGAGATTCTAACGGTTTCACCAATTCCTTAGAATGCAGATGAGAAGATAGAAAGAACATACAGTTCTTCTTTGACCTTTGTCATTTATAATTGTCACCTGTAAGAATGCCTAAAACATGAACTTTTGTGTAGTTTTACTTCATGTGTATATATGCTTCCTAACTAAACAGAACAGTAATGATAGGCTTAAGAAACTCTGAAACATGGTAGACTGAAAATAATTAAAATATTCACCCTTCATTTGTTCTTCATAATTCATCTTGCCACACTTGATAATTATGGGAGAGATTAAAAGCTTGCTTGTTCTCAGCCAATCTCCCTTTCATACTTGATCCCCACAGTGAAGTTGCACTGCTGAATTTGTGGTATCAAATTCATTTCCATAGCAGCACAGATTTTTGCTGTGGCATCACATAAGTAAAATGATTTTGACTTCACTGTGGGGTTAAGCTGCTATAAAGAGAGGAGGAAGAGAAAAATAAAACCTCCTTATGGAGAAAAAACAACTGCAAAAGCAATGCATGTGATAGCTTGATCCAACAACTGCAAATCCTGTGAGAATTCTCCTTATTTTATGTCAGTGGGGCTGCTCAGTAGGGATTTCTTTCATACTAAGAAATAAAGGGTAAGTCCCACAGTGCGATCAATTTTGTGGGTTTTTTTCCCTCTTGAGATACTGTTTTTTCCAAGATTTAATTTAGCAGAAAAATTTGTCCTTAAAGCATATCTATCAGGATTATTTCACATACAAATATAATACTCACATGCTCTTTCTGATCACATCCTAAGAAACCCAGCGCACAACATTTAGCAACAGATGCATCAAGGAGTGCTAGATGTATGCACATAAAAAATGACAGCAGTGGAATGTTTTCCTTTTCTGCCTGGTGTCATTTAAAGGATGTGATGACAAAGGGAGTGCTTGGAGAAATCCAAACTACCACCAGGAAGAGAGGCAGGAAATGAAATCACTGTAATAAGAACTGTTGCCCACTGCTCTGCTAAGAAATGAAAGACACTTTGATGATGGGTGCAATAGGCTAATGTTGGTCAGTCTCCTGGAAAATAGAATTATGCATAGCTGGTAAACTCTGATAAAATGAAGACCAAAGTCAGTCAGTGGCAGACAAATACCAATTGTAGTCTAAAGATTAGCAGGCTCAATTTTGGACTCATAATGTTTAAAATTCTTCTACTGCTGTTTCTAAATGTGCTAGTTCAGCAGTGTATGCATATTTTTAAAGGAGGGGGAATATAGTTGGACTTCTATTCAATGCAAAATCATTGTAATTATAACAGCTAAAGCTAGTCTAAAAATATATTTAATCTGAAATCTAATTTTTAAAAGAATTATTAATTTTGAACCATGCTTTGGATTTTCATATTAAAAGTGGGTTCTCAGGGGAGGTAGACAGAGTGTTAAAGGCAGATAAAAGGTGTAGAAATAAAACGGCTCTTTCCTCCCTCTTTATCCCCTCTCAAAAACTCCTCTGTCTATTTGGGACGAGAATATACTTGACAGTGAAAATAGATGGTACAGGGATGGTGGAGTAAATGCACCTGGAACTATGCCACAGTTTGAACCATTCTTCCATCTATAATATTTTTGAGTTAAAACTCTATTTGTGAATTAAAATGCAACCTTTAAGCAAAAACATTTTATTGTTTTAATTTTGATAAATGGGAAATAAAAGTAAACAAGATGCTTCTTTTGCGAAATGTAACAAAGAGCCACATGATAAAATGAGAAGCCATTACACCTAATGAAGTGTCATGGATGGCAACCACACCAGGAAATTGAAAAGAAAACGCTACAGATCTTTGTAAAGAACTTGGCACCATATAGATGGAAAACAGTCTGCAGGAGAAATGAACTCTCTCTTTCTCACTGACTCACTCTTTAGGAGTTTCCCTACAGCATTAGCTGGAATCTGACAGATGGTATGGAGAAGATCAAGGCCGTGAGCCCATGTCATACAGCAGACTTAATTAAAATTTCTTTTTTCTTAGTCATTCTTTTCCCAGACTCCCAACGGGGCATTTAATGTGCGTGAAAGGGTAAAATCGAAGCTCTGCATATGGAGAAAGGTCCATGAAGAAGAAAAATGTTTAGTAATCTGTTTTAGCTACAGAACCACAACTGGAAGTTAACGGTGTGTGATTCCCAAAACGAAGTTGCTTCAACAGTGTTCCCGTGTGTCATGGTTTAGGAATGGTACTCCCTAATTCAGTGTCCCCACCAAGGCTCTCCAAAGCACTCCCTGCTCTCTCTGGATTCCCTGCTGCCCTGCTTTCCCCTGGGAGGGGAAACTCTCTCAAGTGAGAGAGCTGGAGGCACAAAAGGCAGAGATCATGGGTTGAGATAAGAACAATTTACTGGAAATAGCAACGAGATAAGAAAATTAACGGTAACAACAACCCTACTAATGACAGAGGGTGCAAGAAAGGAAGCAATTCAAAAGAAAATACCCCTCTATAATAGACAATACTGGATGTCTCCCTCTGCCACCAGAGGTGTCCACCAGAAGGCATTCCTTCCCCCTGGAAGAGAGGCCCGGGNGAGGTGTCCACCAGAAGGCATTCCAGGGGAATTCTAGGGGAAGAGAGGCCCTTTTCCTGGCCCTGGCAATGAGCTGAGGTGGTGGAGAGTAGCCTCCAGGTCCTGTCCATGCCTATTCTCAGAAAAAATTAACTACTGCAAAAAGTGACGATGTCCTGGGCAGAACCAGGATAGCATGATGGATCATGTAGCAAAGAAGACAAATTCATCACTCTCTCACCCCTAGATTACCTATTTTAGAAACACTGTATTGTATTTATCAGTTGCTGTTTAGGTTACTCATACAAATATCACACATCTCACGATGATTTAGATTTTGCAGTTGCGAGCAGCAGTTCTTTAAGGTACTGAAGGAAAAAGTTCTGAACACAATTGTTTTTTCATGCTGGGGACTAACCATAGTCACTTTGTTGATGCCAAATGTGAAAGTGAATATCCACAAGCTGTATTTTATTGCACTGCAGTTTGTACACAAGGAGTCATCAGCAAGGCTGAAAAGGGGGAATTAGCCTGCATTTCCAAAGGAACAAACCCCTCCCATTATACAATCATGGTGTGAGCCAGAAAGAAGTAATTCTGGAATGGAGATTGGCTATAAGAGATGTGGCCATTGCCACTCAGGAGTCACAGGGTGGGACAAACAGGAGGTGATCTTGATGGTTCAGAATGAGGTGCCCAGGAGTGAGTGTACTTCTGCTTAATAAATCATCAGGTTCCTTTAATATGTTCATAGCACATTTTGATTGTTTCATTTTTTCATTATAGAGTTGTGCCTGTATTTGTGTAATGTGTTGCTAGCATGGGAAGAAGCCTTAGGAATGCAAAATAGTTATGAGTGAGCACAGAGGGTTAGACATCACTCACAGATGGAAATGTACTGGGAGATGGAGAAGGAATGATGGGATGGGGAAACAAACGAAGCAATTGTTTGTTTATCCAAAAATGGGTTTCTGGGTATAGACTTAGTTTTGACTGGTTTTCAGGACACAGTTGCGGAAATACATTTATGATTACTTAAGCCCCATAGTACATAAGAAATATAATTGCAAGTATATAATTCCAAGTTTAATTCTTGATATTTTGTCAAGTTTCACGCTTCTAAAATCAGGTTAATAACCTTCAGGGTGATACTTCTGTACAGACCAAGTATACGTAGAGTGATCTTGTCACCCATAGCGATGTATTTTCAGCTGTCTGTATTTTTGTTCAGTTCTTAGACAGATGCCAATTTCTCTTTTGTTTTTTCATATGCATCCTAAGGACAGAAAAGCTGTTAGATGGATTGTCCAGATTCAGTCTGAAGGTCCTTCTAGGATTTTTGTGTTCTAGCCTTGCTTTTCACAAGTTTCTGTTTGCTGCATAGTTGGGATTGCATAAATAGTGATCTTCATCTGTATACCCACTTTCACTATGTTAGAAACTACATGGTGCTGTGATTTATTGATCAGTAATGATCTAGTTTGCTTTTCTTGTCCCCAGTGTTTTCTTTCTTTTCAATGAAAAAGTATCCATGAGTGTGTTTAACTTATTTAGTCTACCATCTGCTCAAAAAAGTTGAAAAAGTAAGCATTGTAAGAGTGTACTTTTATTGAAGAAACAATTTTTTCCCTAAAACAACTATGTCTTGTTAGAAATTAAAATGTTTGAGCGAGAAATGAATGAAATTTCGAATCTGCAGAACTGCAAACCACAGGATTTAATCAGTATTTAATCCATAAAGAATCAAATCTCACATTCACAAATTGAGGGGAATTCCTTAGGAGTCATTTGGTTAATGTTAATATTGTATTACACAGTAACCTGAGCTGGGGTATAGAAAGTATTTTGCAAACTTCTGAAAATAAAAAGATGTGACATTCCCTCATACAGATTATGTTTCAGTTTTGCAATTGTTTGCTATAGAGCCATCTGAGAGTACTAAACTATTCATTTCTAAAAATGTAGTTGTATCTATTCAGATTTATGTGCAGGGATGGCTCATTCATTTAAAAATTATGTTCAGTGAGGACATACAGTCGAGGTACACAGCAGAATTTTGATTTAAAGGATGTATGTTTGAATGGACTGTGGTGGTCCTTATGCAAGGACTTCCCAGCTGACTTCATAATATTAAAAAAAAAAAAAAGGCCAGATTAAAAAAATCGTGAGTCTTGGATAAGAAGATAGGGCTGTCTGTTTAAAGACTTATAAGCACTACAGAGTTTTTACCTGCCTGTTAGCAAGAAAAGAAAGTAAATACACAAAGCAAATAAAGTTTAAAAAAAAATTAAAAATTCCTAAAATGAGATCCAGTGCTGATTCCCATTATGCTTCCTAATGATGCTCATTACAATCCTAACTACATTTTAATGCTGAATTCTAATGCCTCCATTCATCATTGGGATGAAATACAAATGCGGACAATTGACACACTTAAGAAGGTTCACAGGACTGAAAACTAACTGTGCATATTTATCAGAACAGACAAAGCTGTGCTGGTTGAAGTTAAGGAATGCCTCTTAGGGCAAAAAAAATGAAATTAAAAAAAAAATCCAAATACAGATGGAAGAAAAAAAGAGTAAGGGTCATCTCCTGAACACAACTAGTGGTATTTACAGACTTTTTAGGGACAGCTTTCTTCTCATTAATTTTTTGGTGCGAAAAAACCTTCTTTGCAAGCAAATGCTAAATACAGAGAAAGCAGAGAAGAGTGGAAAAGAGCAAAACATTCTGAGTGATTTTGATAAATTAATTTGGAATTATGTTACCAGCAGTTTTGTACATTATAATCTTTCACATTTATATATTCACTCTAGGCATTTGAAAATTATTAATATGCCTACTCAGTTAGTTCTTCAAAATTATCAGTTGTCAGTGTACACCTACGTCTTATGATGCATAGCACACCTATAAAATTAATGCTGTAAACTGATCTTTAAGATTAAAAATAAATTGGTTCCAAGGTTTGAAATGCAAACATCCCAAATGTTTTATTTAATCATTGTTACGCTTTACTTCATTTTCTCATTCTTTTGTATAATAAAATCTCAACAAATGTGGAGATCTGTGATAATACTGAACACTAGATCTCAGTAAGTTATTTGGTGCAAGGGAAGTTTTATCTGGATGGTCAGCAAAGCTGAATTATCTTATATGTGAATACTAATTCTCAGTTGTCCAATATAACACAACCCTTAAGTTGAAACTAGAGGAATAAGGGTTTTTTGTAAAGCTTCTCCTACAGTGGGTGTAAATACATGAATTCTGTCCTTGTAAAGTCAAATGTTAATATAAATCTTCCATCAGATACTTTAGTTAGTGGTTTTCACATAATGTGACTGTCTTTGAGTTCCACTGAAACTGTACTACTGATTTTTAGTTAACATCTGCCTGTGCTGAACTAACCCTGTTCATGGTGGCGAGAGGGAGGAACCAAAGAGATTCTTCCTGGAAAATTGTATCGAGTCTCTCTTCTTCCTTGTAAAACTCCTTTGATTCTTCTGCTTGGTCTTCATGCTCTAAATTGTTACTTTTACTGCATTAGAAACATTTTTTTTTTCTTTCCACTACTCTATTTCAATATTTTGTCATATTATTTTCTCCCTTTCTCTCTTCACTTTTCTTTTACTCCGCTTTTTCTCTCCAGTTTCTTTTTGCTTCTTTACATTGCCCACTTAGCTATCCTTCATGCACTTTGGCTTCTTATAAATAAAAGTCTCATGTCCAAGTTGCCATGACATAAAAATGTAAAAATATCCTCAGTCAAAACTTTTACAGTTCTTTCTGTAGGGCAATACCCTGAGGGATTGATGGGGAGGAAGATGGGGGCTGTATACCACAGCTAAGTCTTTTAGAAATAGGTTAAGACAGTGCATATGTACACATAAGATTTAATATAATGCGTGAAAACGATTCTCTTGGAAGAATTTCTGGAGACAGAAAGCAAATTATGTTTGTAAAATATTTAGGTTTACTCTTCTGTTAAAACAATTTCATCAGAAAATTAAATTTGAAGCTCACTTCTCTGCTTAGTATTTGTCACTTTCCATTATTTGCAGTGGTTTTTGTTCCAAAATCAATTACGTTTTTCCCATTTGATGCTACTCTGCACTTCAATTTTTACTCTTTTAGCAGAAATATAGTTACTATTACTTTTAAACAAAGCTCATTGTTTAGTGGCTCTGGGTCTTGACTCAAAAAAAAAAAACAAACCAAACCATAAAAGTAGTATTACAGTAAATGAAGACTGACTAGGTAGGTTTAAGAAAGTTCAAAAGAATTTTATTTTCTTTTCTGTCTGACACATAGTTGTGGGCAATCATAAAGAAGTATTGGAAAGCTGGGTAAAAATATTGCTGTAATAAAGATTTAGAACTTTTAGGCAAATTACCTACCATTATTATGTCCAAAAAAGGAAGTCTTTAATGATAACAGAAAATAAAAAATAAGACTACATGGAACAGATCCTCATGCCCAACTTCAAACATGGCACATGCAAAGAACTGTCTATCTTTTTCTGCTCTATGATGTTTATATCCTTCAAAAGTAACTGCTGAAAAATTCTACCTATATGGGCATATGCTCATATCTAATTAATTTATCTTTCTGTTCTTCAATTACTTGCAAAATCTGTGTTGAAAGTGCCATCATAATCCATTTATCTAGACACAGTTAAATGATGTAGTTGAACTTCAAATAAGTATATTGGATATTGAATGGTCTTGCCTTTATAGCAGTGTTCTGCAGATTGGTGAACTTTTTTCCTTTTGAGCAGTAATGACTCAAAAATTTTGGTAATAGTAGCA
Source organism: Daphoenositta chrysoptera (assembly GCA_013397915.1). Lineage (NCBI taxonomy): Eukaryota > Metazoa > Chordata > Aves > Passeriformes > Daphoenositta > Daphoenositta chrysoptera. The sequence goes on along the minus strand of VZRO01000093.1, from coordinate 69,414 downwards.
AGACTTGAGAACAGATATACTTCAGAACTATACTTACATTAGGGTAATCTGAAAACACTCTCCATTAATTACTATTTGTTTTGTAAAAATTGCACATAACCAGAATACTCTCCTCACTTACAAACATGGGACACAGATCTAACTAGACTTATGATCTTTGAAGAAAATGGAAGTGGGAAAACGTTGGCTTATTTTCTGGTTATCCAAATGTTCAGAAAAGGATAGATCTGGCTCAGTTTTCTTCCCAACCAAGGTATGATATACCCACTATTGCAATTTTACTTTAACAGCGTTCACAAATGGCACACTGTGGCTCTGTATGAATCTTGACATTCTTGGGAGTTTTTGCTTCTGATCAGAAGACCATTAGTATTAAAAAAAAAAAAAGCAAAGTATTGATGTCATGCTAGGAAAAGTAAGAACTGAATGGCTCATGGAAGGTAGGTACTCCCTTCTAGAGGCAGACAAGTTCTAACTACAGCAGTGCTACATGTAAGGGAAGGTAGATGAAAGGTTTTTTCCCATGGTGTTATCAGTGTATCAGCTTTTATATACAATAAAATAGTCCCTGAAATCTAAATGTGAGTACAATTAAAATCAGACGTAAATTAATGCACACAAACCATGCACACACCTGTATGGAAGACTATTCAGGTTGGCTGGTGCTGAAGAAAAGTACAGGAACGTGATTCTAACAGAACAGTTATTTCTAGGTCTCATGTAATAAAAATGAAACTTTGCACAGCAAACTAGTCTTTTAGACTGTCTTTGATTTTCTGTAAATACATGTCTAGGTCTTTAAAAATGAACTACTACTAATAAAGCAACTTTTAGATTCATCTTGATCCTTTCTGGGTGCTCTTACTTAGAGTAAGAGTGATTGATACTCAAGTTATTTCCTGAAATGTAAATGATTAAGGTAATCCCATTAGGAAAGATATGAAACTGTAAATTTCTTATGAAGTAAAAATTACAGTGTAGTCTGATGTGTGGAGAGTCATTTCACAGCTTTGCCAAGAAATAAAAAGAAAATAGATAAGCTAGAATATACATCATGTGGTCTACTGGTCTGTACTTGCTCAAGTGATGCTGGTTGCAGTTGGCTGAAGGGTCAGTGTTTCATATTTTCAGGAGTTTCTAGGTTATCTACTTGTCCAAATTGCTCCCAATCCTTTAGGAATTTGTAGAGTATTTTTTCTGCATTTTGCATTGGATTTGAGTCCAAGTGTCACCCAGAAGTCTTTTGATCAGCGTGATGTCTTCTCTTTTTTTGTTTGATTTATTTTCTGTAAAAATATTTTGCACCAGAATTCCTGATCCCCTTATGACTGTTGTTTACAAGTGAGTATTGAGCTCCACAGAATTACAGCTGGAAGATACTATTTCACTTGTAGCTGTTTTGCTTTCCTTTCACGTCTTGTCTTCAATGGGAGCCAAGATTATATCTTCTTTATAAAGGTTATCTTCTTAAGACATGATTACAGAAATCCATTGTGCTGTTCTCTGATCCAGAACCAGATTTTGTAATTATGTAACTGCCCTTTAAATAGATACATTTGCGCATTAGGAGGCAATCCTTTCAGTGGTAGAGAAGCAAACAATGGAAGGGCATAATACTCTTCATCTGGTCCAAAGTGGAACGGAGAAGGGTAAAGACAAGTGTTGGAAGGAGAGAAAAAATGTTCAGAGGAGCTAGGTGTCATTTATCAATAGCTTATTGCAAGTGAGTGTTGGATGCTGTTCCCCATCTATTTGGGAAACAGAAAAAGATACCCAGAGCAAATCACTCTAATTCATATTTGCTAAATGGTTATCAGGCTTAGTGGCATTTTAAATATGTGCACAGAGAAGCATCAGCACCTTGCCCTTCAGAGACTTCCTTTGCATTTTGCCAGAGGAAAGTTCGTGGCATTTGAAGAGCCATGGGGTCCAGTTGAGACAGGCCACAACATAATGTCCTGCAGAAGAGATGGGAATGGCACTTTCCAGTGGAGTGTCAAAGACACACTCACACATTAATGTAACAATTTTGATTTTCATTGATTTCCCAGGAAAACTTTCTGATTTTCTTTCTAAGAGCACAATATGCAACCCAAAGGAAGAGACCCCAGCCTTGTGGGGAATGTTGAGTCTAGTGCAAAGAATTAGCCAGTTGGTTGCTGTGAGCTTTTTCTGTTTCTCCCTGAACAGATTGTGCTTGTGGTTTTAATTTTCAGTTAGTTAGCAAATTTATACTGTTGTAGGGAGACGTTGTTTAGGTTTAGGATTGTTTCTATCCTTTTCTTCTCCTAATTACCGTCTATTTTTAGGGAAATCTGTGATGTGAGACCTGATACCATGCTCAGGATATGCCCTCTGACAGAACTCTCTCTAATTTGTTGCAGCTTTTCAGTTCATTCTCACTGCATAGACTTGGTTTTGTTGCTATTCTTTGTCTTTCTTAAAATGTAAAGCTTGCTGAGATAAACTCTTCACAAAAGCTAGTCAGCTGAACTTTGGGGATGCAGTGCTTAAAAGGAAAATGGTATTTTGCCCTATAACTGTGTTTATTTGTCACATCTATTTGTTTATTTACTAAGTCATGCTGCAAGCTTTTCTATTCATTTGACATCTACCAATCCAATAAAGATGGATCAGAATTCCATCATGTTTTTTTCTTGAACCTGCTTTTAAGCACTAAAGTATGGATCTTGAGTCCAACATTCTGTTATCCTACATGAGCACATTTTACATTCTCCCAAACCAGCACATTAAAACCAGCTTTGGAACAAAACTGAACTTTTGTTTCTTGCCTTCACAACTTCTGCGGGATGTAATTTTCAGAACCTCAGTTATCAGATGGTTAATAATAATTTTATAGCTTTTAAAATAGAGATTATAATCTAGGCATTATTAAATTTGTTCTTTACTAACACTCTTTTCTCTTTATCTATGTTTTCTTTCTATTTATGGCATTTGCTCATCTAATAAAAGCATGGAAAAGTCATATTTTTTCATTCTTCTAAGAAGGCTGAACAAATAAAGCTCACACTTCACTGTCTTCATGCCTTTTATCAGCAATAAACCAGTTTTCTCTAGGAGACTGAACTGAAAGAAATTTCAGTAGGTGTTTGGCCCTCCTATAGAACTCAAGATCAAGCCTAATTGTGTCCTAAATCCTGCAGCAGCAGAGCACCATCAGTAAATTGTTACTCTTGAGAGGTGTTCAAAGCAGTTCATACCAAAGTTCCTCTGTCTGATATATTCCACAATGCATAGGTTGAAATTTTTAAAAAGGCAGAAAATCCCCTAACAAACAAATAAACAAACAAGAAAACAATTGTAACAAGATGTAAAGTAAAAATTGAAGATGCTAAGACTTGAAAGTGAATAACTTTTTGAAAATACTAGATACATTTTTCCTTTCAAAGCAGATTGACTTAGTAAAACTGAGCATTCCGAAAAGCTTAATAGTTGGCAGAGATACGTTATTATTTGAGTTGGCTAACCAAGGTACATTCTTTTTGTTCATCAGAATTTACAATATACAGCAGTGGTCAACAGCAATTTGCCTATGGGGTTTGCAGTGTGGAGACTGCAAACTCTTCCTCTTAGTTTCATATTTTCAAAGTTCAGTTAAATGAAGCAAATACATGAAAGTAATCTCTCTGGTGTTTTATCAGTTGCATTTGTGCTACAGATTTTTGTTATTAAGATGTTATATACTTGGATTACTCTGCCTGCCAATGCCAAGAGCATTTCTTAAAAATTCTTTTAAAAATCTATTTTTGATGATGACAGGTTGATATAGTTTTGGTGATGTTTTCTGATCTAGTTACTGATACGGTTCTTAAGGCAAATCTTGATAGCCTGCTGAGTTGATTCCTATTTGGTAAACATTGAATTTAATTCCCATCTTAGATATACTGATGATCAAAAAATTGGTCAAAGTTGCTGTTCCAGATGTTAAAAATGTCTTGAAGACAAGAGCAGTGAACTTGCTGTGCAGAGTTACATACTTCAGTATTTTTCTTCTTGGAAAGCAAATCTCTTTAGATGAATAGTGAAGTTTATTTTAGCAGAAAAACAAGCAGCTCAGCCCTCAGATAGTTATATATCTCATTTATATGTGAAGGATACTCTCTTGCACAAATTGGAAATCCATATAGCACTCGGTATAACTTTAGAAGTAAATATCCTTAAATATTATTTTTCTTTTTCACTGCTTTACCTATCCTCAGAATGTAATATTTAACAGAGTATTTATATTGTTCAGGTCTTGCTCTATAAATTTGCTGTCTGCAATTCAGAATAAGGCTGGAAGAACTTTGCCAGAATTCATCAAATGTGGTTGAAAGGAATTTTTGCTAGCTCTGAAAGAAGACGCTTACTTGCAGTATTTTTCTGTAAGTCTACCATACCCTAGAGCTAACTGCTTGGGTTGTGGGTATGATCTGAAAGTCAGGACCACTTTTGGTCTCTTCTGCAGCAAGGAGGAGGAAAATGTGGATTCCATTAATTGCCAGTACTCAGGTTGCATTGATTTAAAGGTGCCAAACACTGAAGAGAAGTGCTGTACTCATTTATTGTATTAACTGGGCCTCAGTGAGGCTCTTGGCTTCTTAGTTAATTTCTAATACTCTTCTGTCTTCTGATTCGTTGGTGAGGATGTGCTGGCTCAGGTGGTAAAAAAACTTCCTACCAGCTGCAGTTGTCTGCTGTTGCTCTGGTAGAAATACTAAACTACTTTGTCCTGTTTTACAGACACAGGTACACCAGAGAGAATGTAGGCCTTACTTAGGAATTAAGACTTAGAAACATAAGAGTTAAAATGAAAGACATGTATTAAAACTGAATTTGAATTTTTTTTTAGGAGACTGGCTTTCTTGTTCTATTTCTTACTGCCTCTCTTACAGAAATTCATAATCACCTGTATGGACTCTGTACTTTTTCTGTCTCATCATCATCCACTCAGTTGACACACCATAAAGGCTTCTCTATGTATCTATGTTTGACAAAATACCAGTGTTCAGATCAATCTCTTTAAATAGTTCATTACATCCTTCAGTGGCCTTTGTGTTCTCTCCTACTGCAGGAAAATAACTTTGCATATAAAAATTGCAACAGACCTGTTCTTCCAAAGCATCTTTTAAGCCATAGCTTAGCTATGCTATGGAAAATATTTTTTCAAACTGTGGGTTGTGTTGGACACTGACTTTAAAAGCCTGTACTGGGATCAGGTGCTAAAGCAGATCCATTTGGTCCCTGAGTTCAGAACAGTTAAGTGACTAACGTTCAATCAATATTTAGGCAACTAATTATTGATATTTGGTTATATTTAAGTTCTTATTTTGCAAGTATACCTGTGAGTAAAAATTTGCATTCTTACGGATTCGTTTTGATTTCCACATTTGTTAACGCACATTCTGGTTTGCTGTATGGCAAAGTTTCCAGAGCAGGAATGAGAATAGCTAGGCAAAAAATGAGAACTTAAAAAGTATTTCTGGGTCAGTTTACAGTTTCTTTTTTGACCCTTCACTAATTGTCTTCTACAGAATTTATTTATTTGTTTTCAGTATTGCTGTTTCCTCCTTGTGAAAGTTGTCGATTATAGAGTAGTGAATAAAAATTAGCATTCTTTTCTAAATCTGAAATTATCAAAAGCACACACTATTTTGCTACATGCTTTTGGTTTTTTTTATTATTATATACATAATTGCTATGACCTTGATGAGTAAATTTTTCTTCAAATAAAAAAAATGCATCCTTATGTTAAAAAAAAATATAGTTCTTCAATACCATATTAACCTGGGTTTAGTGAATATCCATGGTACATTTTTGTAAGTCTTGCTTCAAATCATTGCCATTGATAATTGGAGTGCATACTTATGTTGCATTATGCAGCATTTTTACTCCTTTACCTCTCTTCATTCTCTCCCATTTAAAAAAGTTCACAGCATGCTTTTATTTCTGTATGTTATACATTTTTCACCATATAGACAGAAAATGGTGGTGGGGGGGGACTGCTCAGTATTTTTAGCTACCTAATTTGTTCCACTGCTCATAATATTTATGCTTGTGATGCATCTGGATCATAGATGGGTGGTTATTATTATGGATCATAGATGGGTTATTATTAAGAGAATCTCCATGTTTTAAACCTTTAAAAATCCATTCCATATTTTCAAGTTCAATTTTTAAGTCAACTCACCATTTGTTAAAGCAGTTCAATTTAAAATAGGTTCAAAATTCAAACCTCTGCACATTGGTTCCACTTCAGCGTGCCAAAGAGACCTAATCTCACAAAAATGCTATTTGATCCCAGGAAGAAAGAAAGATAATGGATTGACCCTCTACATGAAACCATAAAACAGAATTCTGGGTTTCTGCCATTCAAATGAATAGAAACCGGCAGCAATTCTAACACCTTTCCAGTTTCAATTTTATTGCATCTGCAGGCATCATGCTGGAATGGTAAACATTTTAATGGTCAGACTCTGTCCACTTATACCATTACTATTTCCCTATTATCTCCAATTTTTTGTGTGAAACGGAAGCAAAAAGGTGTCAGATTGTTGCAAATGGAATGAATGGAGATGCCATTTGCATTCACTTCAGTTGAAGCAAATCCTCTTCTTTCCCATTTCTTTGTTGTCCTTCAGAGAGATCTCTTACAGCTTCTGAAAATCCGTGAGCCAGGCGCTATATTTAGATAATGCTGCTGAAACCCTGTACATCAGTCTGTCACCAATGTGATAATGCTAAACCTGTCTCTATAAAGAGTCCATCATTTCTTTTTAAATCTAATTGATTCAGATTAATAGAAAGATTTCAGCTACACATGCTCTGAAAAGCTTATTTTTTTTTTAAATAAGGATGACTCTCTAAAGAATTCATAGCACAGAAAACCCATATAAAAGCTGATCAGCTTATATACTTGTACCTTGTCCTTCAAAATAAGCTTAGCTGAGGCACTGTCCTGTGTTGTCCTTATTAAAAATGAACTTGCATATTTCCATTTCTTTGGCTAAGATACAAGTTGTGAGTGTCAAGTCGTATTTAATTGTTAAGCATGCAATACATGGAATTCTGAATGTACTCTTCCTCGAGGCTGCATTGGTTTTGAAAAGTTCCCCTTACTGGGCTATCTACCTCCCCTACTAGAACTTTGCTCTATTTTTGCTCCCATGTGCCTCTGAAATTTGGGCAAGTGAGCAGTTTCTTTAAAACCAGAGTTCTCTGTTAGGAAAACAAGAGTGTTTGGAGTAAATTGTCATGCCTGAAAATTCTTGTGCAGAGATACCTCCTTGGTTGTCATGAGGGGAGACCCCAGATATGGCTGATCCTCAGGCCTACAGGTGAAGGAGGAATAACCAAGAGATTACTGAGGTGAGGAAATTACAGCATTGACTGCATGATCTCAAGAACCAGTCAGCTAAACTGAGGAATTAGGTTTTGCATTTACAGTCAGCACTTTAAGCTGAGATGGTTACTGGGGAAAAGAAGTATGTTTTTCAGTCCAATACTGTTTGTTTCCCCAAATAGGTAGCACCTGAAATGACTTGTTGCCAGAGGATATAAAAGGAACACGTGTGATTAAGTGGGGATGTGTAGTCTTGGTTCCATGTTGGCTGTAGGCCTGCTCTGCAACACTGATTCTCTCCATGAAAAGAAACTACTGCTAATTGTAACATGCAAAGAATAACTGAGGATGAATTTAGCTGTGTTTACTTTCTTCCCATGGTCCTGTGGAGATGGGGGGAATTAATAGTATTTTCTTCTGTACCACACAGAAGAACATAAAAAAAAAACTAATCAGAAAAATTCAGCAGAACCATAAAATTAATTAAATTCCGGTAAAAACAGCAGTCCCAGAAGATGACATCCAAAATTGCCACAGACCAGTAGTTCATACATTTTCATGTTAATGTGTTTTGACAAATAAAAGTTTTTATAGTTTTCAGACAGAGTTTAAAAATATTTCCAGACAGCTTTATGAAACAGTAGCATGTGCCCCTCTCCAAATAAATCATTGTTCCTCCATCTGTGACTTCAGGACTACCACTGCCACTGTGGACCTGAGGGGCTGAGGCAGTCTTCTCTGATTTCACAGAGAGACCAACAGTATCAGAAAACAAGGATTTAGCCAGAAAAAGAGATAACTTACAGAGAGGAATCTGTGCAGTTTTTCAAAATATTCTAGCTGATGTTCTTTGTTCATATGACTTAGTTTCAGGCAGCCCTGTGAGGAGCAGGGAGTTGGACTCAGTGTTGTCTATGTGTTCCTTCCAACTTGGGATATTCTATGGTTCTGTGACCCTGTTCTCTTCCTTGCCCAAATCTCCTGGACTGGCTGTGTGTTGGACATTCCCTGGCTCGCCCTGCATCTCAGTCTAAGCTCCTGTGCATGGGCAGCACAGGAAGGAGGGATGGTACCTGCCCTGGGCCTGTACCTGGATGGAAACAGGAGAAGGCTATAGGTGAAACTGCTCCAGAATTTTAACAGTGTATGTAATGCCCTGGCTCAGCATAAAATAAAAATACTCTTATGATGTGCCTCAATACACAGACAGAGACAGATATTGTAGCTATGTATTCGTAACTACATGTACAGCCTGTCTTTTGTACACAAAACTCAGAATATAACGTTTATGGTATTCTAGAGGCATACATTTTGTACCTTGAATTCCCGAATGTTTGATAGAAATGAAGGCACAGACCCATGTCAAGGTTCTTTATAAGCCAGGTTCCAGCCTGGTGATAAGCTCTCCACATTTCCTTGTGGTATATATATTACGCTTTCTGCAAAAGAGAAGCTTTAGAAAAAAATCGCATATCAGCCCAAGAAACAGCCTTTATTGTTTCACATGCATGGAAAAGTCCCAATTCACAGCAAATTTCATACCATTTGGAAACTAACCATAGTTTCAAGCCAGACTATTCTATCTGAAATCCTCCAAGGCTGTTATAGTTCTGATATGAATTTGGATTCAAATGTTGTGGCTGGCTCATATGAAATTAAATACAAATACGGATCCAAGCACTCCTAGTGCTGCCAAACTATCCAAATTTGGTTTGAAATAACTAGTTCAATTTTTATTCTGAACTTGACCTTTTTTCGTAACCAAAACTGTCTTTCTCACATATGATAAGGCTAAAAGAGTGTGGTAGAAAAGAGTTTTTCAACAACACTCCATAAAATATCCTATGAGCTTGCGTTTGCCATTTTTAGATTACATGAACAATTTCTTGCAATTTCATGCAGTTAGAGCCACGCTTTTAATCAATCAACTTGCAGAAGGATAACTATTTTTATGTCACTATGCACTCACTTTGGTTACTAAAGGTGGTTATTTATTAACTTAAGTCTGCAATTATTACTCACAAAGTAAAATATATAGGATTTCTCCTCTCCAGCCTTTACAGGAGGAACATCCAAAAGAGCATACTGGGAGTGGTGGTGGTGGTATAGGAAAAAGCCTGAATAACTTAAAAATTGTTCCTTCAGAGTAGTTCATGTGTACATACCATTTGGATGGTGAAAACAGTTTTTCTCCTTGCTCCCTAGTGATTGCAGAGGATTTGCTATCTACCCAGATCATGTATTCAGGTTCTGATAAATTAGATCTCATTAAAACTCTACTAGATTTCACTGATGTTCATGGACATTTTTCTGTATTCCTTTTTCTATTGTTTCCCAAGCTTTTTCTGCCCTTTCTTGAGTGAGAAGTTGTCACTATCCATGTTTGATAGGTTGACTATCTGTGGTGGAGTCCTCAGGCTGGCTCATGGCTAAACATCCTCATGCTGAGGGTTTATAAATAATTTTCATCCCATCTACAGTCCCCCCACCCTAATTTTTATTTTTTTTCACTTTTGATAAGCCAAGGTGGTATAGTTCTGCTGATTACAAGGTAGGGAAATTACTGTCACTAGATGTGGTACAAGTATTGATGTCAGCAAAGGAGCAGAAAAATTCAGAGTTTTATGTTCATCATAGGTTTCCAAATACAAATCTTTGAATGCAATGTCTAGCTCCAGAAGTGATTAGTGTCTTTGCAGTCATGCAAAAAAAAAGTCCTGAAGGAGCACTTTGGAAACATCAAGAAAGCCTCCCCATTATCTTCCTTTGTCCTTCTTAAATCCATAGGTAGGAAATTAAATTGTCTTTTCAAAGTGTTGTCCTAAATTTTTTTTGAAAAGTCCTTGTATTTCATCTGCATCTATGTCTTTTATTTTACTTAAATTGTAAAGCTTTAACTGTTAAAGTCAATTTCATATTTCCTGCTTTTCATAGCATAAGTGGTGTCTAAGCCTCCAGTATCCTGTCATGATAACAGTAATTAAACAGCAGCAGCCCTGAATTGCCTAACATAGAAAAGGATTTGTGTATTGACTATTGAATGGGAAGGTCAGAAAACAGAATTCCTGTCATATAATGCTCCTGACAGAAGCTCAACATCCAGCATGAGTTTTGTTTTGGTTTTACAAGGTGCAAGGAATGCAACTTTTTATTGGTTTCTTTCTGTGTTGCTTTAGAGGCTGTGTCAGGAGTGTAGATGGAAGATGTAGAAGGAGCAAGAACAGCTGTGAAGGAGCAAGAATAGCAATTTTAGCTTCAGAAGTAGCGCAGGGACATTTTTCCTGGGCATCTAGAGGCTGTTGTGTGCATATTGTTGCAATCTGTAAAGTTAAAGTTGCAACTGTTAAAAGTTGCTTCGGGAAGAACAATTAAAAGGAAAGAATCAGCAGGGATTGTTTTTAAACCCTCTATTTTCTTATTCAGGAGTGCAGAATTTTCCCTTTTACAAAGTTTCTTATTGTAGCCTATTAATTTGTAATTTAAACTATCAGCAGAAATGTAACAGAAGTTACTTTCTCCTATACACGTAATGCATACACAGCCTTCTGTAGGAAACAAGGACTGCAGGGGTTGTGTACAATTTTTGCTCTGTTTGTTGCATAATGCAGAAAATCCTGGTAATCTAAAACCTAAGCACTTTTGTGAACCACCCTTCCTGGAGAGAAACACTTTTATGTGTTTCAGTAATAGGCAGAAAATAAGTTTGTAAAGTAACTGAAGGTACAATCGTAATTTCAGAGCAAATCTTCACGAAGGCCCTGAACAGAGCATTCTGTGTTGTCCAGCAAGTGCCATTTTCCTTCCTGTCTTGTTTGCACTTGGAGTTTCTTTCTGAGTACATGACAATAGGGGCTGCAATTGAAAGCAGATGGCAAGACAGGCATGACCAATAACACTCCCTGTGTTACCGATTCTTTAATAAAGTTGGGAAAATCAATTCAATTTCTAGCTTTTCTTGAAGAAGTGTTGCCCAACAAGATAGAGAATGATGAATGCTGATCTCTTGAAACCACTAAAGTATAAAGCGTTACAAAAGGGTTTTTTAATACAACAGTGTGATAAAGCAGGCTTCTGTTGATGAATCACAGTGATGTGGCTGTCCTAATGCTTATCTAGAACTGTGAAAAATGAAGTCATTAGTAAAAATAAAATGCAAATATAACTGAATGCTGGAACATTTTTCTTCCCATGTTTCAGGTTGGATTTTCAACTCCCTGTGTGACATTTACATGCACCGAAATGAAAATAAGATGCATAAACTTAGTTTCTCCCTGTACCTCAGTAAAAATTAGTGAACCAAGAGAGTTGAAATGCCACCTGCTATTAAAGCAAAGCTACCTGACAGGATAAAAGAGAAACCAGGACAGATGAGTATCATATACAAAGCATGAAAAGAGCATTGTAGTTACAATCCACAGACCACTTTCTGTCTTTGAACATCTTAGGATGAAACAAGGAAACAAAAAGGCATAGAACTTGCTGCCCCATTGTCAGACAAAGACTAATATCATAGTATCTCACAAATGATGAAGTTAGGATATTAAGATGCAGAATACTAATTCGATGTGTTATGCCTAGGTCACAAGCCTGTATTCAAATCCTACTTACAGCTTCAATCTGTCCCTGACACTGATTATTTCAGGATTACTCTTGGGATGCAGCTTCTGTTCTGGTTTTAAGGAAGCGAACTGTTCCTCTCTTCTGGTAGAAGAGGATGGGGAAAAAGAGCTGTGGACTTACTCTGTGTAATTTTCCTCCTCTTCATTCCTCTGAAGGAGGTTCCCTCCTCAAATGAATCATTTTGTGGTTAACTGTGCTCTGAGTAGAAACTACAGACAGGGCAGTTTGCCATTGCCTGGAGATACGTGTACCTACAATTGATCAATATAGTCTCTTCTTAAGAATATGTTTAGGTTATTTCTTCTCTTCATGTAGTCTGATCTCATCTCAGACCATAAAAATGTATTTATGCCTCCAACTTGCATGAAGCCTTCAGGCATTACAAGCCTCTGGCCAGAACAAAACCCTGAAGGGCAGCTGTCATCAGTGCAGATATTATAGGAGTAGCACGTTTGTCTTTTGCTTTCCATGCCACCTTCTCGTGTGATATCAAATTTTAAGATGGAGTTTTGATCTTTTATCCACAGGTTATCTTTTGGTATTTTGGGTTATCAAAACGTGGTTTATGAAAAGCTTAAAGAGAATGGTCTACAACTTCCTTGACAAGCTACCACTTTCTTTTGAAGGTTTATTTCACCTATTTAAGTCTTGATAATGGGCTGGGTATGGCATCTATGTGTATTTCTTTGATTTCTTTGATGTGATGTAGCTTAAGAGTAAGTTGAACACTAGGGTGGGAAGTTATACTAAAAATAGATCCAAATAAATAAGTCCAAAGCAGACTACCAAAAGAACACACTTCACAGCACATGTTTTTTGTTCTGAAACAGGAGAAAATAAAAAATAGGATAGATGGAAATCACATTAATATATGTTGCAGGGGGAGACGCTCGGGTAACAATGTTTGTAATTATAATATTCATAAACACAAGTCTGTACATCTAAAAAACAGAAAATAATGCATGAGACTGTTCTTTTTTTGTGAGTTTTTTGTCTTAGTGGGGCAAAAATATGTACTAGGCATTCAGAGATATTAAGGTTTTGATTTTCTTCATTGCAGGTTAATTTAGATATGTCTCTTATTTGTACAATTCATATGGTTCCTATCAGAGTGTACTGGTTGTGAACAATATCTTGCTTAGAGAGGCCCCAGAGGATTGTTTCCCAATATATGACAGCATGAATGTGACTATGTGTGTAGCTCAGTACGTTTGTATAGTGTAGTGGGATGGGTTTAGCACTGCCAGTTTTGCAGGCACAAAGATGCTGGTGGGCTCTTGAATATCCCTAATTATGTTGAAGACTAGGGTGGGAATTGTAAATGGATCACAGGATATATGGTTGCCTGGGTTTCCCCCCTGCTGGCAGCCAAGGCCCTGGCAGCACTCACTCACTCCCCCACCAGCAGGACTGGGGAGAGAATGGGTAGGACCAAAGGTAGAAAATTCACGGGTTGAGATAAAGGCAGTTTACCAGGGAAAGTGAAAGACACACACACAAGCAAAGAAAACCAAGGCATTAATTCAGTGCTTCCCCTGGGCAGGCAGGTGTTCACCTGTCTCCAGGAGAGCAGGGCCCATCACAGGTAACAGTGATGTGGGAAGAGAAACACCATCAGTCCAAATGTTCCCCCCATCCTCCTCCTTCCCCCTGCTTTATTCACTGATATACAATGACATCACATGGTCTGGAATGTCCCTTTGGTCAGCTGGGGTCACCTGTCCGGGCTGTGTCCCCTCCCACCCTCCCAGGCACCCTCAGCTTCCTCACCAGCCTGGCAGCACGAAAAGTGGAAAAGGCCTTGGCTCTGTGTGAGCCCTGCCCAGCAATGACAAAAACATCTCTGTATTGTCAGCCCTGTGTGCAGCACAAACCCAAAACACAGCCCCAGTCCAGCCACTGGGAAGGAAATCAACTCTACCCCAGCCAAAACCAGCAGAATAGTTCAGACTGGAAGAGACCTCAGGAGGCCTCTTGTACTTCCCCAGAGCAAAATCAACTGGGAAATCAGGCCAGGTTGCTCAGGAGTTTAACCAGTGAGATCTTGAAAGCTCTGAGGTTGGAGACAACCTCTCTGGGCAACAAGGTAAGATTGTCCTGGAAGGAATATTTCTTTTCCAAATTTGATCCACCAGATCAATCTTATGTTAAACATTTATTTTGTCTTTTTCGTTTTACAGAATTTCTGTTTCTGAAAAGTAACAATTATTCCCCTTTTTATAAACAACCAGATTATGTAAGCATTCCTCAGCACTTCTTAGCTAAAAAAGATTGAGATGAGAATACTGCTGAGAACGTGAAATTGGAAAGCTTGGATTAGAAATGGATGTAGTGGCTTTCCCCCTTTATGGGCTGGAACATCATCTTTCTCTCCTTGATTGTTATTATGAGGCCAGTCTGGAGTCTACTGAAATTCAGGGGACTCAGCCCTGAGTGAAAATATTCCAAAAAGATGATTTGATTTGCTAGAGTAACCTTCACATAATATGAGTGAATAGAGGAATACATTTTTAAATTTTTTTTTTTAGAGAAAATGAATCTGAAATCAAATATTATTTGACTACAGAGAAACAAGAAGCCTCTTCACCATTCATAATGTGTATATGAAAGATCATCAATACAGTATTAATTGTCCTGCTAATAATGATTATTAGCTTATTCCATAATTAAATTGATATTCAGTCAAAGAATGTAAGCCGTATTCCTCTGCAAAATGTAAAAATAGAGAAATTAACTAAGTTTAGGGAAAGATCAGAAAAGGAACAAGTTTTTCTTTGTAAATACTGTTAATAAATTCCCTCACACATTAATGGCTGTAAGACAAAATCTTGCAGTAACCAATGATTAGACAGTATTAGTTGAAACGTTACTTTTGTAAGAACTTCAGTATAAATGTAATTTAATATAAGTAGAAATATTTCACCAGTTAAAAATATTGCATGCAATTACTTTTATTTATTTCTGAGGAGAAAAAAAAGAAGTAGTATTTTCCTTCTTTGGTTAATCAATTTTTCTTGCATTTCTGTGAGATTTGGGGCCTTATTCCCCCAACCACCTATCTAGAATATGCATACATTTTATCAGAAAGTATTTTGCAGCTTAGATGATCCATCAAACAAACAGTGCAGAGCTGGAATGGTACAAGTTTGTCATCCAAAAATCAAATTTTTGATAGAAAGCTCCACATACACGTTTCCTTCACTGCTCTCAAACTCCATTTGATGAGACTGACTTACAGTCCACATCACTGGCTTTTTCTGAATTGTATTGTCTTTCCAAAGCCATGAGATTGATTAATAATGCACACACAGCACTCTGGTCATCAGAGAATAAGTGAAAAAACAGAAAAATATTATCAAACATAGCAGAATCTGTAAAGTTTTATCTATAATATACATATAAGGAAAGACAAAGGGTGAATGAGGTTCTGGAGTTCCAAACTTTGACTTTTGACTTCTGGCAACAAATGAAAAATCCTGAAGTTTAACCACTAATACTAAGTGTTTGCATGCTTAGAATACATGAAGTGAATTTTAACAAAATTGTTTTCTTTTCCTCATGCCATTTGTTCAAGTGAAGGTTTATTTATGCAGAAAGGGGCCTGATTTTAGTGTAGGAATAGTGCCGATTGCAAGCTTTTCGGTGGAGAAGTTTTTTCTGTGCTTAATATGCATTGTTTTTAAATTATTTGATTTATGTGGGACACAGAGCACAGACTGCTCAGTACAAAGACCTTGTTTCTAGTTGCTTGGAGAGGAGATCTGGGCAGAGAGAAAATACAATCACTGGGAGATGTCCCATCTCTATATAATACATCTTGTTAACACCAGGGAGTCACAGTAGTTGAAGTAATTAGATAAGGCTTTGTTCCTTTCACCTAAAGGAAAAGCCATGTGGTGGCAAAATATAAAAGAAACTTACTAGACCACATCTATTGCAGTTCTCTGTTTCCACTGAGTTGTTTTCTTCTGTAAAATGCTTACTCCAGAATATCGACATCTATAACAAGGGACATTAGGTGTTGTTAGTTCAAAATTATGGGTGTGCTTTCAAACTTAAACCCACATAATCCCTGGAAAGTATGTAAACTGCTTCAAAATGGACTTCAGTAAGGAAATGTGGGGATAAATGCTGCTTCCTCCAGGAAGATTCTGCCAGTTTTCAAAGTGAAAATTAAAATTCATCATTTCCCAATAGATTGAAGATTGATTTGCACTAAGGCATTTTTTGCAGCAAATCTGTTTTTATGAGATCATGAGAAGTCCATGTAAATCAAAGCAATCATTTTAAAAATAAGTAAATAATAAACAATACAGGATTTCTCACAAAACCAATTGTTACGCTGAAAACAAAAGGAACAGAAATAAAAAAAAAAAAAAAAACAGGAATGGGGTTTATATGGGGTATATATATATACACAGATATCAGTGTTACAATCTGGTTATTAAAATTGTTAGAAACATGCCTCTGATCGAATTAAGGTGCAAATCGGACCATATGCTGAAGTCAATAGTATGGATTTTATTTAACAGTAAATGTGAGGAAATGAGAGAAAGAGAGATAAAGAGAGTGACAGAGACAGATTAGGTCGAATACCTCACTTCTCTGTGGATCCCGGTGGCGTCCCGTGGATGCTCTCCATCAGATCTTCTTGGTGCTGAGGGTGCCCCACAAACATGGAGTTCAGTGGGTTGGCACTCACTTGGGCCGGGTGGGAAGGCCCAGGTACCTCCCCTGGCGGGGGCAGGTTTGGCACAGTCTCTGGCAGCAGCCTGTGGATCTGTGCCATCCCTTGGCACCACCAGCAGCTCTGCTGCAAGGCCTCAGCGCCGAGTCTGGGCGGCGCTTTGGGCTCTCTGGGGACGATGGCCCCGGCTCCGCTGCCCCTCACGGCCATGTCCCGGGGCTGCGGCCTTCCCTCCCCGGGCTGGGGGCTTCCCAGCCGAGCCAGTTTGTGTGAGGGAGGATGGGCGGTCACTGCCTGCGACCAGAGCCACAGCCCCAAAACTCTCCTCGTCCCTTCTTGGCTTTTGGGGGAGTGTGTGCACACGTGGCCTCAGCAGATGAGCCGGTGGGCTGTGGGCTCCCCCAGGCCGAGCCTGGCCCAAGCTGATTTTCGGGACAGCTGCTGGGTCTGGCTTTCTTGTGGATACGTTCTCCTCCCTCAGCCTTGTTTCCTTGTCCCTAGAGCAGAGGGAACGGAACAATCGCGTCACCTTTATGGTCTCTCAAGTTCCGTGAGGCAGCCGAAGTCCCAGGCCAAAGCTGCGGTCAGGTGAAGGACGGCTGGGCTCGGCTGGTCTCAGCCTCCTGGCAGAGTTTTGCCGTAAGGGGCAAAGTCCTTGCTGGCAGCGTTTAGGCCGTTGCCCCAAACATTTCAGTCTCTTACAATCAGTGAAAGAGGGTTGTGTCTCCAAAGATGCATGATTTCAGTTAAGCTTTTCTCCCAGAGATACTGGAGATCCTGACTCAGAGGAAACAAAGTCTCTAAGTCAACAAATTATAAAGGAACTTTAACAAGTTCTAAAGAGAATATTGTAATTAGTTTTAGGGATAAGGATGAAAGGGAAGAAATTTTTATATCCCTTTGTCCAACAGATAAATTGGTATAACAATGGTAGCAACAACAGAAATAATAGATATTAATATTATTATATATAGATTTGGAAATTCTTAGGCTCCAAAAAAAATCAGGAAAGTGAATTAGTGGCAGCAGGGAATGTCAAAGTCATGATGTTTCTCATATGATAATATCAGCTCTGTGCAGCTGCTTGAAAAATTTGCGTGTAATATCAAGAAAAGAACATCTGCTGCTCAATATGCAGGAGACCACCAAAGCTGCTGTAGAGAAGAGGTGGGAGGAACGGACGGATGGGAACTAGATCATGATAAGCAAAACAAGAAGTGGCATCCCAGTGAATGGCACGACCCCTATTATCACTTTCTAAGTCACTTACTCCCACTTGTCAGCCGGGGACTAGTGCTTGTGATGATGGAGGTACCTGCCATAGGCAGGTTCACCTGATAGTAAATTTGCTAACATGGGATAATGTTCGTGGAATGAAGGTTTTCAAGAACACCTAAAATACGTACTTTGAAAGTAACAAAATTCTTGATGTGAACTTGTGAGCACATTGCCTAACACCGTCTTCCAACAGGTACAGAGCTAACTTGGGGAAGCAGGGAGGTAAAATACTCTGTCAGATACAAGTGTGGAAAATGATACCAGAGTAAATGTGTAAGGATCTGCTTGTGACTAATCACATACAATGGGAGAGATGGGAGTTAGATGTATAGAAAGCTATTGCTTCAGACATGATTTTTACTGTCATAAGGGCCTTGTTTTTATTTCTGTTCAGCTCAGTAAAGTGTTTCACTTTTAATGGTTCACTACACTGAGCAGCAAGAAATTACAGGATGGAGTTCTCAAATGAATTTGCTACTTGCACAATGCAAAGAAAACCATGTGGATTTTCCTTTCTGAGTATCTCGGTAATTCAGAAATTCAGTATGACGAGTATGTAAAATATTATTTAAAATTTGCAGGGTTTATTTCATATATATATATTTATACATAGGCATAGACTGTCAGGAAACCTTTCTCTTTAAGAGTGATGATAAACCTTCTGGTTTTATTTCCAATTTTTTTTCACATGCTTATGTTACTTGTCTTTCTCTAACCTTCTATATCATCCGTTTAAAAAAAAAATACTATTTTGGATTATTTCAGGAACCTGTTTATGATGCAGCACTGCTCAAAAGATGTTTTAAGATGGGCTATATTTGGGTTGAGAGGAGCACAATTACCTAATAATCTAATAATAATTTAAAAATCTGTGCTACCATCTGTGCAAAAGCCCTGATAGAGGCTCTACTTCAGCACAGTATGGCTTGCTTAAAACATGAATCGGTATCTCTAGTGGGCAGAGGTTTTTTCTAGTTTTTTACTATCAGGACAATCTTGCTTCTCTATATTATATGCACAGGGGTCCATTTCTAGGAAAGAAAGGTAACTAAGAGAGTATTGCTGGTATAAAAAGTTACTGTACTTGCTATGTGCAACACTTCTGATTAATGGATTCTGTAAAACAGAGGGAACTGATTTTTTAGCATAATCTGGGGAATTTTGTGAGGTACAACATTATGAAATGCCAAGCGTGGTTATTAGTCACAGAGGGATCTAAGACTTTTGCTTATTTAATCAGTGAACAGAAATACTCCAAAAAAAGTGTTGTAATTTTGTGAGTCACTACCACTGAGCTATTTTTTGCAGAAATTCTTTTCTGATTTTGAGCAATGAGCAAAGCTGTTCAAAACCTGTTCTCTCTTCTGCCACACACCTGTGAGCCCCTGGGAGTGCAAGCTTGTGTGCATTTCTGGTGCTCCATAACTGCACACAATGCCCCCATGTAAACATAGATGCAGATCATTTTAGTCTTTCAGCTTAATCTAGAAATAACAGCAACGTAATACCGTGGATTTATATAAATATAAACGCAGTTCTAGTTACACATAAATAAAATCTACAGTCTGAAAACTGCAATTCATTTTGCCTTCAGAGCCTGAGGAATAAATGGTAAGTAACAGGAACAGAAAAGGGGGAATAAGAGCCTGAGGATGCTGCCTTATGCAATTCCACCACCTGCACAATCACAGAGAAGTTTTGCTTGGCCAGCTGGAGTGACTTTTGTTCAGAAAGCTTCTGTCAAGTATTCCTTCTCTTGGTATTCTCTTAGTCTGAATGGCCTGGTGATTGGGTTGGGAGGAAGGCAAGCAGAGGGGAAAATAAAAGGAGGGAAAAAAATACCTGTTTTTAAGACAAGACATTTTGGTTTCCTCTATGCATTGTACATAAAATAAAGAGGTTAGTAGGGCTTTCTCCCCCTTCTGTCCTTCCAGCTGTGGAAAAAAGGTAGGCTATGATACTTGATTACCTATCCAGACTCGGGCAGCAAGGAAGATTCAGGAGACATGTATACACAGAAACAGAATGGAATTGAAACACACACAAATAAATATTTACTGGTAACTATTTTGTGTCAGGGACTTTCTTTAAACCTCAAACTGAAACCTGAAATACTCTCCATTGCTGCACCAAATACCCATAACATGTAAAAGCAAGGCTTTATAGCAATCTTCTGGAGCATCCTGTTGTGTAATGACTTGTAGATGTTTATTTAAAAAACGCTTTGGAAGAGATTTTATATATGAGACACTTCTCAAAGTTGTGTCAAGTAAGAGACTTTCTGATAGGCAGCTTCTCATTAATGTTTGCCTCTTGTGAGTCATAATTCATCTTGTCACAGACTCTAGTGGCAGTACTTTGCTTTTATTAACCCGATAGCTTTGTTGACTATTCAGTGTTTGGAGCCATTGCGTAACAAGGGTCACTTTGTGCCTCCTCTCTTCACCACGACCTTCAGATTATCACTTTACTTTCCACTTCAGTCTAACATCCTGCTTTCATTTACTTGATGGTTCCATGGTTCAATAGCACTTCGAGAGATATTGACAGCAAATGGAAAAGTTTGAAGATACTCTTGTTTAAAATGACGGTCTATACCTGTTATATACCAAATTTATTTTCTTTCTCTTTTCAAATTAATGACAGTTACTTTTAGTGATAGAGCTTTGGTTTTGTTCTTCAACAATTACTGTTTTTTACATTTTCTTCCCCCCATCCTTTCCCCCTGCCCTACCATCCCCTGCCCCTCATGTCTGTGCAAGGGGTTCACCTCTTAGCCTATTCTGAGGTCAATCAGTTTTCTTTCTACTAGAAGTTAGTATATCCAGCTTTGGGAAGAAAAGCATAGTATTTTCCAAGATGTTGTAACTATTATGTACCCTGCTCACTGCAGCTGACATGAGAGCACAGCCCAGGGAAGCAAACACTCTGAGGTTCCCTGTGTCTTGACAGTCCTGAGCTGCTCTTCCATCCTGTAGACGTAGGAGCTCTTTCTTCTCATCTGTCCTGAAGCAGCCTCTGTGTTAGGATTGACAGATACATACTCCAGGACTCAAGGAAACAAATTTAGCTTCCAGATGGGATGTTGACTCACAGAAATGTTCTTGCATTCACGGGGATAATGGGGACACAGAAATACACCTACGTGGACTGCACAGTTTAACAGGGATGTAGAGTCTTGCTGGAACTGAGTCTGGTGCTGCATTTTTGCTTGAATGAAGTAATTGTTAACACACAAGTAGCTATTCAGTATTTCTCTTAATGCTTTAGACATATATTTCACAACTCTTCGTTCTGAAATATATGCATCTCAGAATGTCATCCTTTATCTTTTAAATTAAATTAGAAATATTAATGATGTGATATCCCTTGAGAGATAAGACACAACATGGAACATTTCTACACCTTTGGGAATATTTGGATACTTGCCCTCAGTTTAATTTGATAACAATCTGTGATATTTTGGTGAAAATTTCTATGTGTTTAACCTTTGTGTTACCCACAGTAAAGCACTCTAGTAATGACAAAATCAAGTTCTCTTAATGCTTCCTGTCCTGTTTGATTGTGACTCCTGTTTTCTTGACAGTCTTGGAAGCACTGCCATCTTTTCTCACATTCCTTAAGGGTGTTTCAACCCCCTTCAGTAAGGGATAAAAGCAGGGCACTCAAGTGAATTTATTTTATTAAAACTTTTTAGTGACCTTCATGTAATAAATCAAGTGAGTTTCATGTGATCTGTCATTAGCATTGGCCGTACTGGCTCGGGCACACAAGATGCTCTTGCAATGCCCAGTCCTTTGACTGTCCTCAGTATTTGATGTCCAGGGGAGTGCACTCCTGTTGTGTCCTGCATTTCTGAACGTGCATGTCAGGTGATTGACTCAGGTAGGAGGGGGCAGCTGGATGTTACAGTAATTGTCTCATTGTTTGCTGTTGTCATTTTAGTACTTCTTTTTACCAGCCTGGTCATGCGTTTGTTCATTCTTATGGCTTATGTTATCACTTTTACACAGATGACTTAGAGATCCACAATTCCTGTTGGTGTTCCCAGGCTTTGCCTTTGTATTTCTCTGCCTGCATCATCCCCATAACTGAATGCATACTAATCTTTTATTACAAACAAAGAAGTCAAAAAGGATTCCTTTTAATCCTGTTGTGTATGTTTTCTGCTCATAAGTACTTCATGTTTCAAATATTGCTTCTCTTTCCTTATGTTACAATACTTTTTGAGAGTTTTAAAATATTCATTATAATTCATTGTATAATTAACACCTTGCAGATCAAAACTAGATCTTTTCCCATGGATTGTATGGGATTTTTTTAAAATGCATCTCTTCAGGTATTTTAATTCTGTTTTTATTGCTTATATTACAGATCAAAAAAATCCCTGAAACAACTGGTCCCTGGTCTCTGCAAGTCAGGCAGAGCACAAGTCATATTATAAGACTACCATTTCTTAGTCCAGTGACCTAAATTTTAGATTACAGCAAATACAAAAGCAACTGCCTGCTTTTTACCATGCGCAATCACATTTATATGATTTGACTTCTTTTTGTAGACTTGCCCAGAATATCAATTCTGTTTATAAATTGTGTCTACTCTTTCTCTTTCCTAAACTGTAGGAGCTATAAATATAGTAAGAACCATTTTTGAACTGTTTTTTCCTCTCTGGTATCTTCTATATTAGATCTTGCTGACTTTTAACAGCATCATTTGTCAGCTTGCAATGTACTTTCAGTTTTGATTTAAACTTTATCTTCAGTTAATTTTTTCAGAATATCTACCCTTTTGTTACATGCTATTTATCACTTAATTTTTGGTTTGGCATAGGTTCTTTTTATTCAGTGTACACTTCCTGTTAAAAATATTTAAATTACTTATTAAGGCATGGTCAGAGATTGATAACACAGCTGTCGTTATTACTTTACCTTGTTGGCAGTTATGTGAATTGCATTTTAATTTTTTGCTAATGTCATTCTTATGCCCTTATAATATACCATGTTCAATTTATTTGCAGAAAGTTTTCAGCATGACAGCCATAAATACATACAATTATTACAACATTAATGGTCTCTTATCTATAAGGAGCTATGCCTTCTGATGTTTCTGTAACTGGTATGTTGACATTCATTAAGAGTGGCTAATCTTGTGCTAAAATTATGGTGAAGGAAGCATCAGCATGCTGCTTGTATTGAGCTACAGAACCAGCCTCAGGAGGAAAAGTGGAATCCAACTGGGAAAGCAAGGACATGGTTAAAAATTTGGCGTAGTTTAAGGGAATTCCTGTGCATTCACAGGTCAGATGTAGACTTTCAGCTCAGACTGACAATCAGAAAGTCTTTGGAAGAGATAACATCCAATGTGGGGAGCAAGTGAGATAAGATGCTACCAGGGGAAAGGTTTTATTGCTACATGGGGTAAGTAGCAATATAATTCCCTCCACCATTGCCAGCAGTTCTTGTGGGACTGGGCTTCTTCAGATTGACAGTTGTAGCATGGAGGCACAAAGTTAACTTTTGCCTAAGCTTTTGTCACACAGAACCTGAAAAGTAAATTATTCAGCTGGTAAGTGGTCTGAAGGTCTATATAAGGGAACCTTGTTTGCACCCTGTCGGCAAAAAACCATAGGTTTCTCATGGTAAAGATCTGTAAATTTGTTAGAATTCATTGGCCTGAGCTGTGTTCTCTGAGATTCACTGGGTGTGGTGCAGCTGTGTTGCTGCGGGGTGGGACGTGGCAAAGGGACCACAGCCGGGAAGGGATGTGTTTGTCAGACAAAGTTGTTTAGTTTTGTTGTGTTCAAGCTGCATGTCATGACAGACCAAACCATTCTTGTAGAAGCTGAGAAGCTGTGGACATTTTATTCCAATTCCTGATGTAACTGTTGTGTGTGGCTACCCCTCTCACTCTCCTCTCACCCAGGCAATACAGCTGCTTTTTGCACAGGAGCTATTCAATTCCCGTGAATTAAGCATTTGGCTTCTAGAGGTTGTGTGTAGTCAGACTTACCCACCGGCAGGAAATGTATTGATAAGTGCAGGGTTTGTGCAGCCACCAGAAACTTCAGGGACAGGCGTGTTGTTTGTAAGTGCTTGGAGCAGCACGCTAGGGACGTGTGACAGAGTGCTCCATGGTTATTTTGATAGGTGTGCTTGAAGACATGAAGAACATGCTACTGCTTTCTTGGGCTTCCAGAAGAATAATAGTGCCACTGTATGTTAATTTCTAACACCCCACCACAAGTTCTGCTGAAAATAGATATTAAATCATCAAAACATTAGGTGCTAACAGCGTGACAAGTGCTTTTAGCTGTCCTCGGGGATTATGAAAGACAAGATTGCCTCATCACTGTGGCTTGTGGCTGAGGAACCTACATGGGAAGGTCTGGAGTAATAGGCAGAACTGGAATAAGTTCGGTGGGTCTGTTTGGAACAGAAGACTGAAAACAAAAGTATCAACAGAGAGGAGGAGGAACCTTGGGCTCAAGGAGCAGAGTCCTGAGCTCTCTGTAACCACTCGGGGTTTTCTAGAGACACCGACAGACTTCAGCTCGTGACTGAGGTCTGTGCTGGAGCCTGGCTTGTGGGATACCTACGCCTAATTCCCGTGAGTGGTTTCATGAAAAACTACCAATTGGCCTTTTTTCCAAAGCCCTAGCTTGTAATCAACAGTTTGCACCCAGAATTATTTTTTTTTATCACATAGTGCGTACCTACTCTTCTATCAGAAAATCCTGGTAGCAGCCACAGGTGGACTTTTTATAAATTAAAATATTGATTTTTTAAATATTGATTTCACAAAAAGGTTTTTAATTACTTTGTGTTGTATTCATATTCATTTTCTCTTCCCTTTTGATGATAACTTAAGCTTTGTGTCCTCTTAACGTATAAATATTAACATGCAAAAATATTAGCAAGAAGAAAACAGACATTCAAAGCAGATATTCAGAGAACTTCACTATCCACATCTTTCTAACACATACTTTTCTTCTGGCCAAATCCATGGTGGTCTCAAGGTTTATCTTTTTATTCCTCTCATCTTGCTTCTCATCCAAGCAATATTCTTCTTAAAGTTCTTCTTAAGCTGATAATACTACTACAGTCAGAATATCTGGTTTTTATGTGTTCCCATTTTATTTTCCCCGTTCCTAAATACAGATTAATTATTCTGTATTCATAAATACCAAATCACTTTGATAGATTCATTAAATCCTTTTCTCATGTGCTACGTTTCTTTATTTCGTATCTGTAGTGGCAATTTGGATTTCCCAACCCAAGGCATTTCAATGCTTAGGATTTTTTTGCATTCCTTTAGATGTTACAATTTCCATTTACAATTTTCAATCCTAATGTGATGAATAATATTCTTATTTCCTTTTTTTTTTCTTTTTCAGTTGCTTTGTTGTTAAGTACTAATGTTCTTAATGAACACAGAACCAGTACTTTTATTTGGGGACTATAACTAAATTGACTTTGGCTGAATGTCAGTAAAAATCAAGTTTCTTTCTTCATTTTTCATCTTTCCCTTTTATGGCTTAAGAAACTTTAGCTGTTTATTAAATCTTCCTCCAGAATTACAGCTCAGCTTCAATTCTAATAAATCTTAGTTGATCTGTACACTTTGAGATTTCCAAAATGTATGCTTGTTTTCATTCTTCTTTTGGAAACAGTTTTATGTCCTTCTGCAGTTAATGCCTTTCCCTTCATATTTTGTCCTGTTGCCCAGCCTGGAAATTCCTAGTAAGTTTTTAATCTTTGCCTTGAAAAATCTTTGCCGTCTGCTGTAGTGGAGGACTTGAACTCTGTAATCTCACGATCTTTCCTTGCTAGTTACCCAAACTTGTCCTTTTGAAACTTAAAAAAAAATCCCTTAGCCCGGCATTATTTTGCCAAGTCATCCTGCAGTAAACTCACTCCATTATTAGATTTTTATCATGTAACTCTATCAGATGAAATTTATCATTGTTTTACCATATAGAACTGTAAATATCCTTAAGTCAAAGCAAAGCCTTCTCCTGCATTTGTGACTTCCTTGTCCCTGCCAGCTGTGCTGTTAAGTGTTTCCATATTAGCAGATGTTAAGAATAGCTTTGACTCTGCAGTCTGTACTGGCAAAGGTGAGGTCACATGTAAGTGCATATTTCCAGCATTTCTCCACCTTGCATTGTTACAGAGATAGCTTCTCTGTTAAAATATAAATCTTTAGTTCTGAACCCTTGGATATCTAACTGTAAAGCATAAGAATTTCTAGTGTTAATTTTTTAAACAAACAAACCAAAAAAGG
>VZRO01000093.1:0-43160 GCA_013397915.1 Daphoenositta chrysoptera | reverse complement strand
AAAAAAAAAAAAATAAAAAAGGGTACAAAAGCTTAATCTGAAGAGTATATAGTAGTGAAAAAGACATTTGAGATGATTTTGTTAAGCTGACAACATGGGAATGAACTAATGCATCTAAAAGGAGTACACAGATAAAGTTCATGGTCCTCAATGTCCTTTACAATGCTTGAAATGCAAATCAAAGTTTGAATTTTGTAATCAGCGATGTCTTGGAGAAACAGACAACAAATTATTGTTGATTTACAAAGTACAACTTGATATTGAGTGTAATACAAGGAAAAAAGGGACAAGTAATGTGGCACATCAGGGTATACACTATTAGCCATGAGATGCTGGTGTCTGTCTGTATCTTTGACAGGCATTGCCTGTTGTAGAATTGCACTGTAACACCTCCCACATTTTCCTTTTCTTAGTTTGATGTTTTTAGAATGTTATTTTTCTACAGTCAAAAATTAAAAAAAAAAAAGGAAAAAAAACCCCAAACAAAACCAAACACCAAAAAAATCCCCAAATAATCTTTGCATTTTTGACAAAATATTATCAGTGGAAGAGGATGATAATTTGTCACTCGGCAATTTTGGAGAGTTCTGTAAAGAAAGAAATAAATTACTTTGATGGTATTATTTCCCAACTGCAACACTTTCCATGGGACTTTTCTGATTTATCTAACATGTTCATCCATTCCATCTTTCTCAGTTATGACATTTTGCAGAACAATTAAAATGTTTAAGGAACATTAGCAACTATTAGAAGCACGGAGTGCAGGCTGTGGGAAGTATGATAGCGCCAGTCATTTTATCATCGGTGAATGTTTACATTGTTATAAGGAAATCGTAGTAACTTTTACCTGCTTATCTTTGTAGTGTGGGCCACTGAAATTTAAGAAATTAGGTTTTATTTCAGAACAGGAGATGAGGACTGTATTTTCTCATATGTTCTACCCTTGTGTAAAGCAAGAGCTGGAAGTATTTGAATAAAGCACCATTTTAGACCCGTGAGCAGATACGATGGACAAACGTGGTGGGCAAAGCTCATGCCAAGAATTTGAAACAAGCTGTTGGGTGCTGGTTCAGTAACGGGGAGGGTGTCCTGGGCCACTGCTGTGCTGAGACAATATCATGGATGTAAGCTTTGTTCTTCCCTTATAACCTCGGAGGTCTCAACGGCACCAGCCAATGTGTATTTCCTTGTTTTGAAGCAGTTTCTTTGTTGCATTTCATCTGCTGCTTGCTTGATTTTTATATTTTTTTTTGTGAGTTAAGGGAGAGCTACAAAGTTTATATCCCAAACAAGGGGACCCAGGAGTCTGTCCCAGATCCTAAGTCTTTGTGCGGGTATTGCAGGTGTATTCAGTACGTGTAAGGATGAATTCTCAGTGTACAGCACTGGCATCACTAGGCAGGAGCATGTCCACGTTTTCTGTGGAAAATAATGGGAACCCGGATGCACTGAAGGATGCAGAGGGCTTCTCATGTGGAGAGGTGCTGGCTGTGGGTGATGGATGTGGGCATCCCTGGCTGCAGGAAGGACAGTAGGTTCCCAGCCTTGGGTTACTGATTGCAGCCAAGTGGCTGCTTGTGGCAGCTGAACAGATGTGCTCCCAGACTGGCTGTATAGAAAGGCCAAAGCTAACACCATTCTGTGTTATCTCAACAATATTTTATTGTCAAGAAAAATAATTAACAAAAGTGCAGCTAAAAGCTTTTTTATAGCACGAAACTGTAACTGTGACTGGTAATTGATTAATTCTCTTTTAGGTGTCAGTATATAATAGAAATTCATTAAAAATAAAAACATGCAGATAAGATGTGGAACAGAAAAGAATTTATTAAGAAATTACAGCTGTTTAAACCCAACAGGTTTCTGGGTAAATCTGGCCTACTTTCTTGCTGGATAAGGAACACCCAAGTGGACACTCCTGGTAGTCACTACACTGCCTGTTTCTTACTGTGCTTTCTGCTTCCTTGAAGTCGCTGATCCCTCTCAACCCATACACCCACAAAGACATTCTTCACACTGCTTAATGGATCTCTGGGGCATCTTTACGGAGTTACAGCTGTCTGATACGCAAACAACACATGATCAAGTCTGTTTCTAAGACATTGTGGGAGTGAGGCAGAAGTTGTAAAGCTTGTACAGTTTACTGAAAGTGCACATTTTATCCCTCTCTTGGGTCTAGCCAGCTTTAGGTTTTCGACTGTATTATTTTTTGCTGCTGTTTTATCTCATTCCTGAAAACCTCTTTGTCTAGCCTTGCTTGCTTCTGTGAGCACTAGATCTCATCTACTGTCGTGGACTTCTCCTGTACTACATAAATTCGGGAAAAGACACATTAAAAATTAATGTGCGTACTCACATGAGGGAGAGGAGAAAGAAAGGAAATGTTGCAGAGTTCCCCTCAGGAATACAGAAACAGATGAGAAAAATTTTTTTTCAACTGCAGGAACACGTTATTGCAGTCTATGGTGAGCAGGATATTGAGGGATGGCAGTATGGACTTACAAGGCCTGTTAAGACAGGACAAACTCAAGTACATCTGAAGGGATGAGACTAAGAATAGTGAAAAACAGCAAAAAGAGATTTGATATCCAAGCAGGACAACCAAGGGAAGTAGTTTTTGAGCAATGAGTCTTTTGTTTAGGGACCATATCAAAGAAAAAACTTGTGGGAAGGAAGTAAAGAGGATACATCATGATAGTTTAAGACACATAGTCCTTGTCTGTCTACTGCCTTCTCCCTCCCTCTCTTTTTAATAGTCACTCAATCTATTTTAATGTGGAATGTCTAAGTATTTTTCTTAACAATCTCAAAACAGTATTTAGGGTTTTCTGGAAAGAAGTACCATTTTTACTGCTCAAACTATTATGGAATGTGTCCAGTGTTCACAAATACTTCCACAAAATTGATACTACAGAAAATGTACTATTCCTGGGGAAGAAGAAAATCTGTATGTTATCAATGCTTTGAATACTTAGCAGCCCTAAAGGCACCCACCTTGTCATGAAAGAGAAATAAAATTTAAATAGATAATATGTGCAATAAAAAAAATCATGCCATGGTACCATGAGGTATGGCATATATTCCACTTCAGAGGAGGGTTCATATATCATGTGTATCACACAGAGCTCTACTCATTAATTATTTGTTTCTATTGCAGCACACGATAGATTGAAGGACACAATCCAAGTTTCAGTTGACATATTAAAGCAATGCCATGCACAGAGATATTATTTATGAAAGAAATATTACACAATTGTAAGTTTTCAATAGGGCCTGCTTTCTTTCTCTTTTGAGGCAGAATAATAGTAAATAAGGTAAAAATCTTGACGAAAACACTAGGGATTTTATTTACAAAGCAATATCTTCCCTGTGGTTTTATCTAGTTAGCTGCTCACACTGGTATTAAATCTTTCTATTCGGAGCTGGTGTTCCACTCATCTTTAAAAGCTGGTGCAAGATTTGACCTCCTTTGCAGCTCATATCCACAAGTTAGTGGGGGATCATCCTATGCTCTGCTCTGAGATTTATGTGAGTGGCTGTCGATTGTCACTGCGTTTTGCTGGTAGCTGCCAAGGTGTTCCATGATCCTGCTGTGTCAGGATGAGCTCCCAAAATAAGGTTACTTAAACCTCACTGCACTCAAGCCTGTGTTGGTCTGAAACATCACTGTTATTGCAGTTTCATCTGCGGAGTCAGAAGTGTCATCTCAGTGACTTTGCTGTCCTTGAATATCGAGTTATGCCTTGGAGAAATAAATTAGAATATACACTCCAAAATAAAGCCCTAATCAAGGAAGTACAGGCTATTTTGTCTCTTTCTCTTTTGGAGGAGGACATAGGAATATGAAAACGTATTTTAAAGCTGAGGCAGATCAGCTGGTTAAGATGAACCTGGTAAAAATACAGGATCAGATGTCCGGAAGACTCCAAACAGAACTGCTTGTTGATAACATGTTGTGCCCAAATTTTGAATGCTGTGGAATCCTGAGTTTAAACACAAAGATAGGAGCTTTATTTGCATGCATGTTTCATTTAGTCACAGACTGTCAGGAAGTTTTATGTACGCAAAGTGTTACGGAAATATCTATTCCATCATTTATAGATGAAGTTTTCAAATTTACATACTTAATTGCAGAGACTACACAAGTGAATGTCAATGCACAAAATCAAGATTTCTTAGTGCAAAAGGAAAAGAGCACAGAGAGCAACTGTGTATATATGTATAGAATTTATATTTATTTTGATTTATTGCGATTATTCATTTTGCCACATTACATGAAAAATGAGAAAAATTCTTATTTTGCAGATTTTTAGTGACAACTGAGAAAATGGTGGTTAATTAGTTAAAAATATTTTCTGCTACATTCAAGTGGTGATTCAATAGTTTGCACATATTTTATACATGCAATATTATCATGTTAACCATAAAACCTCCCCTCAGCAATGCAAACAAACCTTCTGTGTTGAAATCCTGGCTGTTGTTGTAGATACTGGGAGAATTTTCATGGCTTTAGGAGGATGAGGATTTCATCTGCAGCCATATCCCTGGAAAGAAAGATTATTTTTCTTGATACTAGAAACCATTATCCCAATCTAGGATATGATGTTGGGTCTGTTTTTAACACCATCAAATTCATTTCAAAATCTGGTCTTGTTAAGGTAACGGTTCTGAGGTAGCTCACACCCATAATAAATTCACCTCCATGGGTATAGTGAATCAAAAGCTGAATATTGACCTTGCTGCAAAATAAATCAGGATATTTCATTGAGATGATAGATAAATAATCTGAGAAGTGTTTTCAGATAAAATGGGCTGAAACCCAAAGAGATGATGTACTTCTCCTTTTTTTAATAATTTTCTTTCTATTTTTATTAGTTTCAAGTGAAAAGGTATTCTCTATTTTTTGCCTTTGGGCAGGAGATGGAAAACTGCATCTAAAATTCCCTATTTATTTCTAAATAATACAGTACTGTATAGAAAAGTCATAAAAACAGAGACTGCAAATTGAATTCCAATAACTCTATCCTGTGAAAGCAAACTTCCATCTAGTAAATGAGAAAGCATTATTGACAATTATATGCAAATTACCAGGCTTTTGGCAGGCTCTTCAAAACTATTATCTTTTGGCAACTCTGTAAATTACGTAGCTATGGCAGCAATGTAGAATTGCTCATTATACTTTATTGATACATTTATGTCTCCTTATATTGGAATATTTTGCTATGGGTCTTTGGAGACTTTCTGTGCTTATTTCTGTGCCTCCATTTCTCTTGTGCTCTGTACTTACCCCCACCCTCTGAGTCGGAACTTCCTATAGAGTCACTGGGCCAGAGGGAGTCAACTTCTATCATCATCGTCATCATCTCCACCCACTCTTCTTAAATTCTGAAGGCCGTCAAACAAACAGGCAAAAATTAGGTGTCATTTTGGTATCATAAGGCTTCCCTGGAGACCACTGCATATCCTCCTCCCTTTTCAAAACCCCTTTTCAAAATCCTGTTTCTTCTTCAGCTCAGATCACGTATTCCTCTACATGCCCCAAATTCAGTAGCCTACGTTTCTTCTCGAGCTGAGAACACATTTTCCATTGCCTCTGTGCTACAGAGTGTGCGCTCTCCCTCTCTATTACAGCTTATATTTAATAAACGAGGAACAGGCATCCTGTTTATGTTTATTCATAACAAGTTTAGATGTTACTTTTGAAGATAAAGAAACAAGTTTGATGATATACAATATCAGCTACACGCTCTGCACTGATAGCAAACTTTAGCAATCAAGGAAAGATAAAAAGGTTTTGGAGAATTTAATCATGTACTTCAAAGTAGGCTTAAGAACATATATTTCAGAAATTGAGATAAAATATGAATGTTTAATTTATCTTCTTTCTTTTTTACCATGAGTGTTTCTGATTCCGTTGCTAATAACCTCATTGCTTCTGTCAGCCAGCACCTCTTTTGTGGGTTTTTTGTTGTTATTTGAGGTTGTTTTTTTTTTCTTTCCAGAAGTAACTTTAGTTGAAGAAAGAATTTTTTAATTAGCTTTTAGTTTTCCAAATGATGCAACTGTTGCTTTCCTTGGGTAGGGGACACACATCGTTTGGGGTGACTTAATACATTTCACAGGGCTACTGGCAAGGAGGAAAGTAATACCAAAAATAACCAGGTCATAAGGAGTGATGTGCTTAGGTTCTCCAGTAAAGAACCCCACTTCTTGAATAACCTCTGATGGTATCTCTGTGTGATGGTAAGTACAATCACACTTTATTTTCGGCTGGTTGTGTAGTAACATAAGAAACAGGTTTCTTTAAGTGTAACTGCAAACTTGTTTGGGCAAGATATAGAACAAAATATGATGCACCACCCTGCCAAATATTTGTCCTTTTACCTTCTAGACATTGCTAATTGGATTCTAGTGTTAAGGACATGTATAAATACAACTCAAGATGTGTCTGTGCCCTTTCTCATAAAATCACAGGTCAATTCTTGCGTCAGAGTCACAAGCAAAATATTTCGTTTTACTTAGGAGCATTTTTTTTTGCCTGGAATGAATATATTCTCACCCAAACTGAGTCCATTTGCCTCCATGCCTTATGTGACACACGGTGTGGTTGGAGAAGAGCAGCTCGTTGTGTCCTTCTTCAGACCTTTCAGCTAATCTTCAAACTCTAAGAGTCAGAGTGAAGGGCAGCTGTCACTGAAGGAAATATAGTTTGTTGCAAGACCTAAATTCATATTCTTTTTACAAATCCTACTGAAGTTGAATTCTCGTTCATGTTGGTGATATTCTCAAAGACCCCTTTCTTCCTCCATATTATAGCTATAAAATGTCAAATTCAGGGTAAGACATGACTGGGGTCAGCATATTTCAGAATCCAACAACTATTTCTCCAGCACAAGGACTGGTAGCAGGAAAAGAGAGACAGAAAGAGATATTTTATTTACTGGAATAGGGATACAAAGAGTGCAGAAAGCATCCTTGGGATTGTTTACAGGGATCAACTGAATGAAAACCTTCATTTGCACTTGTGGAGCTTCATAGAAAGAAATTAGGACTACGTGTTTAGGGTGAAATTTCAAAGTGCTTGGTGTTGACCTAACTGTACTCCTGTTAA
This sequence comes from Daphoenositta chrysoptera, assembly GCA_013397915.1. Classification (NCBI taxonomy): domain Eukaryota; kingdom Metazoa; phylum Chordata; class Aves; order Passeriformes; genus Daphoenositta; species Daphoenositta chrysoptera. The sequence continues at coordinate 36,049 of VZRO01000093.1, read as the reverse complement.
AGTAAACAGTTAAATAAAACTTTGACTGACTGGACAGCTCTGCTGAGGATTTATGAGAATTGTAACTTGCTTAAAAGTTACCAAATGAAAAAAAATCCACTTAGTCTACCTAAGTTTTTAAGGGATAAATCTCGAGGAAACCTGTTTGAATTCCTTTGTTCAGTTTTTCTCTCTGGAGGTTCCATAAAAGAGATCACGATAAGCCATTGGGATCAAGTGAAAGAAACAAGGGATTAGGTGTCTTGGTGGCAAATAGTGCTGACAGCAAAGTTGCTGGTTAGTATAGGATGCTGTTAGCTTGAGATAAGAGGCTCTGAAGGCACAAGCAATCAGTTACCAGTTTTATGAAAATGAAGGTGCTCATCTATTATTTTAGGTTTCTAAATTTTGAGGCTTGCCAGAGCAGAATCTCTCTGGTACTGATTAGCATGTTGAATCACTTGATAAGATGTGTGCATCAGCTAAAATGAGGGGAACTCAGGAATCAAAGGAAAGGAAATTACTCTTTATATCCTGTACTTTCTTTGGAGTTCAAAACTAACTGATTCGAAAATAAGAGGAAATATCCCACATTTATGCTGCATGCATCTCTTTCAGTGCTTCACGGGACAAAGGAAGAAGTCTGTCTGAGCACTGTGTGTTAATAGCTACTGGGGAGCAAGCGCCGCCTTGCTCACAACAACCTTCAGGCTGAGGGCTGTGCCTGCTGGGTCACCACTCTGAAGATGGGCACGATGAAAGGTTTCTGTTCAAGGGGAGAATATGAGAGCCATTTTTAAAATGTATTTCAGTTTAACATTACTATTTAATATCCAGTTTGTGGCCTCTCTAAGGTGCTCATGGTAGATATTTTCTTACACGTAGGCAAGCATAGTTCAGATAAACAAACGATATCTTAAGTGACTTCAAGAGCTGACCCACATAAGGGATATTAGTCTGAAGGTCAGCCTTATGAACTTCAAATGCAAGCACCATCTTATAAAGACAGCTCAATAATTTTAACAGTATGCTCCTGTATTCTGTTTAAACAGCAGGACTGCTATTTCAGCATATTAGTACTGCTAAGTGAGTGCCTGCTGTGTTTTGGGTCTTTGCAACACCAGCTTTTCAGTGTGTGTGACTTCCTTCCTAGCACTGCCTCAGTACACTTTCCAAAGAAGGCACACTTCCTAACAGCTAGAAGCTACCTATAAGGTGTTATGTCCTAGTCTTCCTTTTTTCCCAGGTTATTTTACATTTTTCTTCTCTTGTTCTTCTTCCAGCAGTAGAATGCACAGGCTCCCGAGAGAATTCCCCCCGGCTACAGTTCATTTACAGCTGATTTTAGAAACAGCGAGAGAAGAACACTTAAATCAGACTGTGTCTGCTACCTACCTAGTTGAAAGAAGGGAGTGCATAAATCCAGATATTAAAGTAAATAGAGAAAGAAACAGCTGTTTTATGGGAACTCTAGAACCTTAAACCCCTTGTTTGTTCTGTATTTCAGTTGATTATCTTAACCTGTTCTCATTTTCCCAGCAAATGGCTGCAAAGGGAAATGCAAACAGACAAAAGGGAACAGCAAAGAGGATTTAAAAACCGCATACCATTATAATAGAGCATGAAGAGTTTAGGCAGAGAAAATCACAGACTCACAGAATATGCTGCACTGGAAGTGACCCACAAGTATCATCGAGTCCAGCTCCTGGCCCTGCACTGGCCATCCCCAGGGGTCACACCCTGTGCCTGAGAGCATTGTCCAAAAGCTTTTTGAGCTCTGTCAGGCTGGTGCTGTGACCACTTCCCTGGGGAGCCTCTTCCAGTGCCCAGCCACCCTCTGGGTGATGAACCTTTTTCTCATACCAAATCAATTATTAATCAAAAATTACTCAATCTCCCCTGACACAGCCTTCTCCGTTTAAAACGAATACTGGCAGATGTTGTACTGTGTAACCAGTGCCTTACGTGTTGGTAGCTGCAGGATATTTTGGGAAAAGTGTGAAGCTGGTATTTAGGTTACTTTTCTTATTCTGTTACAGTAATGCGTGGGGCATCCCTACCTTGTATCATGTTTGATTTCCATGAGAGACCAATGGCAGTGGGAGAACAAAAAAGTGTGACTTGATAAATCTGGAAAGAGCTCTTTTTTCAAGTCCCCTTCAGAGAACATGTGGTCTTTGTAGCCTTTGGAATTCTGCCTGATTAGAAGAAAAAGCCAAATAATTTGACACAACAAAGCAGTGTACAACTTCAGCTTGCTAGCAGTGCCTTAGTAGCTTGCCTGTCTTTCCAGAATGTGACAAGTGCCTGAGGAAAGGCAAACAACGCACATTGTGAGAGAAAAGGAAGGAGTATTAAGTGCTGTTGATTTCAGAGAGGGGGAAAAAAAGCCTTTGCATGAAAAATGAAAATAGAAATGCAAATCAGCTCCAAATACTTAACATATCTGATAAACAATTGTATAAAAATAGAAAGTGGAGACAATAAAGACCTTAAAACATTGTGTAGTCACACTGACTGTCAGTGTAGCCTCAGGTAGCTGAGGAGCACGCCTATGTACACTGCCAGGCACGAGCACATATCCTCACCAGTCCATTAGACCTTCCCAAGTCACATGCAAACATCAGTTCCCAAACATTCCCGTTTGTAGTCACACTAATGAATAAAATTATATCCTGGCAGCTGAAATGACACACACAGGAAAAAATACTGCTCAGCATTGCCTGAAGCACCAGAGAAAAAGTATAATAGAGAATTAAGAAGCTAGGGGGAAAAGGGGGGAAGGAGAAGCTCGTCAAGCATATTGTATTGTTCACTGGTGTCAATCTGCAGAGATCATGTTTGAGCTGATCGTGCCTGATCTACTTAATGGCTGTTTTCTGTAAGCTGTACTTCAGCTATTCCACAGTTTAGAAAAACATCTTACGCTGTCACATCTGCAGAGAACTTTAGATAATAATGCATCTTACAAAGAAGCCTGAAAAAGCAATGAATACCGAATCTAATGGGCCTAAGGTGGATCACAGCTTTCAAAGAGTTTTTGAAAAGACTTTTTAACAAGAGGTGCACTGCTTTATCATGAAGGATACCTACATCAGTGTCTGTCAGCCCATCAGTCAGTTACTTGGACAGCCTTTGTTTTCTGTGCTGGTGTCTCTCTGTTACAAATGCAAATTTTGGAAAATGCAGGCATCTTCTTTCTGAATACTTGGTAGAAGCAGTATTTTGCAGTGCGGTTTGAATTTCCATTTCCAAGCAAGGGCTTAGATGGTGTTATAATTTCTGTTTAACTTGTGCAAACAGATGCCATAACAACACACTTACATCTTTGCAACCAAGGTCTGCCTTAGGAGAAGAAAATTCTAAAGGAAAATCTTAATATAAGTTTTAGCAAGAGATATTTTATTTCAAAGGACATGTTATTTAAGATTACAGAGCTCTTCAGCCCTCTTAAAGTCCAGTTGAACATGACCCGATGACAGTGAATTTCCCAGGTGTGCGGCAACTGCAAAGTAAAAATAATTGTTAAGATCTCAGACCAGCTTCCTAATTCGTTATTATTAGGTAAAATAGAGTGATTCTCTTGAGAAAATATAACACAAACTCTCCTTAACTCAGTAAGATTTCCACAGGATTATTCCCTATGAGGGAAAGTACTCAGAAAATGCTAAACTTACTGTTTTTTCCCCTTTACTAAGATGTGGTTTATAACTCCCTATACCTTTAGGGCTTAGTCCTTTCATCAATCAGCAAATCAAATAACGGCATTAAACATTAATAAGATAGATAAAAACATATGATTGTTTTTTCTTTCAAACTGCAAAACTCAAGTGAAGAAATGCCATGGCTACAGTTAGCTGTAGTCCCCTGTTGCTGACCTTTGAGATGAAGGGTATGCTTAGACTGTTCTTTTTCCTTTTGGCTTGATAATTTGCTCCCCTGGCCAACCTGAGCTAGATGCTCAAGGCTGTCTTCAAGGAGTTATGTTCTGTTGTGTCCAGTGGCTGCCTGGTGTTTCCAAAAGCTCTTGGTACCTTCCCTCTTGTTTTAGACTGTGGAGCTATGGCATTTCTGCAGAAATGGCAGTTCTCTCTATCTCAGGGAAAATGAACAACAACAAAAAAATACTGAGGAGATGGTGGTGTAGTCAGGCAGTAGACTCAGAGGCAATAAATCCATGTTCTGTTTATTCTTGTCAAGTTTAGGCCTTTAAATTTTGGTGAAAAAGCAAACACAGGCACAGGAGTCCTGAAATGCTTCCATCACACCTGCATGCTGTTGTGAAATGCCCTATCCTTGCTCCTTGCTCCCTCTAGCCTCTCTGTGCAAACTACTCTCTTGAATTCCCATGTAGTTTCCCTAACACCTCCCACAGCACACTAATTTTATTCTTACTGAAAGGTACTACATGATAGGACATCCTTATATCTGAATATCCTCATTTTTTACTGTGTAAAGCAATAACTTTATGAAAAACTTTATTTTGGAGGGATATGACATGGTTTGAAAGGCTTTTTCTCTCTCAGAAACCTGATTCATCCTCTTTTTTTTCTGAAAGCTTATTTATGTCACCTTAGCTAAATCATGTCTAAAGATAATAACTCATATTCCAGTTGCCAGTAGGGTGTTTTTTTTATGTTTCACTGGTGTAGGTGAGAAGTAAGTAAATCCATATTCTTCTGTGCTGAAATTATCATTTATTACAGTCTGTTGTGTTTGTATTTCATTCTCTTTATAGTCAAGCTATAAAGCCAGCATTTTTTTCTCCACAACTTTCATATTATGTTTACATACTTCTCCTACACACATTTTATGTCTTCTTTCCCCCCCTCAATCTAATTCCAACATGCCTTGCATATGGGCTGCCCCAATTATAAGAAATCTCCATCAAGTAGCCAACTGATGAGGTCACTTGAACTTTTATGTAAATCAGGAGGATGGGTGGCTCCAGGACTGCTCTTTGTCAGTCCATAAGAAGAGTGCTATGGATTTCTTCTGGAAATCTTCCTAACAAAGTTGAGGACAGGAGACATATGTCAGGTGGTTTTGAAAGGCTGCAGAGAAAATACACAACAGCTAGCTACAGTGAATTTGCACACAAACTCTTTAGCTGAAAGGGCAAAAGTCACGATAAATACTTCACTGCAGAATGAAAATAGTAGCTTTCCCCGTCTGTCTGTTTTTACCAATTTCTGTCACTGTTGAACTTTAAAACACACTTTGCAGTTGAAACCTGCAGGTTTCTGGGGTTTTTATACATAAATCACTAAAAGTACATCTCATACTAATTTCTGATGGTAGATGGTACTTGCTAGGAAACAATCTACAGAACCCAGGAATAGTACTTGAAGTCTAGTGAAGGATGTCTGGGTTGACTGAAGGAGCCTCTAAGCTGTCACTTAAGTTACTGCTCTTAAATGCTTGTCTGATGTTAATTTGCAGCTATACACACAAAAAAAAAGTTAACCTGGACTTTGCCATTGTATATGGTAGTCAAAGTTGGTTTTCATCATATCAGCCTGTGCTCTTAATGGACATGTCTTCAAAGCAGGTGGTTGTTTCTCCTCAATTCAGCAACTCCTTACTCCCTCTCATGCCATATTCTCCATTTTAAGTTTAATGCTTTCATGAGAGGTATAAGAGATGGGAAAAAAACCCAGGGCACTGATTGCTAATGGCTTGCATTAGTGAATTTTGTCAAAAAATCTGGCACTTGGTATCGTTTTGCAAATTGTTCTCTCTTAATAGTAGCACTTGACACACTTACTAAAAATTGAACTTTCCATTTTGCAAGTTGGAATCTAAAGAACAGCAATGCTTTCCAAGCAAGCGTGCAGCTAAGGCACATTTTATATAACGGGATGAGCTTTGTTTTTAATAGCACAGTCTGTCATGCCTTGGTAATGAATCCAAATGAAAACCATGCAGAACGAACATACCAAGAATGAAACAAAATTTCAGACTGTGGGGGTTTTTTTAGGTTGTTTTTTTTCGTCTTTTTCTCTCTCCTCTAGCTAGCTAAGGGATTGCAAAGGCTTCTAGAAATGGCAGAAGTTCATGTCATAGAGTTTGGCAGTCAGTAAAGTCCTCCACAGCTCCAGTGTATGCATGGTAGTTACTGACTGTGCAGAATCAGTTAAAAAATTACTCCATTAAGTAGCAGTTATTCTGCCAGGTAAAAATAAATACATTTATGCCTCCTCAGAGGTCCATCAGGGCTGTGGGGCTGTGGAGTTCTTTTTTTCTTTTCATTATTTAGTCTTTTTTTTCTCCTTTACTTCTGATAGCAGCTTTTACAGCTGAAGTAATATGGCTTGTAAAGTTAAAATCAATTACAGTAGAATATCCCTTATGGATATCCTGTAGAAGATAGCCTGCATATGCACTGCAGGTTTCATTTCAAACTTTGAAAGCTGTAATCTGAATTCAGTACATGTAGCCATTAAGAATTAATACAAGATATAAAATCTCACTCACAGTGTTTATAAAATGTCAGTCAAGTAGCACCTGTTGCCTAGAGTTGTGTTAGCACAGTAAGCTCAGGGTACAATGAGATATGTTTCAGGGATGTTTATTTTGGAAACCTGGGGAGAAATGGAAAAGATGTTTGAGCTTGGGACACTGGGTCCTCAATGACTGTTATGGGTGTCAGAGATATATATATATATGTCCTCCTACATAAATATGTATGTACACATGTGGGTGCATTTAGCAAAGTTTCTGTTTTGTTGAAGCTACCTGTACAATCTGCACTGAAGGAAAATCTGGTCCTGTGTTCTTATGCATGGCTTTTCTGTAATCAGGGTGGCCCAAATCAATGTAAGGCTTCAAGTGTCAGGATCAACATGGAAACTGTGCCTGAGGCAAAAGTGAGTGCCCTGCAAGAAACATCAGTATTGCTGCGTGAGAGGTCAGTGTCACAGGGGACTCTGGGGCAGGGGACACCTCTTAGGTCAGAGGAAAGGTTGTGGGTGATGCATTCTGGCTCTGCAGGACAGCTGAAAAAACTCCCACTGCCCAAAGCAGAAACTCATCCATTCCTGTGGTTAAGGGGCAGGTATGTTCAGGAATTGCAGAATTTGAATTTTTGAGAGGTCTTTTGTTTTGTGAAAGTCAGTGAATCTTAAGCTGCCAGTCTATTTTCAGAAATACTGCAGGGTTATGCTTTCCTCCTCTTTGCTTTCTTTGGGCTCGCTCTTGGAGTATAGGTTTGAGATTCCTCAGATCTCAGAGGGTTAAATTGATTCTGACCAGGCTGCATAGACTAAAAATTTGGGCCAAGAAGTTCAGTAAGTTTGTGTGGTTTTTTCTTTCTAAAGCTGCTTAATATATTTCATGTTATAGTTTTTTAAAATATAATTTTGGCTTAATATAATGTAACTGTATTTACTTTTAAATTACATTAATCTTATATGATTCATACCTTGTGTGGGCATAATGTGCATGACACAGCATGTTAAAAAAATTGTCTTCAGATGTTGATAAGCTCTTTGAGGGAAATGGAGAAATGATGAATGCACAACTCCAGCAGTTCCCCAAATTTCATCCTGGGAGTCAGCACTAATTCTTCTGTTGATACATTCCTTTTAATAAAGCAAAACATTGTTAGCAGCATGCAATATACACAAGCACAAAGAAATCTCAAATTGCTGTTTTTGCTCTCCACTGGTATCCAGCTATTTTCATTGATAACCGTACCTTGCCAAAGTGCAGAACAATGATTTTTAAAAGGCAAAGACCAAAGTACCATACTGCACTGGTTTAATGACACACAAAGGCAGTGAAATAGAGGGATACCATTTTTCTTATTTCTTCTACTTCTTTAAGAAAGGCAGTTGTTTTCCTGGAGTGGAAAAATGTCAGCTTTATCCAGTATTCCCAGAAGCACTGGTCCAGTGCATTGCATATTTGGAGAGTCAGTGCAGTTCAGGCACAACAAATTGTAAAGGTTCATCTAAAGCTATGCAGTCCCAAAAGATCTTCGTTTGGCACTTTTGCCTTGAGAAGTCCATGGAGGCAATAGACTCATAGAAATTTAAGGTGTTTACAAACTGTGTGCCAGCTACTACAGCACTTTCTAGAATGCTGCTTATTCCATTTGGGTAGATTTTCCGTGCTTAACTGTGACAGGGTAGCCTGACACTGCTTGCATGGCACTAACAAAAAGAGGGAGGCAAATGTCTTTCTCTGCTGCTTTTCTTTGTCTATCTGTGTTTTATGCAACAACATTTTTGCAAAAAACCCCATTTTTTTCCTCAGAAAATAACCCATACCCAGGTTTCCTTAGTGGTTAACTAGACAAGACTAAACAGGCAAGTTTCCCTCTGTGCTAAATATATGCNTTTCCTTAGTGGTTAACTAGACAAAACTATTTGTCTTGCTTTATTCTAAAAAGGCAAGTTGCCCTCTGTGCTAAATACATGAACACACATGGAGAAATTTCGGAAAGAATTTTGTTCACAGTGCTCTAGTTCTCAGGACAGGACCACTTAAGCTTCCTTTTCATCTTCAAGGAGGATGTTATGCCTGTAGCTCTTATTTTGTCAAAGAACTAGTTGTCCACCTAACTCCAAAACATGGACTGAAACATAACCCCCTGAAATTAAGAAAACCTTGGCTTTTGTCTCCAAAAATTACAGCACTGTTTCCTAGCAATTTTTTCATTACTTGTGAAGAAGTATTAAAAGAGTGGTCAACAACCCAGGTATTCGATGACTTAGGAAAATGTGCCTTCTTTGGACATCCCACAAGAAATGTATAGTGATAAATACACCTCTAACCAATGCCCTGAGGAAAGCTAGTGAGGATGTGGAGTGATATGTTGTAATAATACCTCAGTATGCATTGGAATACCAATTTTATGTCTTTGGAGAACTTACATGATGGTTGTAAGTGCATATAAAAAGTGAGGCTGAAGTGGCTTGCCAGCCTTATGTTAACAAGATAATATGCTAAAGGAAATTTGATACAGATTCCTTCATCATCCTGCCATGCAGACAAACTTTTCCTCTGGGACTGAATATGATGGAAGAGTTTTTTTATTTTTTTTGTAAGAGGCAGAAAAAAAGTTTCAGAGAAAAGCCTTCCAGCCTGATGTTTAGGTTCTAGTTCTCTAATGAATGTATAATTATTTATAACATCTGGAACGGTTTCAACGGCAGAGAGTGAGAGCTTTAAAAAATAATCAAATAGGCTTAGTCCAAAATGCCTCTTATTGTAACAGTTATGATAATCATCAAAGGAAATACAACATGTAGAGTTGAATTAGAGATGGGAATGAAACCAGCATCTCCCAAATCTGGGGTAATTGCAGTGAGCACTGAATATTATAATTATTGAATGGTGGTGGTATCACATAATTCATGGTAAATCCATCCTTCACAATCACCTGTTATGTACAAAAACTTCATTGGAATTTGTAAAGAGCTTCTGAATGACCAACACAGTCCTGTGTTTTTCCTACAAATACTGCATTTATTAGGGAATGTGCAGCTCTCATTCCAGTACTTTAGGAGTTTGATTTCATAATCAATTAATTAGTACGTGGTGGGTGCTAATCGTCTTGTGTATAAATGCTTGTCTGTATAAATAAGGGTCCTTTTTACAGTGAAATACACCACTTTCAAATATTTATCTCTTTATTACATAAATCACTTTATATGTAATCAAAATGCTTTCCATTTGATGGAGACTCACAGAAATGTAAAATCATCATGATTAATTGCTTTTGAGGCTTTGACACTAAGTTTCTTGTTTGTGTGAAAGTCATAGTTCTTTCAATGATGTTATATAGTATAAATTTGCTTTCCATGAGGACTTTACTAGTCATAAAGAATCTAATAGAATTCAAAATCTGATTTTTTATAAGCTCTGGTCACACAAAGTCAGCAATTTTGCATAACAAAATCCTACTACATTAGGTGAGGAAGCTGACAAGGATGATGATGATGATGATTATCTGTATTGCATCAATCAGTGCTGTTTTACTTTCCTCAAGCTGTAGTCAGCTTTTTTGCTTTTTGGCAAACTTTATGTGTACTTCTACTTTCATTTTGTGTACGTGCTAAGAATGGATGAAGAAAGGCAAGTTGACTTTCATCTCTATAATTAACACTTGCATGAAGCATAAAACGTGAAAATTAGAAATGAGGATGTAACTGAGGGGGGAAGCTGAACCTGCCTGATCTTTTCTAGTTTGAAACTGCTTGACAGATCAGCCCTTTGAGATTCAAGTTCTATTTAGTGAAATGTCAGTCGGAAGCTGCTGAGTGGGAGGGATGTCGTCACTCACTCCTCAGAGACAGCTAATCATATCTTGGTGAGGAGGAAGAACTGTTTAATTCCTGCAGGCTTCAGTTTTCGGAGAGCTTTGTGAATTACTTTTTGTAAATATATTCTGCTAGAGGTAAGCAGGGCGTAAGTACACGAGCTCAGACAAAAGCTTCCAACCCAAGCTCTCCAGCAGCCATTCTCAAGCTAAAAGCCCCAGTATTTACTCCTTATTTCTACCTGCCAGCATCTTTTTCACACCAAGGAAAAGAGGCAAATAGCCCCAGTTAAGCTAGGCAGGGGTAAAAAAACGGAGTTTGATGTCATTGATGTGTTTCAGTGTTTGCTTTTGTTTGCTGCCCAGAGTGTAGAATGGAACTGTACTGGATTTGGAGATTCACTACTAGATTTACTTTTGAAAAGGGAGTGCAATAATAATTTTGTAGCATTCAGGTTATAAATAACATAAGATTGAGCAAGGTAAGCAATCCAGGGTTGAGTTGTCTGAGGTAACAATGCCCAAGCTTTAAAAATGAGTTTTTAATTATATGTGAACTTGGATGATGCAATAAAACTTTCAAGTACATTGTTGCCAAAGAATAGAAGTCGTAGCTCCATCTTAGGTTCTAGGCATCCCAGTACAAGCTTGGGAAAGTAAGCAGTTTAAACACAGCTTTTCCAATCTCCTAGGCTGAGTAAACCCTTGCTGTGCTTCAGCATGTGACTTAGATGTTGTGTATTTTTTCTTACTCCTGCTGGAGACTGCTGTGGCTGATGCCACAGGTTCTTGGGCAGCCTGTAGCAGGTTCTTGCTGCAGAGACCAGGTGCTGCTTGCTCAGTTTGGGACAGAGGCTCTGACAGCCTCCAAAAGAGACACTGCACGTAAACACCTGTCAGTAATGTCATCTTTCTCTGGGACTATGGAGTCCTTCTCTTTCTGTTTGGTGTTCATGGCTCGGAGACTGTGGTGCTATGGGAAGATGAGTGGGGAGTGGTAGACGTGTGAAGCAGTAGAATTTTTCTGGCAAACCCATAGGCACTTTTAGGACTAGACAGACTTCTCTGAAGATGACACTCTTTTCTTCAGGCTCTCCTTTCTGGTTGTGCACTTTTTTAAGCTTTCCAGTCCTGGTAGGGATCTTGACTGAGTTCCTGTTTTAAGAACTGGAATACACAGTAAGAAACCAAGTACAGAACTGTAGTAACAAAAGATGAAAATGATTAGGAAAAAAAGCAAACGGATTTCTTTTAAGAAAACATGAACTCTGTAGAACTGACTTTAAGCAGAACTTGAGATAGGTGGATAAATAGCTTTGTATACCTAGAGCTGAACAAGAGAACAGTATAGACACACCTGTAGAGTCTAGAGCTAGACTCTGGTCTAGCTGGTCTGAGGGTGAGCTCTGCTGTCCCTGCAAAGCTTTGCCTTTGGAAATACAGAACCCCACTGGCAGTTAAGTTCCTCTGTCCTGTATTTCCACCCCTACCATATTTACTTTACAGCAGAGGACTGGCCAGAGGGGACTGTAGTTTTACTTATGGTCTGATTATGGTGCCTCTGGAGAGTAATAAATAGAAAATATTTAACTGGCATGCTGTATATTGATTAAAGATTACCAAAATGAAGCATGCTTATCTTTGCAAAGGCAATATAGTAACAAAAATGGTGTGTAGCCTTTATCAATGTAGCTTAAGGGTTTTTTTCCTGTTATCTTTGAGTCCATTACTTTCACTGTCCATGCATGCGATGGTTAGGGTTGTAATACAGTCATGTAGAATAATTTATTAGGTTAGAAAGCTAACAATTGTGATAAATTATTAAAAATATTTTCATTTTTTGCTGTAGACATGTATTGTACATATACCTTGATTAAGGTATATGTCAATTTCTAATTGATGCGTAGGAAGTAGAATAAATTTGTGGGCGCTAAGATAAGTCCCTTGATAAGAAGTGCAGGGAACAGATGACAAAATTGTTGTACATGAGTAATAAGTGATTATGAATCTCCCACACATCTTTGAGCACAAAGAAACAAGCAAACAACTTAATATCATAAACAAAAGAGTACACTTTAAAGCTCAAAATTTCAAATTATTTTTACTGCCATTTAGCTTTACTTTTACCGTAATTAGTATCAAGCAGACAGAATTTAATGTGAATGTGTGAGCGTGTATGAATCCAACCAGACACGTAGGAAAGCACAGATAATATATTTAGTGCTTGAGCACAGTTAGCAGAGCGATGTCACTGCGCAGAGAGATGTTCGCACTGTATAATTACCTTATGACAAACACATATATTGGGATTATAAAGAATATTCAATCAAAGAACTATGCCAATCTGCACAGTATATAATTTTAAACAGAAGCTTTCCAGCTGTTGCCAGTACTGCTGTCAAGTTTGCATCTAAGCACACTCCCAGCACTAGAAAGTCTGATTTAATGCAGCTCCTCTGGTCTGAATTTTTAAGAGTCCAGGTTCTAATCCCCAGTGTTCTTTCTGAGCTGTGCAAGACCAACTCCTTACAAGTGTCAAAGCACCTAAAAATGTAAGATTCACTCACCCAGTAATGTTTCCAAAACAACTTTCCCATCGTTTGCCCTTTTACAGTGTCTAAATAACTTTTAAAAGGGTCTAGTATTGATTATATCTGATGAGTAAAACAAAAAAAGCCAGTATGAGCAAAAAATAGGGATGATTTAATTCTTGGAAAATTATTTTCCCTTTTATTACCCTCCCAAAAACGGAGGGTTCAGAACTCTGGGTTCAGAGACAGGGAGAGAGACTAACACAGTGGTGAGAGCATTCATCAGGTGCATGAAAGGTCAGGGTTAATATTCAGTGCTGCATTTGTCTGTGTGAAATGAAAGATTGTCAAGGCTGAGACTCTCCAACAACTTCACAGCCAGCTGCAGGAGAGAATGAAATCCAGGCACTTTACCTGCTTTGTTCATAAATCTTGTTCACCACCTACATCCTTGGATGATGGGCTATTATGAACTATATTGGAGGAAGAAATATAGACATCTACCTACCCGTCCTAAAATGGCACAGATCAGTCTATATATGTGTGAGAGAAAGTGTGTATACACACAAAGTTATGTATATATTCAATTTGGTGCCAATATATTTGCTAATAAATAGTCAGAATTTTCCAGCCTGCCCTGAATGGCTTTCTGTCAAGCACCAGACTAATGTAAAAGGAATGGTATGTACAGCTGGGACTTCTGAATTTTAGTTTGCCTTTGCCTTTAACATTTAGCTAATGCCAATTAGTGTTCCACAGTTAATAGGAAAGAATCTGTGTTTAGAGGCTTGTAAGTCTTTCCTTTCTCAGCTCATTAACAGTGATGTAGTAAATAAGATCTAGTACTTTCAAGATGTTTTCCAGCAGAATTAGGAATATAAAAACTATAGTTTCTGTTTTTTTTAAAGACTAAAAGTGCAATACATATAAAACAAATTGAGAATTATGATTAACATAGAAAAGGCCTGATGACTTAGTATATTTATACAATATTTGTTGTATAAATATTTATACAAAGGGAGAGGAAAACATCCCAACATTAAAAAATGTTAGTGATTCCTGGCAGGTCACCCTTCCAACCACTGTTTATAAGAGAAGAATACTTTTGCTTGGCCCATCTAAATAGAAAAAGACTGCTTTCACGGGTGGGTTTGAAAAAAGCAAAAAGCAGAAAAGTTGTCCTTCAGTTCTCAACCCCCATCTAACTCGACAAAAGAGATTTTGTAGAGAACACCACAAGATTTAAAGAAGAATTGGTGGCTTATCAGTATTGTTCAGCACAAAGCTGCAAATCAGCCTGTTTCTGAAGAGCAGATGGGCTATATTAAATAGGCTTATACTTCTGTGCCGCCAGATTCACATAACTGAGCTCTGAAAACAAATCCCCTGGTATTTGATGAAATCCCTAAAGAAGGGCCATGAGGATACCCTCCCTACCTTCCTTGCCTGCCTTTACATTACTTTTTGATGACCAGACCCTGAAAAATGCTTGACTGGGGCCTAACATTTTAAAACAGGCTTTGCATACGGAAATTCATTAAACTTAATCTGGTGGTATCAGCTGTCAGGAATTCAGGTCAGGTTCCGTGCCTCTGAGGACAAACAGCAAGTAGCCTCTCTGAAAGTACTGCTGCTTCAGTTTTGACAACCACATACTTGGAAAAAAACCAAGAAATGGGTAAACTGTGCAGCCTGAAATTTCCTGCAGAAAAGAAAGCGTCTCCAGAAGATTGCAAGGGCGCCAGAGAAGCAGTTCATTTCAGGAGAGTTCTTCAAGTGAAATTAAGCCCAGCTCCAACCACCATCTCTCATGGCCAACTTTAACCACCTGTAACCTGGCTCTTTCTGTGCTATTGGGGTGAGGGGTGGAAGGAGACAGAGGAAAGGAGAGAGAAATCTGAAAATAAGTTCTTTTGAGAGCAGGAGGTTAATGTCTACCCACTCTGAGCAACATCATACCTTCCCTAAAAGTAAGGAAAAATTTAGCGTGCCTTCAGTCAACTCAAGGCTCCTCTAAATTTCTTGTGGAGTTTGACATCTTTAATTTCCTCACGCATTTAGCTCCTCTGAGAATACTTCATGCATGAAAGGTTACCTATTTTTCAAGTTAATTTCAAGTGAAAATTGGAATTTTTACAGAATAAAATGAAAAATCAGTGAATTTAATTTAATTTGTTCTATTTCCAAATTTATCACCCTAATTTTTTGCCTAATTTCTTGGAAAATGTGACTTTTTCTCTCCTATAGTCAGTTCTATAATTACATTTGCAAACTTCTTAAAGAGCATCGAGATTCACCTTAGTTGATCAAAAATATTTGTACTCTATTTGATTTCATGCATTCAAAAGTTAAAAAGAAAATATGTTTTGTGTGCACAAACAATGTTCTACACTGCCAACACATTGAAACATAAATGTGAATTGTATTATATGCTGCCCCAATTAATGGATAAACATCTCTTCCACAGAACCTTTACTAATTGCCGAAGATGAGAAGAAAATACACTATTAAAAAATTTAGTGAGGTGGAACTCAGATTTCAGATAGCTTATCAGAATAAGACCATTTATTAAATGCTTCACTTTTGTTATGTACCTTTTGGTTATCTAACTGAACAGCAGCTATTTTCAAAATTCATTTAAATATTATAAAACTAGTGTTTCAAAATGCATTTAAATATTTCATCACAATTTCAACTGATTTACCATTACACTGTTAGAGATTGTTTTCTCCTTGTGACCAAGTACACATATTGATTTCAGATTATTTAGTTACGGTTTCTTTCTGTCACCTGGAAGAAGGGGGAAAACAGGACCACTGAGGATGTTTTTGTTTGGTTTGCTTTTTTGCTGCCACTTGAAATCATTGCCAAGAGCAGTCCCTGCTGCCTGTAATAGCTGATACTTCACATGTCAAAAATTTACCAAGTCCCCAGCCTTCAGCTGAGTGTCCATTCCAGTGCTCATCTGAGCCTGCCACAGTGTTTGCACTGCACAAATCTATTTACTCAGGGGAAATAGTTTCTGAACACAGCAGTACTGGTCCAGAAGCAAGATGTTTGTTTGCATTTATTTTGTTTTGGTATTCACTGAAAGCGTAGAATGTTTATGTGACTGTGTTATCATTTAAAATAGGTAATCGTGCTGCTATAAAACTGCCTTGTGTAGATACACACCTCTGCTTCCCCATGTGTGTGGGCACTTGTTAGTTTTCCCGTGTGGGGGCATGTGTGCAGGCATGCATGCAGTATGCATATTTTTAATATACATATTATGTATAAATATGTATATTTATACATATATATGTACATACATAACAGCTGTGCTCCTCTATTTTAGCTCCAGCAGCCTTTGCCTCTCTCTTTTTACCATTTTGCTTTCCAGCAAATGTTCTTGGTTTGGTTAACTGGCGCCAGATTAGGTTTCTGTTAATAATTTAGTGAAGCCAAGTAAGGAAGGAGACAAATGTAACACTGAGAAGCAATGAGCATCTTCTTGTAAATTCATATCCCAATTCCTTTTCTCAGTAGAAGCTCTATTGTACTTCAGCAACATCAAAACCTAAGTGTAGTTTAAAGCTGCAAGCCTTGAAGTCTTTCACCAGTATGCAGCCAGCATGAGTTTATATTCTTGTACCCCACATACTTGTCTATGCATTTCTTAGTTTTCTCTGCTTACTTGTTAAATCATTAATCCATCCTCAACCTAGTCACATGTGGGATTTTTCCCTTTTCCTTTTGGAGAATACCTCCCTTACCCATTTTCAGATTCTGAGTGTGTGTGTCCTTCGTTACTCTCTTGTCTGGGGTTATTGATTCATGTGGAGACAGTTTGTATCCACAGCGTCAGAGGTTAAAGTATGTTATGAAAATGAACGTCAGCCACATTTTCTTCCCTTAAAAGGATATGCAAGACCTCAATGTTCACCAACAGACGACTATAGCATGCTGTAATGATTTGTGCAGACAAAGTGAATGAACATTTATGAGCCTTTTGTCACAGGAACCCCTCAATGTCCTGGCATAGGGAGCCATCATGTTCTAAATTAACCAAGTCAGCCACTGACGACAGGAAAAAACAGAACAAGTTGTCTAGAAAAAAGAAAAAGGGGTTTAGCTTTATTCTTTATTATAATTTAAAAAAAAAAAAAGTGTGTATGTATTTTTCAGGCTTTCTTTCTTAGAAATTACCTTTTCCTTTATTTTGCTGTGACACCTCATGAGGCTATAAATGTGATGTAATTGGAGCTGACCTAGAATATAATCTGCTATTGAGTTGTGTGTTTATCCAGTCCAGGTAATTATTTTCTTAAACATTTCTGACAAAACATTTCTGAATTGCAAATAAAACCAAACGACAAACAGATATGTAGGAATTGCTTATCGTAAAAATCCAATCTGTATTCCTAAATCTCAAGGGTTTCAGCTGTTCAGCCCTAATGCAAGAACACTAAAGTCTGTTAGACATGAGCAGCAAGTAATATGATACAGAAAATGAGAAAAATATGTAGAAATGGCTCACATTGTTCTGGATCAGGGTGCAATTCACATTGCTTGGTCACAGATAAATTATGCATCTGCTACTATATGACATAAATTATCAAGCAGAGACCATAATTTGCTGTTGGGTTTTATTGACAAGAATATAGGGGAGTTACTCCGTGTTAAATATTTGTCTACATAATTCCCTTAAGGCTTATGTGCACACGTATTTTTGAGTGAATACAAAATCACAGACTGGGTAAGGTTGGAATGGACTACAGTGGGTCATCTGATCCAACCTCTCTGCTCAAGAGGGGTCATCCTAGAGAACAGGATTGTGTCCAGATGGTTCTGGAATATCTCCAGTGAGGGACAATCCACACCCTCTCTGGGCAATCTGCTCCAGAGCGTGACCACACATCCAGTGAAGAAGTTATTCCTCATATTCAGGTGGAACTCCCTGTGCACCAGTTTCTGCCCCTTGCCTCTTGTCCTATTTCCCAGCACCACCGAGCAGAGCCTTGCTCCATCCTGTCTCTCCTTGAGGCTGAACAGACCCAGTTTTTCCTCAATTTTTCCTTGTAAGAGGGATGCTCCAGCCTCTTAATCATCTTTGTTGCCTTCCACTGGAGCCACTCCAGGAGCTCAGTGTATCTCCTGGAGTGAGGAGCCCAGAACTGGACACAGCCCCTCCAGAAGCAGCCTCAGTAGGGATGAGAAGAGGGACAGGATCACCTCCATCAGCCTTCTGGCTGTGCTTTTCTTAATGCACTGCTGCAGAGGTGCTTGCATACTATTATTCTTAAAAAATTTGGCAGTTTATAGTTAAGAAGATTACCTGTTATGGTCCCTACTGTATTGCTAAAGCTGATGGCTAAAATTTCTATCACAGGATCAAATGTTCAGGTGCAAATCAGTAGATACGAGTTCAAATAGGGAACTTGAAAAGTCTCTAATTTTTTTGAGTGGTATCTTCCAAGACTAAGAAATAAAATATTTGAAAAGTAAGCGCAAAACATTTTGAGAGAAGTACAGTTAATTTGCTGTGAGGGTTCAGCATTGCATATTAGGAATTAAGGGAAAGAATTCAGAACAGATGAAGTATTTCACCTCCATCCTAATATATTAATGTTTTCCGTTGAGTTTATTCTAGATAGCATATTGGAAAGATGTTGTGCATTCAAGACATCCATAATACTGTATGTGTTCAGAGAACATCTTAGTTTTGGGTCCTGTTCTAAAGGACTAACATAATCTGTTGTCTGAAGACATTCATTAAAATGCCTGCATTCTCTAGTTTTGTACTTATATGGACAGAGACATAATGTATAAGGACAGTGTGGAGTGAGACTTAACTATTTTGAATGAAGACAATGTAAAAAATTATTGTGTTAAGAAAACACAGGTATTCACACGATTTGACAAAAATACACTAATGTTCTCCTCTACTTATGTAGAAAATACACTAATATTCCTCTACTTAAATCGAGCAATGACTAACTCTGGTTTAGGTTAGTTATGTGGACTAGTAGCAACAGTCTCCTTTGTCACTTGTTCAAATAGTATGTGTTAACTACTAGTGAAGTATTAATAATTTCAAATTTTAAAAAATGTATGATGAACTGGCTTTGGGTTTGTTTGGTTTGTTTTTTTTTTTTCCCCAAAAGTGATTATAACCAAACAGAGGGTATCTGGTCCTTGGTACTTGCAATTTGCCTGCACGTACAGGAACAGCTGAAGGTAACAAACCCCTTGTTTTAACGACAAGGAGAAAGTTTAACGAATAGAACTCCAAAACACCACAGCTGGCTTTAGGTACAGGGGATGTCTAGTCCTTGGCACAGTGAGGCCTCAGAGCTGAATGGTGGCTGCGTGACTCTGAATCCAATATTGCCATTTAGGTACAAAGTGTTCCAAGCACTGAAGTCAGAAGGTGTCTATATTTCTTCAGTGTGTAGAAGGATGGACAGAATAGATGTGTCTAATACACATTGCATTCAAGGATGTGGGAATTACAAGCACTCATGGTGCCTATGTAAATGTGCAAATGAAATATTTCATAAATAAAAGCATACTTTCATTAGTTAGTCGCTTTTGTGTTGTGAAATCTATTTGCTTTCAAGCCTTTCTAGTAATAATTATAGTTTTCTACAGTTTCCAAAGAAAAATAGTATTTTCTACAAGATTTAAAATGCTTATTGAGGGCAGGATTTCAATAATGAGTAAGTAAATAAGAAACAATTACGTAGTTAACTTCTTACTGTTGTGTGACAAATTTGACAAGTTGTCCAACAGCATGTAAGTCAAGGGCATGAAAATGTACTTTAGTGTATGCTGTGATCTTTAATATTTTGTAGGGGATATTTATATATACAGAATTCAATGTTCTACTTAAATGTTTTACTTGTCAATTCACAAGTGTTCTTTTTTTCCTCTTCTCTTATGCTTTAAGGAGTTATTAGCCAATATTAATTTACCGTAAAATATTGCCCCAGTTTGGTGTTTGCTGGCACCCCCTCTTCTTATTTGTCTCATTGCTAATGAGGTAACCGTGTAAAAACAAGGCCTTACCTAGTAGATCTTTATCTCCTCACTCACAGCTGCCTCCTACACAGATTCCCCAGTCACTACTAGTAATTAAAACAACTAATACATAAGAAAAAGCAAAACAAAAGCAGTGTAGTGGGTGGGATTTTACTGCAGTGTGTGGAATCTGTTGCTCGGACCTGCAGGCAACAGAAAACCTTTACGTGTCTCAGTGAAAGAGTGAATACTGTGTTATTTCTTAGTCTGTATAATGTGAGCTGTAACAGCAGTCTGTCCAATCCACCTAGGACCCGGACCTGTGTATTTTTTTAATCAGCAAGGGCAGAATAAGTCTCCATTTGAACTTTTCCTTAAGCTTGTAGTAAAATCTTTTAACTAGCCTTTATTAATCTACTAAAGTAGAAGCTGCCTGTCATGTTTATATGCAAAGTGTAGAAGAATAAATGTGCCCTTAAATGCTGTTGAAATCTCAGTATTTAAATCTTTAGTTTGACTTGTGAAAGAAGACCTGTCTTGCTCACACACGCAGTCTGTGGGGGTTGCTGTGTGCAGGTGGGCCCCTGGGACCCTGGCACCAGTCAGGCAAACTCCCTTTTCCTTTTCCTTTTCCTTTTCCTTTTCCTTTTCCTTTTCCTTTTCCTTTTCCTTTTCCTTTTCCTTTTCCTTTTCCTTTTCCTTTTCCTTTTCCTTTTCCTTTTCCTTTTCCTTTTCCTTTTCCTTTTCCTTTTCCTTTTCCTTTTCCTTTTCCTTTTCCTTTTCCTTTTCCTTTTCCTTTTCCTTTTCCTTTTCCTTTTCCTTTTCCTTTTCCTTTTCCTTTTCCTTTTCCTTTTCCTTTTCCTTTTCCTTTTCCTTTTCCTTTTCCTTTTCCTTTTCCTTTTCCTTTTCCTTTTCCTTTTCNCCTTTCCTTTCCTTTCCTTTCCTTTCCTTTCCTTTCCTTTCCTTTCCTTTCCTTTCCTTTCCTTTCCTTTCCTTTCCTTTCCTTTCCTTTCCGCTATGAGGAAAGGCTGAGAGAATTGGGATTGTTCAGCCTGGAAAAGAAAAGGCTCTGGGGAGACTTCACAGAATCTGCCAGTATCTAAAGGGTGCCTATAAGAAAGATTGGGACAGATCTTTTTCTCAGGCCAGTTGTGAGAGGGCAAGGTGTAGGTTCAGACTGGATAAAAGGAAGATTTTTCTTTCAGTGAGGATAGTGAAACACTGGAACAAGTTGCCCACAGAGGTGGTAGATGCCACATCCATGGGGGACAGGCTGGATGGGGCTCTGAGCCACCTGATCTTGTGGGAGGTGTCCCTCCTAATGGTCCCTTCCAAACCAAATCGACACTATGGTGTTTTTTTTTTTTTGTGGAGTAGAGTGCCACCTTAGCTAGCTCAGAGAAAGAGGTATTATTTATCATTAAGAAAATTCCTCCAATAAAAAATACGTCTACATGTTTGGAAGGTCTGATGTTACTCAGTCTTCCTGCCCTAAGAGCTTGTAAGGAGGCAGGGCATACTCCTATTCCATACATACCCCTTTCAGTCAACAGTGCCAAAATTCTCACCCTTCACTCACACCTTAAAAAAGTAAATTACAGCTCAGCAGTGCTTTAAAAAATTAAGCAAACAAATACTAAGTTAAAGGGGAAAATACTGTAAAGCAAAAGAAAAAATGTCCCTTTGGAGTGCTAATATGGTTTACATTCAAAGAGGAAGTCATTTTTGATTAACAAGGAGGTAATGTTTCCCCACAAGGGTGGGTCGTAGATGATGAATAAATAATGCAATCAAATATTAAATTAGCTTTATTTAAAAAACTGATTTGCATGTTAAAAGCTTATTGATGTAGTATTTTGTTTACTGTTATTGTTCTGAGGCAATTTTGTAACAAATAGAGACAGGGAGAGGTAATAGCATTCAGTCTTTCAACACAAATGCATTTATATTGATTACTTCTTTTTCTAACAAATTTGTGAGCTGTTCCACCTCTCTGCATCAGAATTTCTTCAGGAACATTTTTTTTCTTATCATAATTGAATGTTTTTGAGCGGATGGCATAAAAGAAATTTTTTGTTCTCCATTTCTCTTTATTGCTTTGTATCACAGCAAAGAGAAGTAATAACATCCAGTTTCCTGACGCATTTAGGTCAGGAGGGAAGGGTCACACCGTGCCAAAGGGGAGGAGTGGCCAAAGGACATGGGCTGCACTTACCTTGTCCAGCACAGTGCTCCCCTGGGATTTGGATTAATTACAGTAGCCCGTCGGTGGGGCCAAGGCTGGGGCAAAGGATCAGTGAGATATAAATGGCCCTGCTCTCTGTTGCAGACAGTATTTAGCCTTGGGGCTTTCCACTGAGAGAATGGGAATTCAGTGTATTTTGGTAATACGGTTAGCCTTGGTTTTCCCTAATCTCCTGTGAAACGGATTCTGTAACAGGTTTCTAGCAGAAAGGGGAAGAAGGTTCTTGTGTTTCTGTTTTGCTTTTCAGTGTGCAGCATGGCAGTGTTGTGGGATCCTTCTGTGATTTAACTGTAACACTTTCCTGTATTTTACGATTGCATAGCTTCGTGTAGTATGTCTCCTGAGGACTGTATTTCATGATGCTATGTGCCACCAGGAAGGCTTTATTAATAAAACTTTGAGAAGATATAAAATGAGTCTTCTCCAAAGGAGCTCGTTGCTTCTGATTAACATTGAATATATTTGATGGAAGTGTTTCTCTAGCTGACTTGTGCAGTAAATTAAAGGCTGAGGTTGCAGGACCAACAAAAATTGAATTTATTTACTAGCTTGTGTTTCTGTTTATGAAGGTGAGTTGATGGGTTTCCATTACAACCTGTTTGTGTAGCAATATAGCACACCTGCTTTGCAGAAGACAGTATCATAAAGCACTCCCTTGAATTGTCTTGTCATTCGTTGCAGAGGTCATTGTATCCTGTGCTGTATAAATATAAATAAAAGAGCCAGAGTGTATAATAAATCTGTTTTAAATGCAACAACTAACTCTGGTAGTCGTGATAGATATGGTACAGATCAGGGTATAACCCAAATTTTTGTGGAAAATTTGAACAATTTTAAATGATTGATAAATTGATACATCTGAAGCTGGCAGATGTAATAAACATATCTCACTATTTAGAGATATTTAAAGTCCTTTATGCTCACAAAAAGTCAGACATACATTTTCCTTCAGACATCAGTGAGATCTTCAATATTATACTGTGCAGTGGGAAACTGGAAGAGATTGTATGAACATTTAAAAATGGGAGGCTTTGTAACTGTAATGTAACTCCTTCAAGAAATGAAATGCCAAGCAGTGGAAGGTATTTGTGGAATGGTACTTTTAAAATGGAAACATTTGATGCGATTTCCTTGGAATTGTTGCCAAAGCGATGGTGATGTGCAACAGCTGAAAAATATCAGAACTGACAGGGTTCTGAAGGTATTGGTGAAAATACTCAGACCCATTAGGTGAATCTGAATAGACAAGGAAAACATGTCTGATTTTCTTCTGAGTGATTTTTGTGATGCCCTTATTTTCAAACATGAGGATTTCCACCTTGCAAATAAGACATCTACACTGCCTGAATTTTCATGGCCAAAGTCACTGCCAGTGACAACTCTGAGGTGGATGTATGTTTTCTCATCTTTGCATATTCATCAAGCTAACTCTGAAGAATCCATGCTTATCTCTGGCTTGGCACTAAAATGTAAGCTCCAGGAACAGAACAGCTCTAGTGCAGTGATGCCATTTGAGGGTGCTGGAAAAAGGATAGGAAAGGCATACCTCTGAGGGTAAAAGCCTTTCAGTCAACGCTGAGAGGCAACAGATTGCTCCACTTGTGGCTGAAACATTGCTAAAGACTATTTTCCTCCTGCAAAAATCAAGTGTCAGTGGGTGACAGAACCTGCAAACTGACTTAAGGGGGCAAAGGGAGAGAAAAATACTGTGAAAACTCAACCAAAGCAAAGAGGTCCTGAGAAGCACAAGCTGGAAACACTCCTGGGACTTCAGTATTTTATAGTGTGGGGAAATGACCATTAATAGCTCTTGGATCTAATTCAGACTGTACTTTACAACAGGTATTTTGCAACGTGAGGTTGGTGTACCTGCAGTGATAGCAGCTGCAGCTAATGAATGTCCCTATGACAGGCCTATTGCCATGGAAACAAGAAGGGCTGCAGACTACCTGATTTATAGAAATTACAGCTTCAATAAAGCACTTCTTGCTCTTTTGAGTTCTGATTTAATTAGAAAGAAGAGTGATCTGTACAGTGTAGATGCTATCTCCAGCATTTGTTGGAGCTGTATATTAACAAAGCTGCTGACTTGCTCCATCTTAAATTCTCTGTGTTTTGACTGCTAAGCAGATCCTAATCTACCTGTCTAATCTGCTGGAATTGTTACTTTCAGGGTAACCCAAACTTCATAGAGTGGTCTATGATTATATAATCACTGCCTGGAAGCATGGCCACCATTGTGTTAGAAGGAATCTTGATAAGAAACTACCTCAAACTGTGGCTGATCCTAATTTGCACTTGGCCATTAAAATGATTGTGTCTATAAGGCCATTTTTTTCAAACTAACTTCCTTTCAGAAAGTTTGGTCAATTTTTTATGTATTTAAGGCTATACTGGAAATAGGGTGTTGGATCTTTTATGCCTCTTTGAATGAATTTCTCGACCCTAGTAAGTATATTTGAGGAGTGTGTTGTTGGACCTTTGCCCCTCTTTCTTAGAGATACAAAAGCTGACGAGGTCAGAAATACTGGCTGAGATAGTATCTAAAAATAAGTAAAAGCCCTTGTAGCACAAGTTCTGTCTGATGGCACTAACATGTGTTGCACTAATTCATAAGCCAAAGTGCCAACAGTTTGCTGCAGAAGTCAAGAGGGGTAGTGCAAAACAAGAAATGTTTGTACACATAGAGAGGAATGATATATACATACATATGGAAATAAAACAGTTGTAAAATGGTGATATTTAATTTGAAAAAAATTGTGTATCTCAATGCAAGATAGCATAGCTCAATTTTAGAAATAATTTTAATAGAAAAATGAAATAAATTAGACCCTAGATTCTATCTGACTTCTCTCTGTGCAAGACTCTGCTTACAAGGATAAACATTTTAGAAGTTCCCTAATATTCAAGCTGCTATGTTTTGAGATTCACTGAGTAATGCCATTCCCTCCTTTCTCCCTCACTCAATATGTTGTGAATGTTTTGATGTAGAAATAGCCATTAAAGTGACCCTACATAATACAGGCTCCTGCTAAAACATCAGAAGAACCCAAATTTCCTTTCAAGTGCCTGTCAGCAAAGAAGTTTAGAATAAATCTAAGAATCAACTGTTGCAAGTTTTGAAAGGAACAATTCCTGCCATAGGCTGATGTGTGAGACCATTACAAATAATAATTGAGAAAAAACCATTCTTATTAAGCGTTTACACCCTCTTTGTCCAAAATAACTGCTGACTTGTACAATTAATCAGATTAATTAATCTGAAGCCCAGATCAATCATCTTCATGCCATACATACGCAGTATAGTTATGTTTCTATAGGGCTTAGGAATTAGCCTAGTGTACAGCAGGTATATAAATATGTCCCAGGAGTTATTAATCTCAAGGGTATACTATATATCTATTTCTTTTTTTTTAGTGCAGACTGGTAAAGTGAAAATTAATATTGATGATAGGTCAGGCAATATAACTGCAATTTTTTAATTACTCAGCTGCAAATGAACTCTTCCTACTTGGTCTGATGCCTTTGTAACATGCCCAGCAAACTGAGGACATCTCTGCTGTTTAAGTGGCCTTTATAGCCCAATTAGAAAGATTATTGTGTTCAGTCACTTCCCTTTCCAGTTATTCTGGGGGAAATAGTGATGGTGACCAGGAGAGATGAGCAGAAATTCTCGGGTGTGTCTTCTACCTTGGAACAGTCCTGTTGACATTCCTGGTGCTCAGATTAAATGGCAGAGGGAGGACTCCTCTGAAGGGCTTTGCATATGGAAGTGTAGCTGTCTTGCCATCAGGATCCCAGCTGTCCCGAGTGAAGTTTTGCTCAGGTGGCCCACAGCATGGCTGAAGGAATGCTGTTCCAGCAGTCTGAAGGTAGTGGAACATCCAGGTGAATAAGTTGATGGTACCTTGTTCCACAACAGCCACTGACCCAGTAAACAGTTTTTTTCCTGGCAACATGGCAGACTTCAAAGCTTCTCTTCTCCTGGTTTGGAGCAAGTTTAGGTTTTAGTTAGCTTAGTTTTTCTAGCATTCTGACCAGAGAAGTACATGTTTGTCCTTTCCTTCCTTCTGGCTGGTATTTTTTCAGGAATGTTATCAAGTTTTCATCTTCAGTCTGGATCTGTGAGTAAAATATACTGAAATTTGGAATATTAATTAAATTTATTACTAACAAAATCAGAGCAGGATAATGAGAGGTAAAATAAGACATTAAAAACAATTTTCCCACCCCTCCCTCCTTCCCAGCTCTACTTCCTCCCCCCAGAGTGGCACAGGGAGACAGGGAAGGAAGGCTATGATCAGTCCATCACAAGTTATTCCTGCTACTGCTCAGGGAGAAGAGTCATTCCCCTGTCCCACCCTGGGGTCCCTCCCACAGGAGACAGTTCTCCATGAACTTCTCCAGCGTGGATCCTTTTCACGAGCACCAGTTGTCCACAAACTGCTGCAGTGTGGGTCACTCTTCCATGTGGTGCAGTCAAAATTCAAGAACAGCCTGTTCCAGCACGGCTCCCGGATGGGGACATGAGCCCTACCAGGAAACCTGCTCCAGGGTGGGTTCCTCTCTCCATGGGTCCCTGCCAGGAGTGTGCTCCAGGACAGGCCTCCACAGGTTCACAGCCTCCTCTAGGCATCCACCTGCTCCAGTGTGGGGCTCCTCCAGGGGCTGCAGGTGGATCTCTTCATCCCCATGGATCTCCAGGGGCTGCAGGGGCACAGCTGCCTCACCACGGGCTTAAGGGGAATCTCAACTCTGGTGCCCAGAGCACCTCCTGCCCCTCCTTCTTCTGCCCTTGGTGTCTGCAGAGTTGTTCCTCTCACGTGTTCTCACCCTGCTCCTCTGGCCGCAATTACTTCTGTGCAATAACTTTTTTTCCATCTTCTTTGTACATCTGTTGTCACAGAGGTATTATCATAATTTCTGATTGGCCCAGCCTTGGCCAGCAGCATGTCCATCCTGGAGCCAGCTGGCATTGGCTCTGCTGGACATGGAGGAAGTTCCTGGCATCTTCTCCCAGAAGCCACCCCTGTAGCCAGCCCACTACCAAAGCCTGACCATGCAAACCCAGCACGGAGGGTCTGTCATGACTTAGCAAATCCTTCCACTTGAGCTGACTTACAAGAACTCCTGCAAGAAACTACACTTCTGTATAAAAATGGAAGAGGAAGAGGGAGTCTCACTGATTACATCTGATAATAATCTGCTTTAGTAGAAGGACTCAGGTCTCAGGACCAAACTTATTGTTGATTTGTTCCTCAGAGCTGTAATATATGGTTGAGATATGGCTGATGGTCACTCTCTAGATTATGATAATGTTGTTAAGAAAGAGCTGCTTTCAGTACTAAGTAGTTAACAATGCTTCTGTGCTCACTTGGACTGGTTGTCTGTTTGCTACCTATTGTCATTTCTGCGAGCAATGGTGTGTGAGTACAATCTCTGACTAGAATTTTGTACGTATACCACACATGGAGACTGAAATGTCAGACAGCGTATTTACTTACCTGAAAAATTTTGATTTGGCAGAGGAATGCAAAATATGCTGGAAAGCCATACAGATGTAAGTTACACTTAGTGCCACCCTTTGGTCCCCTTTGTCTTGAGATCAAGCCAGCTTCCTCTACAGGAGAAGTGGACAGTCACACCCTGCACATATTCCCAGAGCTTCACCCACCCACAGCCCCTAAGCCCTCCTGCACTGCAGGGCTTTACAGGTCAGTCATGAACATCACAGGCTGCTTTGTGAAGCACTGGCTACTTCTTAGGCTTCTTTCAAAGAATAGAGAAGGCATAGCCCCAGTGCCCAAAGAAAAATACTCTCCTCTTAATTTTTGAGCATATAATAATTAATAAATTCTTTTTTTTGGGATTTTAATTTTTACCAAGAGATTTATCACCCATTGATGTCTTGGGCAGCATAGATACATACACAGGTAATGTATATTACACTGTTGTTTTAGATTTATGTCTTAAATTTTTAGAAATAAGCATGAGAAGCATTCATTCTGGGCTAAAAGAATACAACTTAAACCATTTATATTGTGCTTACTTGTGTTTGTCAAAACAAACTACTATTTTTTTATTTTGTCAAGTGTCCATACCATACTTATATCAAGACGAAACTTGTGCTTGCAGTGCCTAATATGCCTTATTTCAGTCACCACAGGATTGAATTTGCCAAAGGAAGTGTTAGAGAACAAAGCAGTGGTTAAACAGTTGTCTTTATTACCTGGGACACATGACCTTGAATCTCCTGCAAAGACTTCTTATAGAAAAGGAAATCTGCCTTCAGGAGTCCTGAAGCAGTCACATCCCATTCCTTTGTTCTTGGGGTGTGTATGGATGCTCCATCTCTCTGTCTCTTTCTCTCAGGCAAAATGAAAGGCACCCTTAGAATTCCAGTATGTTTCTTTCTAGGTAGCAAATTTACTCAATCCTAGAAGCATGAAAACATGTTGTTGTTACCCTGTATTTTTTTAAATACTTATTAAACTTCTGGGCTAACATAAATATATTTCTAGGAAACCTTTCCTTCACATAAGGTCTTCCACAAGGGTTTGTTCATGACAGGATGAAAGATCATCAACCCACCTAAAAATGATACTAGGAGTTATTTTCCATGTGTTTGGAAGGATCTCATAAAGCCTGTAAGAAGGAAGGGTTGGTGAAGCTCCCTAGAAAATACAGGTATGGGTATCCCTATCTGAACAGAGGAATATGTTCAAGCAGCACTACATTTGTTCTATCCTGGGCTAGAAAAAAAGATTCCTATTTGAGGAAAGAGACCCAATTCAGCAAGGTAACATTTTAATCAAAGCAAAACCCAACCAGTTAAATCAAACCAGAAAGCTTTGGTTTAGTTTTTGAAGTCTTTTTTGTATAGTTTTATTCCCTGAAACTGGAAACAATCTATTCCCATGGAATTTTGGGGTTTCTTGAATGAGTAATTTTTTTTCAAAGAAAGGAGCTTATTTCCAGAATATACCTTTAGTATAGTTTTTGAATATGCCTTTCAACAGTAAACAAATTAGAAATGCACTTCCATATTTCAGAAATCTCATCTCAAATACCATTTCAGGACAAATAGCAGGCTGGGAGGGATCATCTATCACTGTTCTGACCCATATAAGTACTGTTAATGATAGACACTGTATCCCAGAGTTATAGGACTGTCATGGTTTATCAGCAGCCAGCTGCCCAGCCCCACACGGCTGCTCACTCACTCCCTCATCAGTGGGATTGGGAGAGAATTGGAATAATAAAAGCTAGGAAGCTCATACATTGAGATAAAGACAG
The DNA here is from genome assembly GCA_013397915.1 of Daphoenositta chrysoptera. NCBI lineage: Eukaryota > Metazoa > Chordata > Aves > Passeriformes > Daphoenositta > Daphoenositta chrysoptera. Next base: position 6,729 of record VZRO01000093.1, on the reverse strand, counting down.
TTTAATAAGGAAAAGAGAAAGCCATGCAAGCAAACAAAGCAAAACAGGAAATTCTTTCATTACTTTTCCTGGGCAGGCAGGTGTTCAGCCATCTCCAGGAGAGCAGGGCCCCATCATGTGTAATTTGGGAAGGCAAACCCCATCACTCCAAATACGGCCCTTTTNCTGTATTGTCAGCCCTGTGTGCAGCACAAACCCAAAACACAGCCCCAGTCCAGCCACTGGGAAGAAAATTACCTCTACCCCAGCCAAAACCAGCACACAGACCCAAACAGAAAGTTCACTTTTTAATACAGTATGCATATGTATACATACGTATAACTGGATTAAGTTAATGAGATATATAACAAAAATGATTATTGGGCAGAAGGTTTTACGAAGGAAAGTTATTAAGAGAGCATGAAAAATTACTTGTGGTGTTAAAAAAAGCATCACAAAACAGAACAATTTGATAGAGAAATTAATAAGGTATGTAAGAAAACCATGCCTCTTTCTAAATCCAGAGATGGTGAGATTTTAGAAAAATATAGATATGATACGATTGATAATTGATCTGATAAATTTCAAAGCAACCATATATCATCTGGACCACACAATGTAGTAATCAAGATCTCTGAGTTGAGAACTTGTATCTAAATTACACAATACACGACTTCATTATGATCAGATTTCATTACATTTTAACATAACATTTAAAAAATGGTGACACGTTAGAAATTAAGTACCAAACCGATACATTCCTATGAATAGATCAAATAATTGGAAGGAACCTCATGGTCAGTGAACCTCAAATGATAGACCAGATGAAAGATGGTAACAATGAGGCCAATGAATATTAAATGAAACAAATTATAGGAAAGAAAAAATGCAATTAGGAAATTAGTTTTAAAAGGGTATCTAATAAGTTCAGCTTAATAGCCAGCCCATTTTAAATAATATTACAGGCTTTTCAGCTTGCTCAAGTACTGATGCAACTCAGCCTTTTCCATTTTAATCTGTGCTTTGATTCATATCAGGTATTGTAGACATCCCAATAAGATTAACATAAATGTAAATAATATTTACATTTGAGGTAGAGCTTGGAGGATTTTTTAATGATGAATATAATAATCTGAATGTTTATAGCATAGATGGTTTAGGAAATGAATACTCTCAAGTTCTCTAATAAATAAAAATCTCTTCATCCTGTGTTTAGACAGAGATCCCAAGCTTTGTATGCCAGGATACTAGAGCAGAGTTTTTCCTAAAATTTACATCATGCAGGTGAGGTGTGATTCAGCTTGTAAATGACAACATGATTCTATAAATAAAGAAAAAGAAAGTCAGTGCAGAATGGTAACCCAGTCTGAAGTCTCGAAATGCTGGCACATTTTCAATAAACCGTGTCTACTAAGTCAGAGCTGTAATTGCCACTTAAAAAACATCCACAATGTGCTATCTCTTTGTGTATTAGGAGAGACCAAAGAGATATTGGGTCATTATGTAAAAATTGGTAATTAAGAGAAAGCGATTTTCCAGTTAATTTGCATGTTCATTATATATTGAATATTATTTAGTTTTTTGTGTCCTTTTTGTTTCTCATAAACTTGACCCAAGGGATCCTACACGGTAAAAGACATATAAATTATGAAATAAGACATATATTTAACTGAGTCATTGAACTTTTGTTGTGACTAATGATTCTTCCAGCAATCATTGCATTAGGGAAAACATTTCTTTTTAAGTAAATAACGTTCACTACCTTTTAGAGCTGCTGTCAGTGAAAAGAAAATAATCTACTGAAATATCTATATTCTTTGATGAGCTCTCTGAGGGCATCTTGTAGATTTAAATTAAACTGATCAAATAGAAAGCGATATACCCTTCAAAATACTTTAACTGATTTGACTACAAAGAAAAATAAAGTCATTCCATGTGGTTATGAGAAATTGCTGGCAGGCTAAGTTTCAAGAAGAAAAGGATTGATTATTTTATCAAAATTGAAGTGTTTTCCTCGTGCAGTTTGCTCATATATGGGTATATTAATGAAGAATCTAGCTCTGCAGAAAGAAAGAACTGTCTCACCTTTACTCAGATGTGGTGTAAATCAGGGTTGAAAACTGTGTGGACTCCAAGATGAGGTATGGTTTCTCTGATAATCTGAGTTTCCCATGGGATTGATTGATGACATTCTGTTTGAAGCCAATGTGAAGCTTGCCATTGATGTGAATGACAGATGCCAGAATATTTTGGAATCAATTTCTATATGGAGTTTGCTGCTGATTGAATTTTATTTTGATTTTTTAAAGGATCTTCTTTACCTTTGATAGAAGCTTCAAAGGTTCAATCTATGTGCTCCTCTATGTCTCCTTGTATGAAGCATTACTAACTGCTTCTTTTAATTAATGTGATGAAAAAGTTTTAAGATTTTTCATTTACTGATTACTTCGTTTGCAAGGAAATTTTAGCCACTTCTAGACCTGACATTTTGCACACTTGTATTTAATGCTGATGAAAGGTGTAAGTAAGGAGTGATTTCATAAGCATTGCATGAGAATAATATTTTATCTTTCCATGTCCCCTAAATTCTCACAGAGGTGATTTTCAAGCAGGCTTTCAAAGAGAGATATAATTAAAAAAAACTACAGAAAACAGTCACCTACATATTTTGGCTTCATGATCTTTTTTTCTTTTCCATATGCAAAGGAAAAATGAATAAAACTACTAATTTTCAGTCAACAAAGCACAATGAAAAAGACATCCATTTAAGAAAACATAATTTATTATTGACATGGACTTTTTCTATCACTTATGGACCCTATAACACAAGACTACAAGATACAGTGGTCCATCCTATATTGAAAACCAAAGTTTGAGAATTAAAACTGTGTTTATCTTCCAGGATAGGATTAGCAGCACAAAGTCATTTCAGTTGTCCTTTGGAAGAATTGGAACTGCTGTATTAAAAAAGCAAATGAATGAAACACAAGATGAATTTGAACGTTTATTATCTAACAGCAAAAAGAAGTTCCATTCTTACCTCATATATTCAATATTTTTGAGAAATCATTAAGTAAATACCTTGATCCTGTACAGCCATCTGTACTCATTGTCTGCTGCCAAGGATTTGGCATAGTTAGCTGCCAGTGAGGCTGACCTCCTGTTTTCTCATGTAAAACCAGGGATTTTTGTTATATAGGCATTCTGTGAGATCCATGCAGGCAGGTTCATCTGCCTCAGTCTTAGAGAGCAGTGTGTAGTAGTGTTCTAATTCTTGCTTTTATCTTCATATATACCTGGTTCATCTTTTCCTCTTTACATTTTTTGAGTCCATAATGCATACAATGGATACAAAGCACTGTCAGCCTGATAATCAAATAGACTTTTCATTGCCTCCTGAGTGATGAGCAGAGACTTTCTCCATCCACATTACATTTCATCTCTTAGGAGGAATTACATGGTCTAGAGTGTTTTCACAGCCAATGAATCTAGGCTGAGTGAAATTAGGAAAAAGGAATGTTTTAGATCATAAGTGTGAAATCTGGACCTCATTTGAATTCAATTACAGTATTTTGGTTGAAGACAATATTTAAAAAAAGCCAGCCTTTTGAGAAAAAAATATCCTACTAACACTTCCCTCTCATGTAAATTAACAGAGTTTCAGCTCTTACATCTCTCTTGAGTTCTGTGCAAGGAAATATGAAGTTTGTCAAGCAAACAGAGATCAAAGTTTATAGGGTACTTTAAAAATTAAAACCAGTGTGGGAAATTCCACTTCAACACTTACAATATTTACAGAACACCCAGAGTTCAGTTTAAAATTTTTACTGGTGTGAACACAGATTTGGTAATCAGGGAGTTGCTGCCTGGATTAAGCTCCAGTGTTCTCAGGAATGAGCTATTCACCCAACATGTTGCATTCACTTAGTTTGCACATGGAGAGAAGGAGTATAGTGCCTGAATCAGAAAGAATTAGTTTTTTCTCATATTCTCAAATGTAGGTGGAAATCCAAACCACCTCGGACCTGCTTTAATGGTGCTGTCTCAGAATAGATATTAAAAAAACCTCTTAAGCCCCTCATATGAAGTTATTGCAGTAACCTACAAGAAATCAAACAGCTTACTTTCTTGTATTCAGCTTGTATTTAGCATTTAGTGTATGGATGATGGATGTATCAGGCAAAACTGACTCAAAACAATAGTAGCACAGGACAAGCATAACTCCCAGCAGCCTGAAGATCCAACAGACCTAAACCAATACACAGGCAGGGAATAATATGTCCACCACAGCAATTGAAAAGTTAAAATGGCCCACAAATGTAGAAATGTAGAGACTTGAGTGTTTGGTATTTGGAGATGTGCTTATAAATAGTAAAGTCACAAGGTCTTTGGTGTGAGTGCACTGAAGTGCAAGTTGGTTATTTCTGAACAAATTAAAAAATATCAATGGAAAAGCTGCAGCAGCATTGTCTTTGGCTGATGTATCTGAACCTCCTTCACATGAGTGTATTGTTTTAATCAGAAAAGTTTGCTTTGTTTGTTTGTTTGCTCATTTCTTATTTTTCCAATCATCGTTGTTAAAGAGTTCCCACTTCTTTAAGGAGCGAGAACTGGCAGTATGTCAGAATCTCAGTATATTGTTATACAACTGGAATATGTACCAGGAAAAAAAAATATAAATCAAATCTGTGATGCACTACTGAATGTCAGAAATGCTTTTCAGAGATAAGAGAATCCCATTACAAATGCTGATTTTTCAAAATTATTGTAAATCATGACCAATATTCACTGAATACTAAAAATTCAATAACAGTGTATGCCATTTCATGATGCTGCCTCCAGAATTTATTTCATGCTGAGTTACCGCTTGGCAGCCCTTCAGAATAAGGATATTTTTAATATCTCAGGTCATGTAAAACTAAACAGGTTAACCTAAACCCCTGTGCACTATCATTTGTACAAACTGCCAATAACCATCACAAGGTAAGCACTTCTCTCCTGTGCTAGGGAACGCCACTAAGAGGATCATTTTTCTTCTCTTCTTGGTTGAATCCGATTGTTTCACTCAATGGAGCTTCAATTCAGCCAACAGCATTCTCTGCACTCTAAGATAAGGAACAATCATCATCAAAAGGAAGTACAGGTCTCATAGGAAATTCTTTAAATTCATGGGTTTTACTATATACCACACTTACTAAAAAATGAAATACACACGCATATAGATATATATGCATATACACCCCCAGATATATATGTATATACAAAAATCTCTGCCATCAAGAAGTAAAAAAGCTTTAAAAGACTTGCACACTTTAATGCTCTGTAATCCGAGAATCTTTGGTCAGATTTGTGAGTGTGAGAGGCTAGAATTTGCTAGAAAATTGATGTTGCAATATTCCCACAAGGGGAATGTAAAGCTTTAGGTCTTTTGCAGTCTCTGCACAACATCTTGTAGTGACAGAGAGAGAAAGAGCTTTGAACAAATCTGAGGCATGTCTCTGTGTTTCATATATTCCTCCATGTACTGTTTGTTTTAATGATGCATATGTTTCCTAAGATATGCATTCAAATAATATAAGGACCTTTGTGTAAATAGATACTAGAAAATAAAGTGATTGAGTTAAGCTCCGTATGATATTTAAAAACTTGTAGAAATATCCATTTTTCAAGTCGTTGTCATATTAACTATCCATCATTTATTAACAGTGTGTGCATAACTGTTCACATAGCTTTGGAGGAAGAGACTCTGTTCAGAGTAAATCACTTCAGGCATTTTCTTATTGCTGGGGGGGCCTTTATTTTGCTATCTTGACAAATTTTGTATATAATTTGTTGGAGAGTAGAGAAGCTGAGTGTGATGGGCTGTGGGTGGCAACTGGACAAAAACTAGGAGCTGGTGTGGAGCGACCCAGGGAAAGGGGGGGCAAGAGGTCCAGCCCCAAAAAAAGTCAGTGAGGGGGATCCACACCCCGGCCCACCCTGGGATCCCTGTCCCTTGTCCACAACCGGGGATGATCCTGCAAAAGCCCCTCATGCAGGCCACGGTCGGGAGGCTCAGTGCCACCACCGCAAAATCTGAACCTCCTTCAGCCTCGGTTTTGGTTTTTTTTTCTTTTTTGGGGGGTTAGGGTTAGGGTTAGAGTTAGGGTTAGGGTTAGGGTTAATGTTAGGCCAAGATGATTGCTCACAACCACCTGTCTCCTTTCCCTAGCCTCAGAGGTGTGATGAGGTAAGAAATGCAAAGGCTTTGGGAAATCACAGAAAGACACAGTAATCATCCAAACCTTGAATTAATCATGCCAGTGTCCTGTTTCGGCCAGGACGGAGTTAATTTTTGCAGTCACCAGGAGGGACATGGCCAGGACATGGAGGTTGTTCTTTACAATCTCGTGTCATTGGTGGGGGTGTGGAGAAGGGATTCCTTCTGGTCAAAGAAGCACATGGAGCAGTGGGGTAACTGGTCCTGAGCCAGAGGGACCAGTCAGGGTGGTGTTGCTGGAGGGTGGGAGGGCTCTGCAGAGGGACCTGGGCAGGCTGGATAGATGTTGGATAGAATCCAACAACATGAGGTTTAACAAGTCCAAGTGCTGGGTCCTGCACTTTGGCCACAACAACCCCTGCAGTGCCACAGGCTGGGGACAGAGTGGCTGCACAGAGGCCAGGCAGAAAGGGACACGGGGTACGGGTTGGCAGCTGACTGAACATCAGCCAGCAGTGCCCACGTGGGCAAGAAGGCCACTGGCATCCTGG
>VZRO01000092.1:114460-128069 GCA_013397915.1 Daphoenositta chrysoptera | reverse complement strand
AGAGAATCCCCTATATGAGCCCAAATTGCCTTAGAAAACACATTGCCATCCTCTGGGAAGAAACCCTGCCGTCTCCCCCAGAAATACAAATTCTCCAAATTCTCTCTGGAAACTAAAACTTCCTTTCTCTCTAACACTATCTCCAAAACCTCTAACGCCAAGGTATCGCATGGGGAACGCGTAAGAATTACCATTTTAACGAAGCCCTAGCTGAGCCAGGGGAAAGAATCCGTACCTGACAAAAGACTTACAAGCCTGCACTTCCCTGTACCGGCCACCAGATGTCGCACTTGGACACGAAAAGAAGCACGCAGACTCAGCTAAGCCAGGTCAGCATCCAAAGCCAGGAAAGGACCCCAGCCGTTTATTTTTCTCATATATATATGTTTCTAGGAATGACCATGGATTGGAGGATGAGGTTACCACCTCTCCAACCACACTGGTCAACTGAAAAGCCCAACAAACTTCTCTGCCTCAGGAGAAAGAATGAAAACAATAAGGAACAGTTAACAAAACATGACTATGTTTACAGAAAGTGCATGAGAAACTCTATCACAGAAATTAACACATCTAAAGACTGCAAAACTCAGGGCGACAGAGCAAGAACAGCACAGTTCATTCTTCTGATAAACACCACTAATGTGACTGACGTACACTCAGAGAAGAACAATGTTGTCCCCAAACCTGTAAACAAAGTTCTGATGAGTGATATGTTTAGAATAAGCAAATATTAGAGATTCCTGTATAAAAAAGGAGCAAACGCTAACAACACAAAACTTACTGGCACTCAAACCCACACATGTCCTCCTGCAGCTGCATCAGAGCTGCCTACAGACATGTCCAAGTCTTCAGGAGCTGGATCTCACCCTCCCGCACCAAAAGAACAGATCCAGGAACCTGCTCACTTGGACCTGTAATGCCTGATGAGGTTTTCCTAATTCCAGCTGAATGATGAATGCAAATACCTCAAAATGCATATGTCACCTTCTAATCAATTCAACTCAGCAGCCACAGTGTATCTGGAAAAAAAGGTGAATTTGGAAAGGAAATGGGTAAAATGATCCTACAAATGTCCTTAGGGGTTCAGAGTTTGTCAATGGAAAGACTGACTACATTGATCCCACAGATGCTGAGTATTTGATGCTCTATTATTTGGGATAACAAAGGAAATCACAACACAGAGCCCATGAAGTGACACCAAATTTTAAATATTAAGAAAAAAATTAAATTTAGAGAGAGAAAAATTAAGAACCTTTCAAAAATCATAATAACCCTTTTCATGGTCATAAGGGGGGAGCAAAAAAACTCTGACTTGATTTAATTCAGATGAAAACTATCACTGGTAGTCCAGTGCTGCATCAAATCCCTGCTGGCACTACCTTTTGTGCCCTCTGCTGTTGGCAGCTTCTTGGTGAGCCCTTTTTCCCATCAGTTTGGGTGCTCGCTGTTCTTTCCCTGCCCAGCACAGGATCCAGCTCAGAAAATCTCATGTCTTTGGTAGGAAGAATCTGAATGCAGTGCACAAATCCCATTTTAATCCATCACAAACTCCCTACAGGAGGCATGTCCAAAGCTCCCTAGTTTTCACGTTGTCTCACATGTCCTGTACTCATCCTACCTCTACTTAACCTGGTAAATGAGGATGAGTGAGAGAGGGGAGCTAAGCTGGAGTGAGATCCAAGCAGAGGGAGTCAGTTTGCAGGTGCAAGGGCTGACATTTGCTTTGCTCCTTCTCAGTGACTGCAGGTAGCACTGACAGTGTAGCATCCTGCAGTCTGTCCAGAGAGCTACACACCTGAGCTGCACACCAGGAACTGAGCTCTCATGCTGGTATTGAATATTAAGGTTGTTTTTGATTGTTTTCCAAGTCTATAGATTATACTGAATGGGCTGAGTTCAGACTGCAGGTCAGAGGAGGGGGTTCTCCCCCTCTACTCTGCCCTTGTGAGATCCCACCTGCACAGCTCCCTTCAGCTCTGGAGTCCTCAGCACAAGAAGGATGTGCCCCAGTTCAAACAGGTCCAGAGGAGACCACGGGGATTGTTATAAACAGCAGAAGGTGAAATTGGCATTTGTATATTAAGTTATGGTTAACGAGGTTAAGAAATTAAGTGTGATATGTTAATGAATTAAACGATTAATTTGTTCCTGTTATTTAATGAGTTATATGTTACAATGTTCTGATTATTGTTGTAATATTCCCATTCTTTGTACCCTCCCCTCTTTTATTGTTACAGTTGACAGAGATTCCTGTTATTATAACTAGCTAATGATGTTCAATTATTATAATTTCTAATATAAGGGACTATGGACAAAATGGCCAATGAAGGGCGATGGGGATTTTCCATAAAGTTCCATGTAGAGTGTCAACCAAGATGCCAGTCGAGATCCCACCCGATCTTGCAACTGAGCATGCTCCAAGTGGGTGGGCCCAGCTTAGGCCGCCCCAAAGGGCCGATGTAGGGGCGGGCCGGGAACCTTAGAACCCATGATTGGGTAAGTGTATCCATGCCTCTTAATTGACACTCAGAGCATATAAAAGTAGCTGCACAAGGCCTGGGTGGTGTGCCTCTGGCCAGATCAGGGAGGCAGTGACAGGTGTGTCTTTGTATTGTGGGCATCCCAGTTGTTAATTTTTTTGTTAAAAAACCTTCAAAATTCTGCATTGTCAAGCGTCGCTCTTCACAGAGATGCTCCAAGGACTGGAGCCCCTCTGCTCTGGAGCCAGGCTGGGAGAGCTGGGGGTGTTCACCTAGGCAAGAGAAGGCTCTGGGAAGACCTTAGAGCCCCTTCTAGGGCCTGAAGGGGAAATATAAAAGAGAGGCAGGGTGACCTTTTACATAGGCAAACAGTGATAGGACAAGGGGAATGTTTTTAGACTAAGCCGGGAAGGATTTAGATTGGGTATTAGGAGAAAATTCATCCCTGTGAGGGTGGTGAGGCTCCAGCACAGGTTGCCCAGAGAAGCTGTGGTTGCTTCATCTCTGGAAGTGTTCAGATTGGATGGGGCTTGGAGCAACCACATCCCATGTGACAGGACCCTACTGGGTCATGGAATGAGATGAGCTTTAAGGTCCTTTCCAACCCAAACCCTTCTGTGATTCTATGCCCTGCCACTGGTGCTGCAAACAGCTGATTACAGTTTGGGTCACAGACAAGGCTTTCCTGTGAGCAGGTACCCTTTGGGGTCACTCCTTGTATGCCTGTGAAATGACCGTTTTTGAACTCTGAGGAGCTCCCGGGGCTCACTAGGTTTCCTTGTACGTGAGCTGGTGCAAGGATCTGTGTTTCTTACTGGAATGGTTAGTCCGAGCAGCTGAACAGGACCTGACCCTTGAGCTGCGAGAACTCCTGTTTGGCGTGCAGACCTCTCTGAAGGCAACACTTGCTGGGGACCTGCTCTTTGGGCTCTTTGTTGTGTCCTGCCTTCCCTCCACAGGAGTATTTGAACTTCATCAACCATCCAAGGGCTTTAAATCAACCAAACAGACCATCTGAGCCACGCCAGGGAAAGGCTGGCTCATCTGGGCTTCACTTTCACCCTTCAGCATCCAAAGCTTGGTGTTCCTCCAGCAGGTTAGGCCTGACTGGTGAGAGGGAGCAAAGAAAGGAATGGAAAAATACAGAACAGATGGGAAAATCATATCCAGTTACCTCCCAGACTGCACTTTCAGAAACCTTCCTTCTGGCAAAGGTGTGCTGTGACATTAACTTGACCTCTCTGCTTAAGAGACTGTCAAGGGCTCCTGCTTTCAGCCGGGGTGTCTGAACTGGTCATACTGGCACAGTCCTGCATTCCTGCGGGGGGCCTGACTGTAACTCAACACTGCCTGTGTCAGGCAGTCCATACCCTGCAGCAGCCAGCCTTTGAGAGCAGGACCCAAGCCACGGCTCCTGCTCAGAGCCGGGTGCCCCGTGAATGGCCCCTTGGAGAGAGCAGGCGGCAGCAGCAGCAGCAGCATGAGGGCATTGATTGGAGAGAGGCAGGTTCTAAACAACAGACAGATTTTGTCCAAGATTTTTCCAAACAAGAGCTGTGGGTTTCCTGGGAACACCATTCAGTGGATATGCCCACAGCTTAAGGCCAGAAGCTAAACAGGAGCGGCCGGGAAGGGAGCCAGGGAGATGCTCAAAGGGCTAGAGCCCCTCTGCTCTGGCGACAGTCTGGGAGAGCTGTTTGTGTTCAGCCTGGAGAAAAGAAGGCTCCTGGGAGATTTTAGAGCCTCTTCCAATGCCTTTAAGGGGCTCCAAGAGAGCAGGAGAGGGACTTTGGACAAGGGCCTGGAGTGACAGGACAAGGGGGAATGGCTTTAAGCTGAAAAACGGTGGATAGAGGTTGGGTATTAGGAGGAAATTCTTGGTTGGGAGGGTGGGGAGGCCCTGGCACAGGGTGCCCAGAGCAGCTATGGCTGCCCCATCCCCAGAAGTGTTCAAGACCAGGTTGGATGGGGCTTGGAGCAACCAAGTGTAAGTGGTGATTTGCTCCATCCTTCCTCAGACTTACTCCAAGAGATCAACATACTGCACCTGAATGCTCCACCAGCAGCTGAGCCAAGATGGAACTGTCCTGGGGGAGGGTATTGTCCTGCTCTGCTCTGCACTGCGGTGGCCTCACCTCAAGTCCTGTGTGCAATATAAAAAATACATTAAGCTATTGGAGAGCACCCAAAGGAGGCCACAAGGATGGGGAAGGGTCTGGAGGGGCCATATGAGGACCAGCTGAGGGCACTTGGTGTGTTCAGCCTGGAGAAGAGAACTGAGAGGAGACCTTGAGCTCTTCAACATCCTCCCAAGGGGCAGCACAGGGGCAGCTTGGGGTTTGGATATCTAATTTCTCGGTGCCTAAGTTGGCACACAAGAATTCTCCTCCCATGGGTGTCTGGTGTTAGACGAATTAAAGGTTTAGGCTCATCTCTTAAAAGCACTTGCAGGCTGCTCACTGTTGAAGACTGTCACCCCATAGCTGCATATTTGCACTTCCAATGCTTCAAGTGGCAATGCCATGGCTTGATGGAGTGGTGCAGGCTAGGGGCAAGCTAATGGAAGGGAGGTGGTTTATGGTTAATTAACTGAGGTCAATTTAGGCATTTTACTTTTGCTCCTACCTTCAGTGCTCCAAACCACACCTCTCTTCCAGGGCACCAATGTTAAATGTCTGCAGTTAGATAGTGTGAATATGCTTGAAGTCACTTCTGCTCACCATAAGAGGTTGGCAGGGATACAGCTCCAGATCTGGTCACACTTGGAGCAGAGTACAGAGAACACAGTGATCGAAAATTCCTCATAGTTGAACAGATTCCTGTTTGCCAAGGGCTGGGATGCTGTCATTGTGGAGCAGAGCTTGGAGGACAAACTGGTGTGCTGACACAGAACTAGCAGGGCACACTGGTGGGCATGGCCAGCTGTGAGGATGAAACCAGGATGATTTTGCTTATAGTAAGAGGTCGCTTGCTTGTTTATGGTCATTTTCTCCTGCTGCTCTTGACTAGCCTTTTGGAAGACTCTAAAGCACAGTACAAACAAAGTCCTATTTAACAACCAGGGTCAAGGATGGGAGCACTGAAATGATCCCCAGATTTGATGTGGCAGATATGACACAGATGCTATGACCTTCCTAACCACAGTTACAAAAGAATAAACAGGCAGTGCCATGACTGGTGGCACCATATAAGCAGGTGGCAAAACTTTAGTTGACAGCTCAGCACTAGCTCAGTTGCAGGGGATGTGCACCAACACTGCCTGATTCAAAGAGCCAGGAAAGGAAACAAGAACTGGCAAGACTCTTCCAATGAACTCATGTTTATTATTTTCCCCTAAAATAACATCACTTCTTTCCACTCTTTTCCCCAAAGAACCAACCATCTTCTTGAATAGATATTCTCTCTTTCTCTTTCTTCACTTTGACTCACCCAGTTCTATGAGCCCATGCCACATGATTAAAAATGCCTCATCACAAAGCCCCACAGTGATACCAAATGGGCAACATATGCAATACAGTCAGCTGATGAATAACTTGGAGGTTGAAACTTATTTGCACAATGTCCTTGAACAAATAAAATCCAGGGGCAGAGCTCTTGGAGTCTTTTGAGAGCAAAGGTCCACAGAGGGCTGTAAATATACATCCTTTGCCATTTTAGTATTTCTACTAATTTGTGACTTTACACCTTTCCTTTGATCTCTCTGAACCTGAATCTTACATTCACTCTGAAAGGGGAAATCAATTCAACAAGCCTAAAACCAGAAATGTGTATAGGATGACAATATTGACTCAGTTATTCTCTGAATATTCTTTTATCAACTCCAGAAAGCAAGTCCACAAAAACCTCCCACATGTTGCCTAACAAAGCACAAATGATCAAGTGCATGTTCTTCTCTTGCTCCTCTCCAGTCCGTACCAGTCCTTCTCTCTGAATGCGTGTGGGAGATCCATACACACATCACTGAGTGGTGGCTCATGTTACGGACTGCTGGGACAAGCTGGGTCCTTACAGAGCTTCTGGATCACATGCTGACTGTGACACAATTAACTGTTCAGCCAACTGGAAGCTAAATCTTGAAAGTAAAAGAAATCCTAATCTTCTAGACTACAAATATAGCTGTTACTTAACTGTCACCAGCTGCTGAGGTGGAAAAGAGATTTGAGGAGAAGGAAATTCTATACCTGTAAATAAATGCTTGTTACTGATGATGGGCTCCAAACCTACTGAGCCGCTGATCATCCTGCTGGAAGGCTCTAGGCTTTCTAACCAGCAAGAGAAAGAGGCCAGAAATGTCTCCTCATGTTAAAAGAGACAATTAGAAGTTCATCCTGCTTGGAATGTATCTGATTAAAAGTCAGGGTTGAGGCAAAAACATGAAACTTCATTTTCCAGATACACATCCTGTTATCTGCTTAAATTACTTCTCTGATGTTAGTATGTGCTAGAGAGTTAAGAGAGTGGGAAATATCTAGATGCAATAGAGATGGAGGACCTGAAGGGAAGCAGAGATTTCAAAAGAAACAGTGTTTTGTTTTTCCTGCACAAATGCTCAAATTTCCATATGTTAGAAGACATCCAGTATCCAGATAGAGATACTAAAAATCTGGCTGGATATGGCCCTGGAAAAAGATGCTTTAGCGGACTGTGCATTGAGCAGGGGGCTAGCTGATCTCATCCTTCCCACCTCATTCCCCTCTGTGGTTTTACAAGAGACTACATGGCATGAAGCTGGGCCAGGGAGGTTCAGGTTGGATATCAGGGAAAGGTTCTTCCCCCAGAGGGTGCTGGGCACTGCCCAGGCTCCCCAGGGAATGGGCACGGCCCCGAGGCTGCCAGAGCTCCAGGAGCGTTTGGACAGCGCTGCCAGGGACGCACAGAGTGGGGTTGTTTGGTGTCTGCAGAGCCAGGAGCTGGACTCAATGATCCCTGTGGGTCCCTTCCAAATCAGGATATTCAATTCTATACATAGATCAGAGGCACCCTGAGACACTAATATGGCAGATAGATGATCTTTCCTGAGAGCATATGATACCTTTCAGGCAGAGAAGCTGCACAGGTGTAATGACAGATATCCTCTCTCTACAAACCTCTCTGCTAGTAACACAACAGCTGCAACACAGACCTCCCAAAGCAGCATGATGGCAGGGCCTGAGAGGATTATAGAAACATCCTAACAGTGTTACCTTGGGTAATGTCATTTAAGGTGTCTATCACTGCAGCATGAGATCCAGAGAGATTTAATCATATGAATGTCTTAGTCATCCAGGTAGTTTTCAGGGCCTTTGATGGGCTGAAGTAGCAGACTAAATCAGGTGATGGGCTGAAGGTGTAGAGGCTCTTGAAGCACAAAGAAAACCACACAAATCCACCAGGAATGCACTGCAGAAAGTTTGCTACTCTTGTCAGACCTGGAGAAGTGAGAAGGCCCAGTACTACCCAACAGAAGTCAACCTCGTGCAGGTGAATAATCCTTTTCTTTCTCACAATACTGTCCATTCTGCTGTGCTGACATGAATCTGTACTGACACTGACATACCACCATGAGGATTTATTTTCAAAGAAGCTCTGGCTGCCCCATCCCTGGAAGTGTTCAAGGCCAAGTTGGATAGGGCTGAGAGCAACCTGGTCTAGTGGAAGGTGTCCCTGCCCATGGCAGGGGTCTGAAATAAGATGGTCTTTAAGGTCCCTTCCAACCCAAACTGTTCCGTGATTCTGTGATTCTATATTTGGGTTAAGGACAGCACTGGAGATAGCTGAGGCTGACCTGTGTCAAACTGCATACACAATTACAAGCCCATCAGAGTTTGGCAAGCCACCACCAATTTACCCAGTGGGTGTCTCACAGCCCCTGACACACACCCCAGGCATACTCCTTCTGAACTCCAATCCTTGCTGTGACGGGACACAGACCCTTTGGAAATGGCTCCCGACTCCCTTCACCTGAGGCATTGCACAGACTTGCTGCTCCTGTGGGGCTCAAAGCTGGCACTGTGGGTTTTCTAAATCCATGGCCACATTAAGGGCTTGCACCTTTTGCCTTGTCTCAACAGGCACATGCGCTCTGGCACCCATAGCATGTCCTAAAGACTGGCTGGCAATCTATTTTTCAGCCATGTGGGAGGCCCACGCCTCTCTGCCATCTGCCACCATTCATTGCTTGTTTTTTCTGAAGCAACCTGAAAAATAACTCTGATTAAATTTAATGAAGCAGGAAACTCTCTGAGTACATTTATTTCCCAGATAATGTGCTTACTGCTCTATCACACCTGCTGCATGTGACAGACACCCATCTTACCCCTCCTGCACTTCTGAATCCATTCATTTGCTCCTGTTTTGGCTCTAATGAGTGGACTGCCCAGTTTCCACAAGAACAGGGAGTAAGTGGGATGGGGGAAATCTAGAAAGGATTTTTAGGTCATAACATACAGCAACAAATAGGAACTCTCAAGAAAATATGGATTCTACGCTACTAGAGTAAGGCAAAAGCTTAGATGAGTGCAATGAATGACAAAAAAATACCTCACTCCTTCTAAACATATTTTCAAGACAGAACAGTTTCTTCCAGTGGAAAATGGGGTAATTGCAGGTGTCTAAACGGATAGCTGATCAACTATGGCCAAAGTCCAAGTAATTCCAATGTTCCCTGAGAAATCTGTAACTAGTACTGCCTCTTGCCAATACCAGCTACAGTAGTCTGCATTTCCATAGGTATTGCTCCTGAATGTCCTTGCTCCAGCATGGTGGTGTTTTCTCATTCTTGATCCATCACTGGTTTTGCATTGCTCCTCCCTGCACAGCAGTGCCAGCAGAGCTGCAGACTGCTGCAGAACTGGGCAGGAACAGGAAGCAGAGATCCTGGTGTGGCTGCATGAGAAGACTGGCTTTTGCTGCAATCCATCCTGCCTCTGCTAGACAATGATTTCACCTTCCAGAGTTCCTAACTTGGCCCATCCCAACAACCTACATCACTCTTAAAGAGAAATCAAATTCTCAGAAGAAGAAGGAGGAGAATGTTCTCTCTTCTCTGTCAATGTCCTTAACATGGGAGAGATCCAAAAGCCTTTGGACATACTGAGACTGCACATTGTGACTTGGCTGTATCTCCCTCATGCCTTTTACCCAAGTAACAACACTCAAACACAGATCCCAAAACTATCTGAACTCTTGGCTTTTGCCTGAGCAATCAACACCTACCCTCCCAACAGTTTTGGCACTAGCACTAATACAAGCAAAGTAGAAGTTCCCCATTTCACCTGTTGGAGCTCCTGGAGCAGGTCCGCTGGAGGCTGCAGAGAGGAGGAAGGGCCTGGAGCATCTCCCTGCCAAGTAAAGGTGGAGGGAGCTGGGGCTGCTCAGCCTGGAGAGGAGCCCCAGCTGAGAGGGGCCCTCAGCCCTGTCTGTCCCTGTCTGCAGGGAGCACCCAGGGCAGGGCCCAGGCTCTGCTCCAGGGGCCCAGCAATGGCACCAGAGGCAATGGGCAGGAGCTGATGCCCACGGAGTTCCACCTGAACATGAGGAAGTACTTTCCTGTGCACTGGAACAGGTTATCCAGAGAAGGTGTGGAGTCTCCCTCACTGGAGATATTCCAGAACCATCCGGACACAGCCCTGTGCCCTGTGCTCTGGGATGGCCTTGCTGGAGCAGGGAGGTGGCACCAGACGAGCCACTGTGGGCCCTTCCAAACTGAACTGTACCGTGATTGTATGTGTGAAAACAGTGTACTTCATTTTTCTAAGCAAGTGAATGTTCCCTGAAGCTAGCTAGCATTAGATTAAACTGTGTGAAAATAGTGATCATAGAACCTTTTCTCCCCAGTCTGTATTCTAGCAACATTTTTAGCCATAGCAGAAAAATAGGTAACACTGTTATTTTGCAACATGATCCATTTCCATAATGAAAAATCATTGCTGTTTTTTAATCTGTAGCAGATCTAATAAAATAGCACCTTTTTCAGTAAATTAAATTGGCTGCTAAATATATTTGAATTACTAAGTAAACTTGAATTATTCTTTCTGCCCATGTGCTCTGAACAACAGCCACATATTTTGTGTATCTGTCCCTCTGCCTTCAACTGACTGTACTAATTCTCTCAGATAGCTCAGGCAGCTCTGGAAGACTTAAGAAATTACAATGTCCTGGCTGACTGCAAAGGCTGTCCACATCTGTCTCTTGATTCTTGGGCAGGGCACCATTACTGACAGCAAGGTCTCCTCTATGCTGAAGGCTTCATGCTGGAGCTCCCACCTGGACCCAGGATGTGCTCCGTGACACAGTGGGACACTGGCACTAAGGGATCCATGTCTCAGGAATGAAGAACAGAAACAGCTGCTGTATGGGGGGGAAAGTGGGAGACACAGCTGCTGGCATAAAGTGACACAGCCTCACGGAGCTGTCATGAAAGCTGTCATCTCAAGGGCAAAATCTGATGTATTGCAGTGAGGCTAATGATAAAAACATAAAGACCTGCATTGTTTCAGCCCCTAAAAAAGGGCCTTGGCCAAGTCAAAGAGAATTTTGCAGGTTGCCAATAGTACCTTTCGTGTTTACAGAGTACACTGTGCATGATCATTGTGCACAGATGAAAAATTCCAGAAGTATTTCCCATGGCTCAATACCATGCAGTGGCCTCTAGATAAATGTCTGCAGAGCTTCTGTACCAGACCCTTAGCTTGGAAAACAGGCAAAACACTGCTGTGTGAGGGGAAAGTGGGAGATTGGTAACAGTTGACGAGCTGCACAGTAATTTCTTGAAGTAAGAAATGATGCCTATTTCTATGGGAAGGAGTAATTTACATAATAGCTAAACACACATGCATAGATGCTAATGCCAACATTTGCATGTTTCACGTGTAACACACACCACACAAGTCACAGAACTTTCTCTGGAAGACTGTATAATGTTGAATTAAGCAGTGCAAAAATAGGAATGCATTACCTTCAAAATAACAAGACTTCCTCCCACCTCTTCCCCCTCCAAGTTCATGGACTATGCATTTCATGAGGATTCACTATATCAGCCAGGATTCACAACCTTAGCTAGGAACTCTGCCTTGGGTTGAGTCTGACAGTCTTTCTAAGTCTCCTACCTGAACTTTTGTGTAGCCTGACAAATGCTGAGTGTCCTGCCTCCTTTCCTGAGTGTGCCTTAGTTTTTGACACATCATCACTTCTGTGATGTGGTGACTTCTGATCATGGTGGCCATCCCTTTTTCTGGCTTCTCTGTCAAAGAAGACATAGTTCAGCTTCTCCAGATACTTCTCCAGCTCTTCCTGGGTATGCTCCAGTTCTTTGCCAACATGCCTAGGGGAAAAAGAAGAGGACGGCAGGGACCGTTTGCTTTCCCTCTCCTTCCTGGCCTCTCCCACATGTGGGTTTTGTTTCATTAGAACAAGCACAATTATATTCAGATCAGGCAAAGATACACAACCCAGACTTCTTCCATTTTGGAGGTGAGATATCAGGAGCTGGTCGTACCTGTTGATGTACTCACAGGGAAGAAGACAAGTGGACCAAACACCACCAGCGGTCAGAACTCCCCAGCTGCCAGCACACACAGGAGGACCAATGCCAGGAATCAAACCTCTGGGGATGTCACAGCTGGATTTTCTAGAGCAGCATGTCTTACAAAACCTTCCACAATTCTAAAGATGAAAGCAGCAAAAACAGTGAGCAGCAGAAAAATTTTCGGCAGCAGAAAGATACAAGATCATCTGTCACAGCTCTGTATGATCTTGAAATAGCAGTGTCTCTCCTTTTTTTTTTTTGTTATGGAGCTGCAGGTTAAATGATCCTTACTCTTCAACCTTCCTTCTGTTAGAATGTTCCAGTTGATGTTTTTCCTGAAGTGCTAAGTTATTCCTCTTTCTAATTCAAAGAAAAGATAAGTTAGGATTTCCCTCCCCAAATGAAGATAAAGTGTTCTCCTTCAGGAGCGATAAGTCCTAAGTCCACAGTCTCAGCAATTGAAGTGAGACAAGCCAGTATGAGTCATCTGAAACACAGGATCAGTAGGACCAATTTGTTGGCTTCTTTCTGTCTTTGCTGGTCTTGGGAGAGGGAGTCCCCCTAGAAGTGGCTGCTGGGACTCTGGAAGTAATTCCAGCTGAACTCTGTAGAGATCCCTTGGAGATTCCTTATGGGCTGTTCCTCGGTGACTCTGCCCTCTGATTACTCAGAGATGGGTAGCCCAAGGACCAATAAATGCATTTCTACTGACCAAGCTCAGGAGAAGGGGTTGGACAAACGTCTGATTAGTGCCCAGCACCCAGGGTAACAGCCAAAATGCCAGCAGGGACAAACAACCACCAGGACAGCGCCAGCCTGCGAGGGGGCAGGTGGGCCATCCCCTGAAGGCAGGGTCTGTCTGGAATGGGATTGCATTTCCTAACCTTTGTGTGGGGGATCTGTTTACGGAGGAGGGTGCCAAGCCTAAAAGGAGCAGAGATCACATCCAGATTTCTGCTGCTTCTGTGTGCAAACATTCTTGGCCCCACCCTGCCACAGAAATAACCCTAAAATTCTTCACTTTGTTCCCAAAAGTGAGACATTCCCCCTGCTTTGCTATAGTGAATGGTCTGAGACAAGTTACAGTGTTCCTGTATCCCCTTATTCTCTTTAGAAGCTGATCCTCAGCTTTTAGTTTTGTCGGGGGCTGGGGGCATTGGAATTTTTTCTCCATCCCTGTTACTAGGAGACAAATGGCTAAGTGCTCAGAACTATTAAGTCTTTTGTAAGAGACAAAGACTATGGCTGGGTGTGGTGAGGAGAAGGCTGGGTGGCTGGAGCGACACCTCAGTTGGGACCGACACTGGCTCGTCAGACACCGGGAGGGAAGGGACTGCTTTTCTGGGCTCTGACTGCGACCGCAGGAGATCCCACCGTGATCTGCCTTCTCCTTCTGGCTGGGTGAGCTTTTGGCTGGGGGAAAAGGCGTGGGATCCAACCTTTTTCCTCACCGGGAACGTGCGTTTTTTCCCTGCTGCGTTTCGCAGCAGCTGCGGGGGAGCCCGGCTGTCCCCACCGCCCATCCCGTTTTCACCGCATGAGACCGTGGCGTCTGCCGTGACTACAGAGTCCCTGCCACCTCTGGCTGGCCCGGGAGAAAACCAACCCCAACCCCTGCCGCCCC
>VZRO01000092.1:77210-114402 GCA_013397915.1 Daphoenositta chrysoptera | reverse complement strand
TTTGTTTGTTATCCTTGTTATCCTTGCTCATTTACTCTGCTATAGATACTAGTAAAAAAACCTGTTATTCCTTTTTTCCCATACCTTTGCCTGAAAGCCCTTGATTTCGAAGTTCAAATAATTTGGAGGGAAGGAGGGTCACATTTTCTACTCTAAGGGAGGGTTCAACCTCTCTTAGCAGGCACCTGTCTTTCAATCCAAGACAAGTTTTCCAACTGATGCTATGAAGCAAGTTTTGCTTTAGAAGCACTGTGGTACTTCCCATTCCTTTTGCCTTGTCTTTAATTCATTCCTGAGGTCACAGCTGTACTGGATATTTCTGTAAGCAGTTTGCTAACTACAAGCCTGGGCCTGGCACTGCTGCCCTACATTTAGGTGGGCAGTCAGCAAAGAGCTACAGTACCCCCAATCCAGTCACCCTGGTGGCACCAAACTCAAATGCCAGGCACAAAGCTGAGGAGAGGATGCAGAAACAGGCAGGTCAGAACTGAGCTCAATTTTCTATCAAAACTGAGATACATCTCCTTAAAGCAAGAACAGTGGAACAGAGATGTCCAGGCAGATCAGAATATGTCCCTTCTCCCTCACTGCTGTACATCATTAATGCCTTAGGGCACAGACCAGACACAGGTATTACAGTCACTAGTAGGGCAAAGCCCTGATCCAAACCTGACACTGCTGTAGTAAGAGACATCAATGAACCCTAAACAGCACTGAAATCCTAAAGAAAGAAATGCTAAAAGGGGAAAACACAATTTTTAAAAAAACATCATTAAGACTGCACTGTGGCCCCTCTAAAGGGGAAAGGATGGATGAAGCAGCCATGGCATTTCCTAACTTCTAATACCATTGCTTGTTTCCTTTCAAAGAAATATGATACAGCAAAGCTGAAAAGTGAAGTACAAACTGTTGTAGTTTCAGATACCTCTTCAAGATACAATCACTAATGAAATAACTTGGACACATCTGTCAAAAACTCAGGAGGCATCACCTTGAGTATAAAAACAGGGAGTGGACAGAAAAAGGCAAAATGCTTTGTCCAAGATCCCATGGTTGACTCGTGGAACCGACCCGACACTCAGGGACAAAAGGTATCACACTGAGGAACATCTGCCTTCTCACACACACATATGTAAGTCCTCCAGTAATGAAGTACAGAAAAAGGAACTGGCTTTGCAGGTGTCGTGGCTTGGAGCGGAAATTAATTGACAGTTTCTTAATCCAATAGCGCTTCTCCGATTTTGCATATATAAACCTGCTGGAGGCGAGGGAACGGCCTCTTTGAATCCAGCCTGCGACTGGGAAAGGGGAGGGTGGGGTACAGCTCCGGGCCCAGCCCTGGGGAGCCGGGCCGAGCTCCCCTCCCCCAACTGCCAGGGCAAGGGGTCCCTGGCACGCATCAGGGCCCCCCCCAACCAAAAGCTGCAAGCAGCTAAAGAGAAATGGGAGGCTGCAAGGCCGAGATCACCGAGCAGCTCCCAAGATGAGGGAGGGGCTTGCCCTCCCCCCACTCCACAGGATCCCCCACGGGCCTGGAAAACACCGATTTTCAGTTTTCTCAGACTGAAGAAACTATTAAGCAACTGGCAGAATCGAAGGAGAAGAGCTTTTCCTTCAACAGAAGCTGTTCACCATGGAGTTAAAGTTGGAGGAAGAAGTAAAAAGTAAGTCAGGCGGGGTGGAACAGAAGATGGCAGCGGAAAGAAGAGGGCGGAGCCGTGAGGGGCGCGAAGCTTAAACCGACTTTTTTGCAAAAAACGTGGTAAAGAACTGTAATACCATAAACTGTTCTTTATCCATTTAAAGGACATGGAGGGGGGGAATTGAGAACACCCCATGTTTGGATGTTCATTGCAATGGACTGTCTCCGAACGGACAGACTATTGCGGTGGCAGTTTAGAAACCACGCAGAAGCAGAGAGGAGACCTCTTTCTCTTCCCTGGAGTTTGGAAAGACTTTTTAAGAACTCTAATATTGACCAGAAATTCCATCTTTGTTATTCTCCTTGCTCTCTCCCGGAAAACCTGTGAGGAGGTCTTTGTATGCCCTGAAGTGATAGGGGCTGGGGGAGGGGTGGTGCTGGCAAAGAAAGGAATGTGTTTTTTTTTTCCTTTTTACTTTCTTAGTGTTCCTTTTCTTTTAATCCTACCTAGTAACAATAAACTATCTTTATACTCTTAGAAGTTTTTGAGCCTGCTTTGTCATTTCTCCTAATTCCTATCTCACAAAAACAAGTAAGTGAACTGAATCACAACTACAATTGGTGTTTCAGTTTGGTCACTGAATCTAACCTGTTACAGCAGGTCAGCATTATTCAGACCTCTGGAAAACCACAGGAGTTGTTCTCATATTAGAATGGATTTTTCTCTGACCCCTTTGAAGATAACTTGCTGGATCGGGTTACACCAAACATCCACCTCACTGGTATCTTTATTCTAATTGTGAATGCCTAATGAACAGCATAAACATGAGGCAATTATGTAAGAATGCTTTCCAGAATACTTCTGTGGTCTTCCACAGCAAGGATTTTATAACATTTTAGCAGCTCCAGCTTTTACCTGAGACATGACAAGGAAAAAAAAAAACTATTTACCAGACATTACTTGCATGATCATCCAGGGAAGCAAACAGCTGTAGCTCCAAGGTCATGTACAAGAAGCTCTTGAATATCAGTAAATGGCATGAAAACACAAAAAGTGTGACAAGGACGCAGCTTTTGTATGTTTAATGTAAAATCCCGGAAATCAAAAAAATACTGTCTAAGGTCATTCTATACAGTCCAAGTAACAGCTGTGCTCCTTGGCAAATAAAATTAAAATGTGTCAACCTTGATTTCCAGTTTTTACCTATTGACTTCCAAAAGACAAAGTAATTTCTCCATGTTTCTCCTTCATCATATATGTTACCCAGGTTCAGTTTCTCCTTATGCCCAAACAGGAAATTTTTGAAATAGTCTTTTAAAATATTAAAAAAAAAAAAAAAAGTCTCACAGATGCAACTGCCTGCATCAGAGCTTAATAATTAAATTAATTTTTTAGAGCTAAGATCAGGATTTTAGTCTTTCACAGCCAATGTTTTTCACCATCTCTCAGCTACTCTCAGCACTCCCTGGAATCTGCCTACACTCCCATTTCTCACTTTCCACAAAGCCTGACTGGACTATAAAAGGGAGGAATGCACTGCTCCCCAGGGACACCTGATAACATAGCCTTTCACAGCACTCCGCTTCCTTGAGCATTTTTTAGGCTTGGTGGGGAAGATTTTCTGCATGAACTTAAGAGATGGCTTCAGTGACTCAAGCAGTATTGACTGGAGACACACATTCAAAAAGCCAAAATTTAATACAAATCAAATGGAAGAGCTGTGACAGTTCATTTTACTACCACCCAAGGTTAGTGTACAGCTAATTTTCCCTCTGAGGCACTAGGCTACTTATAAAGTAAACTTTATTTAAGAGCTGATTGTACATCCTTCCTAGCTGTCCACAACCTGGCTTCAGAAACAAAACTTTTCCCTGTTTTCCTGGAAACAACTGTCCTTACATCCCTAGGCTGGATTAAATCATGATGTGCGGTTTTATTCTAGGGCTGTACTTGTCAGTGAAAGAGATGAATGAGCAAAATTGGTTCTCACTCACTTTCCCCCAAAGACCCTGAGCTTGTGCTCCTCTATGTCAGGGAAGACAAACACTGCTGGTGTTTGCTGGATGCCAGCAGCTGCATTCAGACAAACTCATGGAGTGGAAGCATCCAACTGTCCACTGCTGGATCTTGATTCCAAACCATTCCCTGCTGTATGCATTGCCCCCTCAGCTGCTAGAAGAGCTCTGCTCTATTTAAAAGCAGATCTCATGATATAAGATCTCATGGTATAAAAGATCTCATGGTATAAAAGACAGATTCTATAGTTAATGTCAATTCTACAGGAAGAAAAGCAGATTTTTCCTCACTGCTGACCCTTTCAAAGGTGCCTCTCTCCAGCGTGAGCACAGAGGAGCACTATGTAGGCTGAGTTTTGGGGTCATATGCATGGTAGGCAAATCTGGTTTAAACTTCTAGATAAGGCACCCTGAAGAGGATCCAGAGACTCATGCATGACATTTCCTACTGCACAGCATCTTTCTACCGTTCTTCAGTTTACAGGAGATCTGGCACAGTTTTAGTCTAAGTAACTTTTCTAGAAGAAATTAAAGCAAAATTCTTCTTGGGGAGTTGTGAAATTGAATAAGCCTGGGTTAAGTGTCCTGTATGACTCTGGAGGGGATTCTGCTGAACCTTGGCTTTTCCTGCAAGCTCCCAAGCACTTCCGGATGAACTGGCCATTCTTCTTGCGGATGCTTCCCTTCAACTCCACGATCCTGGCAGATTTTGCAGCTTAAAGAGGGGAGAAAAAAGCTGTAAGAGACATTCAGTCATCTCATATAGTGAGGCCCCAGTCTGCAAAGCACAGGGCAGGATTAAACCTCTTTCTTCTCCTCCTCACCATGCAAATTTCTCCTACCTGTTTCCATAAGCTTCAGCTCTCTGCACAGCTCCTCCTGCATCTTCTTCCTATAGTCTCCAAACATGGCTCTCATGAGCTGACGCTTCTTCACCAGCGGAGCCTTGTCACTGCGCAGTGTCCTAATTGCCCTGAGAGCCTCCTCAGCTGCAGCAAAGGAGAAACAACACACAGGTTAAGGCTCCCTGATGGCTCTGCCCCTGTGTTCCTGCTAATGTTTCCCCCAGAAGAGAGCTCTTCTTTACTTCAGTGCTTACCCTGCTTTGGAGTGGGTTTCTGTGTCTTCAAGCCAAGTTCCAGCTGGTTCACACACCAGTCCACCTCTTTCCACAGCTGCTCATCTGACTGCTATCAACATGAGGCCCAGTGAGCAAGAGGAAATAAGTCACCCAAAAATTACAACAGCAGTTGCTACACAGGATGAAAGGGAACTCCATAAAGTCAGGACTATTTCAAATACCATGTTCTGATGATCACTTTATAGACTTCATGACGTTTTCCCTCTAATGTTTTTCATCAGATAAACTACAAGAACTGTGCACATGTTTAGGTGCAACTCACTGTCTCTATCAGATGGATTTAACATGTGGCTGCCATTCAGAGGCTGCTGTTTTCTGGAGAGCTGTTCAGCTTTCAAATAAACTTACAGATAGGAGAAAGAAACATTAGCAGTAAAACAACCCTAGCCCCAAACCTGCACAAAATCAAAAAAAAGCAAAAAATGGACAAAATCAGGTGAGTCTTTTGCCTCAGCTCCTCTGTGCTTGCTCAACCAGAAATTCATGAGGAGAAGGAAGATGAAGCCCATGGAGATGGAGGAAGCCACATCCCATTGAGCAAAGCCAGCTGGCTAACTCAGAAGTAGGAGAGGGAAACAGGGCTGCACCCTGGAACTTAAGCAATTCTTAATTGTTATGTACATGTAAACACAAATGCCCTCACACTGTCTCCTTTCACCTACAAGTGTCCTTGCAAAGGACTGGAAGGGTTTTACCTGACCTTCAACTCTTCCTATGTCTCTGGTGCTCAGCAGTGTTTATTAGTAGGACTGGAGGTGAAGGAGATCTTTAGATGGAATGTTCCAGAGGCAGATGAACACTCAGTTCAATTTCAGTGCAATTTCCTTGTAGAATACTAAGGAAAGGAAGGTTTTTCGCAACCTTGTATTACAGTATTGATCAGCTGGCACTGTTTGTTAATAATACCTACACCAGTACTGGAAAGTAAAATAAAATGGAGACCTGGACCTTAGCAGAACAGAAAACCTCAGGGTGTGCCTTAATGTTGTGTTTACACATAACTTGCAACTTCAGTTGATTTCTGGGCCATGCCCGACGGAGGAACTTTCCCTTGAGCTTTACTACAGGCCCTTGGCTACACCAGGTGGCAGCTCTATGCCTTGGCTTTGCTCCTTGCACTACAAAAGCAATTCATCCTGCAACATGCACATCAGATTTACAGGGCCTGGCTCAGTACCCACAGGCACCTCCTACCTCCATTTCCTATTTTTATTTTCTTACGAAAACATGGCATCCAGCTCCCCAGGATTAGCTGTCACAAGCCTAAAAATGAAATGTTTCAGCACAAATCTGAAGGACCATGTCATGGGTTGGAGCTGAAAATTAATTGGCAGCTTTCTAATCCAATAAGCGCTTCTGTGATTGTGCATATTTAAGCTGGCAAGAAGCCCGGAAGAAGCCTCTTTGATCCGGCGGCTGCGTCTGGGACGGACGGGGGGCGGGGGAGGGGAGCCGCTCCGGCCCGTGGGCCTGGAGGGCCCGGGGCTGGGCACCCCTCCCGCAAATGTCAGGATAAGGGGTCCCCGGCATGCATTGGGATACCCCCCCCCCAAAAAAGCTGCAAGCAGTCAAAGAGCTCTCGGGAAGCTGCTGCCAGGAGCTGGGTGACTTCCCGGGAATCGGGAGGGGTTTCACCCTCCCCCACTTCCCCGGGTCCCCCGTGGGCCTGAAGAAACCGGTTTTTAACCGTTTCNGCTATCCATTTAAAGGACATGGGGGGACTCAGAATACCCTATGTTTTGGATGCTCAGTGCTATAGGATGTCCCTGACCGGATAGACTATTGCGGTGACAGTTCTGGACCCACACAGAAGCAAAGAGGACCTCTTTCTTTTCCTGGAGTGTGGAAGGACTTCTTAAGGACTCTAATACTGACCAGAAATTCCATTTTTGTTAATTTCTTTGTCCTCTCTCTTGAGAAACCTGTGAGGAGGTCTGAGAGCTTTGAAAAAGTTCCGGGGGGAGAGCATGAGGGAATTGGCAAAAGAAGGAATGTGGGTTTTTTTTCCTTTTTACTTTCTTGGTGTAGTTTTTTCCTGTTAATTCTACCTAGTAACAATAAACTATCTTTATACTGTTTTAGAAGTGAGTAGGCCTGTTTTGCCATGTTTTTCTCCTAATTTATATATTTATATCTCACAAAAACAAATTAGTGAACTGAATCCCAGCTGTAGCTGGTGTCTCAACTTGTTCATTAAACCCAACCCATTACAGACCATTAACTTAATTTGCACTGGTCAGGTTCCTCAGCTGTGCAGCAGAGAGAGCAAACAACTGCTGGAACGTAAGTACGTAACCGTGGTCTTTCAGCTTCCATCTCAAGATAGTATGCTAACTGTTGCAAAGAGATAAACTGTGCAAAGAGGTAAAGTGTCTCTTTAGCTCAAGGGTTTATAAACTATGGGATCCCATCAATATTTAACTACCTGAGAGGTCTTCTCATCCTGATGGGAAGTATCTGTATTTTGACAGCTGTTAGCTTCTGCCTTTGCCTTCCTGCTGGTCTCAGTTTCCTCTGTTTTCTTTTTACTGACAGGTGGGTTTTGTTTCTTCTTTTTCTTCTTCTGGGCAGCTCCACCTCCTGTTGATTTCTCTGTCACTGCCTCATCTGCTGTCTCTGTTTGGGGGATCATTGATGTGACATGGCTTCTATCCTCTTTGGGTGCATTCCCTGTCACTTGAGTCACCTCAGGCTTCTGTGAGGCTGCAGCCTGTGGCAGAGACTGTGCTGATTCAGTAGGCAGTGAAGGATCTGCTGTGTGCTCTGTATCTTGGCTTGCTGGAAGTAACTGAAGCTGAGGACAGTCTTCATCTGGGATGGCAAAGTTGAAAGCAAACTTGGGTTCTTGTCCAGAGGCAGCAAACCTCAAGGCTGCATTCCAGTTCTCCTGCTTGGTGGCTCTGACATTGTTTTGTACCAGCTCAGCACCACTGTCACCAGGGTCAGCTTCTGGGTTGGTCTCAGAAAGTGTAAAATCAAATCGGAAGCTGCTGCCAGATGATGTGAACAACTCTGGCTTTGCCTCAGGAGTTGGGTCAAACTGTTTCACACCATCTGCAGCCTGCCCCTTGCTTGGCTGTACTTCCACAACATCAGGTTTCATGCCTAGAAAAGAGAAAGAATATTGTTTCAATGCCGATGTTCTCAATACACCAGTTTCCTACTATGGGGTAGCCACTTCAGCTTCCACTGTAAGGCACTGCCCAGAGAGGCGACTCAATCTAACACTGCAACCTAAGAAATCTACAGAAAAGAACTAAATCTCACCATCCCCCGAGGGACAGCTCAAGCTCACCTTTCTCCATGCTCTTCTGACCCTCATCCATCTTGAGATGACAGTCCCCAATCACATTGCTCATCACTTGTTGCTTCTCTGCAAGAGGAGTCTCAGGGCAGTGCAGGACCTTGAGAATGTGTTGGGTCTCTTCTGCTGCACTCACAAAACACCAAGAGAGACAAGAAACAGTTTATGGTGGGACTTAAAATCCACTCTGTGGGATGCTGATGACTGAGTCTTCTCTGAATGTGCTTTGTGTTCATACCACCTCTGACTAATCCATAACTAGCATTCAATTGAAAGGGAACTCCAAGTGCTTCTAGAAGCTCAAATACTTATTCCTAGAGAGAGAAAAAAAAAATCTTAACTACTTATTACATACAGTCAGACTCTTAAACTGCAGTGAGTGCATTGCTAATGGCACAGAAGCTACAGAGGGCTTAGCAATCCTTCCCTCAAGGCAAAGACAAATCCCGGAACCTAGTTCAGTGTCTCTTCTCTGGAAAACTGGAAAAAATCTGAGTAGAGAGCATACCCTGAAAAGCAGGACTCTTGCTTGACTCTCTTACAAACCAGCTTGACCACAACAGGAATCCAAAGTTTTTGTGTTAGAGTAAATTCTCTAAAAACCAGAGTTGTTCTGTGACAGTGGTCCCCAAGACCTCCACTTGGAAATCCTACATATAGTCTTGTAGTATTTGTCTCACTGATTTTAAGCCACAGAACAACTTGAGAGTAGTACTGTGGAATGGGCACATCCCACCTCTCCCGGCTGCAGCACCCGACCACCCTCTGGGGAAAGAACCCTAACATCCAGCCTAATAATCCCCTAACATAGCTGCAGCCATTCCCTCAGGTCCTGTCCCTGTCACAGAGAGCAGAGATCAGAGCTGCCTCCCCCACTGCCCACCGGGAGGAGCTGCAGCCCCAGTGAGCCCTGTGCTCCATCTCCTCCAGCTGAACAAACCAAGTGCCCTCAGCTGTTCCTCCTATGGCTTCCCCTTGAGACCCTTCCCCATCCTCGTGTCCCTCCTTTGGAGACACTCTAACAGTTTTAGATCCTTCCGATATTGTGGTGCCCCAAAGTGCCCCCACTTGAGGTGAGGCCACCCTAGGGCAGAGCAGAGCAGGACAATCCCCTCCCTGTCCGGGCCAGTGATGCTGGGCCTGATGCGTCCCAGACTGTGGTGGGACAGAAGTGGGATGTATCTGGGTGTCAGGGTCCTGAGCACATGGACCCTTATTCTAAGGGGTCTGGCTGGCTGCAATCCAGGCCTGTTACACAGCAAGAGATAGAGAAAGCCCCAGTGAGCTGCTCCCCTCCCTCACCTCACCTGGGAGTTACTCTGAGCTGAGGATCTCATGCACACAGTGCTACAGCCAAACAACTCCTTGATCCAGACCCTGAATTCCTGGCTAGAGCTTGGATCTGCCTCCTCACCAGACTTTTTCAGAGACTGGGACTCCAGGCAGAGCCTGGGTACCATCAACAGCACTGCTCAGCTCTCCTGGCTTCTGTACTGTGCAAAGGGGCCCTTTTCTGGCCAGGCCACTGCTTCTGCTGTCTCATTCCTGTGCTCAGCTCCTGCCTCCCCTCCAGGAGCTGCCTTCCCTGCTGCTGGGCATGGGACCAGCACAGGACACAGGTGTAACAAAATGGTCTGATCGCAGAATAATTTGGGTAGAAACTTTAAAGCTCATCCACTCCTGCCATGGGCAGGGACACTTTCCACTATCCCAGGCTTCTCCAAGCCCCGTCCAACCTGGCCTTGGACACTTCCAGGGATCCAGGGACAGCCACAGCTGCTCTGGGCACCCTGTGCCAGGGTCTCACCACCCTCACAGCCAGAAGTCCTTCCTAATATCTGATCTAAGCATAATCTCTGGCAGTGGGAAGCCATTTCCCTTGTCCTGTCCCTCCATCCCTTGTCCCAAGTCCCTCTCCAGCTCTTCTGGAGCCCCTTTAGGCACTGGAAGGGGCTCTAAGGTCTCCCCAGAGCCTTCTCTTCTCCAGGCTGAACAATCCCAACCCTCTCAGCCTTAATTCTTCTCTGAGCCTGATGCTCAAGCACAGGGTGTGGGCACCTATCAGTCACTGCTCCATCCTCAGGTGCACCAGTGAACACTCACCTGAGCATCTTACACAGGGTTCACAGCCCTCTCCTGAGGTTAAGTACTGACCAGGAGCAGGACACTGGTCTGCAGCTCTAAAAATTGGACTGAAGAGATCAAACTATGACCTTATAGAATTTTATCTTCCATGAAATTTTTCCCTGGAACAAACTTCACAAACATAAACCTACTGGTATTTAAGGGCCAGACACACTGGATGGAAAACAAAGATGGAAAACAAAGGCAGAGCTGTAGCAGAACCAAACAAGCCATTATATGGGAAAATAAGAACATGACAAAGAATACAGAAAACAGGGAGCACTAACACTGAATGAATGAAAGACAAAACTGCTTCCAGAAACACAGTCCT
This sequence comes from Daphoenositta chrysoptera, assembly GCA_013397915.1. Taxonomy (NCBI): domain Eukaryota; kingdom Metazoa; phylum Chordata; class Aves; order Passeriformes; genus Daphoenositta; species Daphoenositta chrysoptera. The sequence continues at coordinate 103,844 of VZRO01000092.1, read as the reverse complement.
TAAAGCCCAATGCTTTATGTTGTTTTGTGTTTATAACAAATCCCAAATAACACAAGAACAGGGAACATACAGGAAAGAAGAAACAGAAAAATACCCAGATCTGCCAAGTCACACCCATGGTCAGAATATGGGGGGTGTGGGCTGGGAAGGAGAAACTTACCTAGTTCAGGGTGTGGAGTGAGGTGGAGATCTGCCTCCAGCTGTGAAATGCACCACTCCAGCTCCTCCCGGAACACACCCTGGGGAGCCTTGGACATCGTGTGGGGAAGGCAGAACGTTTAGAAGCATAAATGTCTCATCTCCAAAACTGATTCCAAAACTGAGTTTTCTGAGGCCTTCTCTCCTCTCACAGGAGATCAGACCTGCCTTTACACTGTAGGTGTGCTGTGTAACAGCTCATTTATACCATAAATCAACACAGCACAGGGACACATGTCCTGTGTGGAGAGCACCAAATGAGCCCTCTGCCTTACAAAAATTACAGCTCTTACTAGCAGGAAACCCCGCCACTCCCGGCAAGCCAGGACTTCCCACAGATATTTTTTCATCTTTTTCTCCACCCGCCCCTTTTTAACGGCCCCAAATGAAAGATTTCTCATTTTTCCCCTGGAGCTTAGGCAATGGCATAATGTCTCCACAGCAGAAAATTTCCCTTTAACACAGCTTTGGCGAGACACAGAGTTTATCTTTAGGCTAAACACAAGCCCTTGAGACCCCATGTGCTGTACTTCTACGCTGGCTGCCTCCTGCTAAGCAGGTGGAAGTTAAGGTTTGCAGCCCGCCTGGGGACAAGGCACACTAAAACACTGGGAACGAAAAGAATATTCAGGGTAAGGATATGAGCAGGGATTGGGAAGGCCTTTAGGGAGAACCTGCGGGAGCTGGGCCCGGTGCGGTGAGAGGGGCTCGGCGCGGGCCGAGCAGCAGAGCCTTACCCGCTCCATGTCGGGTTCCCTGCGCCGCCGCCGGCGGAAGCGGCTCCCCCGCACCGCCCATCTCCGGTCACGGGGCGCGTGTGGCCTTCGGGACCGGCGCCGCCCGGGCCGGGCCGGCACCACCACCTGGAGCTCGGGGTCCGCTCGGGGCGTCCCCGGAGTCCGCTCGGAGCCCCTCCGACCCCTTCCCGGAGCCTCCCCGGGGCCTCCCCCCGCCGCCGGCCGGGGCTGAGGGTGACAGGCCGGGTCGGTGTGCACTGCCCTCAGCTCTCCGGCCGCGGCCGCGCCCCGCGCTCCCGTTCCGCCCGTGAGGGCCCGGCGGCGCCGAGCCCCCAGCGCCCACCTTGGCAGCGCATTTGTGCCCCCCGCATTTGAGCCTCCCTCCTGCTCCCCTGAGCCCCGCAGGGACCCGTCGGACACACGTGTGCGGTGCCGCCTCCCCTGCGCCAAATGGCCGCACCAGCCCTGGTCCCTCGCGTGCCAGCCTGACACAGGCCATGCCAGCACGCACCACCATGGGCAGGCAAAAAAGCTTAATACACACCTACAGGTACTGTCTATTCCCATTTCTATTTTAGATTTCCTTTTGATTATTTAATTTTGTAAATAAAAAGTTAGACACCTTGTTTCATAGGCATTTCCCCCCCTTGGATTGTTTCCAACAACAGCCAGAAGATCCCCATGAGGCTAGTACTGCAGCAGCACAGCGCGTCACTGCACGGGGTTTGGTGTCTCTCAAATGCTTCAAACCGTGGAGATTATAATTTCTCTTGACAGTGGTAGCTGATGTTAGAATTTCTCCAAGGCTGACAGTGATTCCAGAAGGGCTCTAAAGTGCTGGGAAAGCATTTCCAAATGTTGCTGCTAAAGATTATTAAATGGTACTGGAAAAAGCAGCACACTTCTGCCAATCCCAACCAGACTTCTGTCTGCCTTACAATCTCCACCCTCGCTGAGACTTAGCCGTTGTCTAAGCCCACCCCTCATTACAAAAACCACCTCAGTGGTTTGAGCCTTATCCAAGGTTGTCTTGAGACTTATCTTGACGCTTTTTCTGAATGGTCGAGTAGGGTTGAAATCAGCATCAGTCATTGCATTCAAGAGTCCCAAGTGTCAGGAAAAAAGCTGGCAGTCAAGTATTGGAGAAGATAATGAGCACAAAATAATGAGCTATCATATCTGTCTTGAAAGGCCAGAATCCCAGTGCATTTTTCTTCTCCCTCAGTGCCTGAGCTGGACTGAGGGCTCGCAAGCCTGTCACCACCAGTCTGGATGCATCCCCTAAAGCAAAAGCTCCCAATCCGTGGCCTGAGGAATGCACAAACCCATCAGGGGATGCAAAGGCTATTCTTGGTATGGCTGGCACAGAGCCTGCAGAACCCATCCAGACAGAGCAAGGAGTGAAAGGAACATTGTGTTCTGTGGCAGGATGCTGTCCATGTCTCCAGCTCTGCGGACTCAATGCCCATGCAGGGAAAAGGCACAAAGGACCAGCAATGCCTTAATATTCCTGGGTTTGATCTCTGCCCTGAGGATTCAGCCCCACAATGGCACTGAGTCAGCGAGGTGTGGCAGCCTTGCGCTGAGGACACATGACAGAAGGGCTGTTGGGAGATCCAAATGTGATCCTCAGATTCTGCTGACACAACAGAAACCTTGTCACGGGAAGAGTTGTAAGCTGAGCTGGTGGCAGCTGATGTCTTAACAAGTCATGGCTGCCCAGGAGCGAAGCAAACAGCAGGCAGAGGAATGGGAATGGCTTGAGCCTGCCTTGGGTGCAGAGCAGGTTAGTGTGTGCTGTATAAACCGTGCAAAGGCTGGGACAGTTCCTCACTGCTGTCAGATGGTAACAGGAGCACCTGTCTGGGGTCAGGACAGCTGTGCAGTCCCATAGGTCACTCCAGGACTGGCATTCCTTGCCAGTGAGAGCTGCCTTTTCTACCAATGCCACCAACTGAGCAACAACAAATTCGTGGCAGGCATGGCTGTAACTGGAAGCTGGAAAATGCAGCTCTTTGGTATGAGGCTCCTTTGAGGGAGTTGCACGAAGGAATTGGGGAAAAAAACCAAAAGAAGTAGGGTGGTTGCCAGAGCTGCTAACCACAGTGCCAGGGAGCCTTGGAGGGCACTGGGACAGCCCAGCGTCACATGCGTGACGCATCCTGTCGCCAGACTTCCTCGCCGGCGATGTATGTGGCTTGCACATACAGGTTGTCATTCAGCATTAGGAAATCTGTGTTGGACAAGATAGAAAGAAAGCAGCTGTCAGAAGGGAGCTGCTGGGGCTGGCTGGGGAGAGCTGAGCTCAGTGGGGAAGGACTTCTCCCCACCCCAGGATGGCACTGCAGTGCAGTCCTGGCAATGGCAGCTCTGCTTTCTGCTCGGCTGAGATGTGGGGGGTACACCAAAGGATTTCCCAAATACCACCAGCATCCAAAGGAAAAACCACTGAAGCAAAAGCCCTGAGCAAATCCCAGGTGTAGCATGTCTCCCTGCAGCTCCCACTGAAACAGGGGATGAGCATGTGCTTACAGCAGCCCCCGCTTTGCCCCCTGACACCATTGTCTCCATACCAGTACCTGCATCAGAGTCATAATTCAGTGTCCCCTTTTTATGTTCAATCCCCAGGAGTTGAGCGGGATGCAGAGACGCTGCCTCCAACGCGGTCTCTACTGAGCACCCTTGGACAGAGAGTGATGAGGAGATGTTAGGGCAGCCCCAACCCCATTGCCAGAGCAGCCCAAATCCCCGTGGACAAGGCAACTGCCAACCAGGCAGTTGACGGACCCAAGCTGGAACACCCTCAGCACAGCCAGCTGGAGCCAGGAAGGGAAATATCCCAACAGGAGAGAGAACAGGCATAGGAAAACTGAACACTTAGGGTATGGAGAGGGGAAAATAATTCACTTTTGTCAGGAAGAAGCAGGAGAGTTCACCTCTTGTTAGTTCTATGGGTTAAAATGAAACTTCCCCTCAAAAAGGGGCTCATCTGAGGGCACTGATCCCAGCCCTTGTCATGTCTCAGGTGAGAGAAACGTTCCTGGTGGAATGGATACAGCTGGCAAAAGCAAGACCTCCTCCCGTGTCAACATAGGGAGCAGCAGCTTGTGGACAACGCTCTCTTACCTATGGCTTCTTGGAAATGTCGTACACACGTGTCCATGGTTGCCACGCTGCCACTGAGGGTCTTTGTTCCTGGGAGAAAAACAGGATGGCACTGAGCAGATCCCATAGCTCACAGCAAGAAGCAGGGCACTAGGGAAGCATAATGGGTCCAGAAGTGCAGAAATCCTGGGTGGCAGGAGTAGGGCCTGCAGCCACTTCCTGCTGGAGCACAGAAACCTGGATGTTACCCCCAGACCCCCAGCTCCACCATCAGACCAGCTGGCCTGGGTGAAACCAGCTCACAATGCAGGCATCTGCTGCCAGAGGAAGGGAATGGAGAAAGGAACGATCCTTCTCTGACATACCTTCCCAGTCTTCATCTACTTGGGAATTTGAAACTTGGGGAATTTAGCTAGCAAGAAGAGGTAGTGTTACAATAAATAAAAGGGACAATAAATATCTTTTAAGATTTCTCTGTCCTTACTGATCCCCCGAACCTCTGGCTCCCTTGACACTGGGCAATGAGGCTTTCAAAGGTGTTGCAGACAGCTACAACTGGGCAAGATTCCTCCACAAGGGTGGCACACTTCTCTTTACCAGGAGCTTCATTCTCCCCAAGGCCAACTCACTGCAGATCCACCAGGCATCAAAACCCAAGAGGGTGGTACAAACGCTGCCACACACTGACAGGGACAGCAAGGTGTGCTCAGCTCCTCAGGAATGGTGCCAGTGCCAGCACTGTCCCCAGCTCTTTAGCAAGAGGGACAGCACTTACCTGCGATGTAGGTGTTCAGCCCATCGATCTCCACCACCTGCTGACCCAGTGTGTGCCGACCCGGTGCCAGCCCCATGCCAGCGATTGCATCTGTCACCAGCACCAGGCCTGCGGAACACAAGGACAGGGGCCCTGTCAACTTTGCAGCTGATTTTGCTGTAGCTCCAAGCACTGTGCCCTGTTGACCCTCCTGGAGAGGGACCATGTGTCTACAGCCACATCCCACCAAACCAAGAGGACTGAGGGATCAGCACAGGTGGCTGTGACCTTCCAGGCAGCAACAGCAGCACGAATGTTTTGTGAGAGATGGTGCAGTGCTCAGAGTGGCTGGTGATGCTGTGGGGACTGCCATGGCTCACCTTTGGGATGGGCTCGGTGGGCGATGCGCAGGGCAGCGGGGTTGGTGTGGATGCCATCAGAAATCATGCCATAGAAGACCCTCCGCCCAGCAGGAATCTTGTCACTTGTCAGCAGCCCCACAATGCCAGGGTCACGGTGGTGGAACTGCTCGAGGGGAGAGAGGGGACAAGCTGTGGAGGATCACCAGGACACACTGGCTGAGAGTCTTCCCCTCAGGGGATGCAGCTGTCATCTCTATCACACAGTGCCTGGCAGCTTTACCAGGCAAACCTGGCCATTGCCCGTGATCACAGAATCACAGGATGGTTTGAGTTGGAAGGGACCATAAAGCTTATCTTGTTCCACCTCCTGCTATGGACATCCTCCACTATCCCAGGTTGCTCCAAGCCACATCCAACCTGACCTTGAATGCTTCCAGGGACAGGGCAGCCACAGCTTCTCTGGGCACCCTGTGCCAGGGCCTCCCCACCCTCACAGCCAAGAATTTCTTCCCAATATCCCATTTAACCCTGCCCTCTGGCAGTGGGAAGACAAGGAAGAATGTCCTGCCACTTCAGGACAGCTCTCCTGGAGCTCTCCTGGAGGCCCTTTAGGCACTGAAGGGGCTCTGAGCTCTCCCTGGAGCCTTCTCTTCTCCAGGTGAGCACCCCCAGCTCTCCCAGCCTGGCTCCAGAGCAGAGGGGCTCCAGGCCTTCGAGCATCTCCATGGCCTCCTCTGGACTCACTCCAGCAGCTCCACATCCTTCTGCCATTGGATCCTAGGGCTGGAGGCAGCTCTGCAGGTGGGGTCTCACCTGTGTGGGGCAGAATCCCCCCCCCCGCTGCCCACACACAGGAGGAGGTCTGGGTGCACACAGCCAGGGCATGTCCAGCTCTCACCCACCAACACTTCCTTGTCCTTCTCGGGGATGAATTTCAAGAGTCTGCTACAGCCTTGACTCTCTTTCAGATCCAGCAGTAGGAATGTGAAACCACAGGTTCAGTGCCAAAACCTCATTGCAAAGCATGGTTCTCAGCTGGGGAGAACACAGATCCATGGGAGCAGGACAGAAAGCCCAAAAGCAGCCCTGGAGCATGGCAGGTGCCTCTGGGGACTCACCGGCAGCATGGCATTGAAGAGGTGAGTGATGAAGGTTGCTCCGTGCTGCACAGCTTCCTCAGCCTGGGACAGATTAGCCACTGAGTGACCTGGGAACAGAGAGCAAGGCCTGATTCCTCTGGCCATCTCTCCACTGATCTCCTTACAGGAGTAAAGACACTCCATCACTGGACCATGCTCTAATGCCCACCCTGGCCTGAGGTCTGAGGTGCAGCCTCGACACAGATGTGTCTGGCCATGACCTGGGGGGACTCTGGGGTGGGTGTTTCACCTGAACTCCTTCAGTGTTCACATTACAGTTGTCACAAATGCTGCCCTGCTCACAGCATTTTGCCTTCAGGCTGGGTTTGAGGTCCAATGACATGCCTTTCTGCTGGCCTCAGATACTTAAAAGTTTTGTAGAGAGGTATCAGGCGATACCCTCACAACAGTGGGGACTTTGCCAGAAAGGAATAAGGGCATTAAACTATCCAGAAAGAAAATTCTGTTTCCCTAACAGGACAGCAGCTCTGTGGGCTAACCTTGCCTTTCTGGAGTTCTTTATGTGGCTGTGGGATAAGAGATAGTCTGCTGTATGAATGTCCTTCTCACCTGAGGTTTAATTTTACCCTGAATAACTTCCTCCCCTTAAAAAAAAAAAAAGACTTCTTCAATGATCTGAGACAAAGAAGAGTTTGTGAAGTGAAGGAAAAGAAAAATGCAGCCAGTTTTAAGTCAGAGGCCGGCCAGATATTGGAGGGAGAGGTTCCTACAGCACTTCCAGTTGAAAACCAGAGTTATCAAAACAACAGTAACCTTTGGAAAATGATTTCACCTGTCGCATAAGGCCTAAAGCAGTGGAACTTCAGAGTTTGAACCCTTCCACATCATCAAACCTCCAAGTAAGACTGCTACTATTCTCTGTGCTAGAACAGCACCTGTTGTTTACTGCAGGGGCTCCTCAGTTGATACAAACTTTGGCCCTTGCCATGACAGATTGACAGCATCAAGCGAGGTCCCCATTTGTGACAGGTCCGTCATCTCCATACAGGCCAGGCAAAAGAGAATCCCACCCTGTCCAGTTGCACCGAGACACTGTTAGAGATGCCACAGCCCCAAGGGAGGGGCTGCCAGAGCCCTCCTGAGCCCTGGGTGCTTACCCCTCCTTACCCAGGGAGACGCAGATGCCCCGCTTGGTGAGCTCCTGGATCACCTCACTGCTCCTCCTCATTTCAGGAGCCAGTGTCACTATCTGGACACAGTCCAGGGAGCCATAGGTGGCAAGCAGGTCCCGGAAGGCACCTGCCTCAAAGGTGCGGAGGCAGTGCTCTGGGTGGGCACCCTTCTTCTCCTTGCTGATGAACGGCCCTTCCAGGTGGGCTCCTGTCCAAACAGGAACAAAGAACCATGACCCTTTCTCCCCCTGCCAAGGACCAAGAAACCTGCTCTGTCTACTCTGCTCTAGTTGCGCTCTTGCCATTTTTCTGCAGCAAAACACATGGCTCAGGTAACTGTGAGCTCAGCACAGGCAGAGATGCAGTGCTGGCCACTGGCCAAGCCACCCCACTGCCATTGCTCCAGGGGGCCCAAAGGGGCTGGAGCAGTACATGCATGATGACAGAGAACACAGCAAAGGCCAGGCACAGCCTGAGGGACAAAGTGGGTCTGTGCCCACCTGTGCATCCCTCCCACCGAGAGCTCCAGCCCCTATTTGTGGTCTGTAACTTCTTTCACCTCAACCGTGAACAAGATAATTGCTCACCTAGAGTAACACCACAGAGGAATCCACTTACCCAGGATTCCTGCTCCATGGGCTCCACCGTTTCTTACACTGATCTGAGGGAGAACCTAGAGAAAGGGGTTTGTCAGACATGGCACACCAGACCTGCCAAATCAGACCCAAATGTCAGGTCCACAGGGAGATTTTTAGCTGGTCCACTTGGGACCATCACAGCCCACAAAGGAAAAGCTGTCTCCAAGCCTTGGTGTGCAGAGCTTCCCTGGGAGATATGGCTGTCTCAGCATTCTAAAGGCTGAGGGCAAGAAACCCAGGGTAGAGTCAAGCTCCTCATGCCCACAGCTTTTCTGCCCTGGCAGCTATCCCAGTCTTGGCCCACCCACCTCCTGATACCAACCTCAGTCCCTGATCACCCTGCAGATGGGAGGGGAGAAGGCCCCTTACCTGGTGGTACACAGATGGAGGAGAGGTCACCAGCGTGGGACAGAAAGAGGTCACTCCATGGGAGAGGATTTTCTGACTGACCAGGTTAATACCTGATTTGAAGTCATCCGTAGCCAGAGAGAAGTCCACCCCGAAGCCTCCTGCACCACAAACAAAACAGAGGTGAAACTGCAGCTTCCCCAGTGGACGTGTCCCACCTTGAAACACCGAAGAAAGATTTTGTGTGACTGGAGCCAGATGTTCCATTTGTAGGGCTCTGATGGAGAGGGCTCCACTACCACTTCTGTCCTACATTCCAAGGTTCCTTAAGTACAAATCTCACCATTGCTGCCCCACTGAAGTGCTCTTCCCCACAGCACCCCAGTATTTTGCAAAGACAACCTTTTTATTTTGATGCAGGGCAAAATGTGAGGATTCCCAGCTGAAAAGGGATCTGACCTAAAACTTTTAACTACCATAGAACAAGCCCCTCTTTCCTTCTGAAGAGAGCTATTGTAGTTAATGTTTGTTCCTTTGGGAAGTCTTGCCCTCTCCTCCCAACGTCCTGGAAAGGGTAGGGCAGGCATCCTGCCAGTGCAGGGGCAGGATAAAATATAGATAAAAATGAGTTCAGAGGAAACCCTCACCTGGCCAAAGGGGATCACTTACACAACAGCAGCAATCACAGGCAAAATTGCTCTTTGTCATTAGTTGGGTGACTCACACCTCCTTTGAGCAGCTGAAACGTGGCCATGGGCAGGATGCCTGCAGTGGGGCTGGAGGTCAGGGATGGGCAAACCCAGGATGCCCCCAGTCCGTGAGTGCATGTAGCTTCACTGTACCATTGATCTGGACATCGATGAAGCCCGGAGCGATGATGCTGTCCTTGCAGTCCAGCTGGACATCAGCAGAGCCCTTCTCGTCAAAGAAGAGTTTCTCTGGGTTGAGGATCTTCCCCTCTCGCACCCATAGGTCCTCCCTGGAGGGACAGTCACACACGCCAAGCTCTGGTGCCATCTGCAGCACGTGGAGCAGGTGGCTGTACCCCAGTGACAGTGATCCTGGGCAGAGTGGATCCCACCGGCACCTCCTGCCATAGGCTCTGCGATGTCTGCCAGAGCACAGCTGCTTTTGCAGCTGGGACACAGCGGGCAGCCCTCTCTGCCTCCCTCTGGCTCTACAAAACTCACGGGAATGGGATTTTCACGGGCTGCCCCTCAAAGGTGGTGGTGATGGCCAGAGGGACAGGGGGCTGGCAGAAGAGCCAAAACGAGAGGGAGCGTACACCACAGCCGCCCCATCTCCCTCCAAAAGCTCTCAGAGCGGACATGGGATGGTGGCAGCGCGGCGGGGTGAGGGCCAACAGCCGAAGCACAGGGGGAACTGGCGACCGTCCCTTGGGCACTGCAGGTGCCAGGTCAGGTCGGCAGCCCGCCCGGGAGCCCCCACGCCTCTGGTACCCCCGCAGCCTCTGTACCCCCAGCAGCCCCGGTACCCACGGACACCACGATAAAGCCCTGGACAGCCCTGGTACCGCCAGACATCACGGTACCCCCAGCAGCCACTCCGGTACCCCCGCCTCACCTCTGGAGCTGGTGGTCCCTCAGGATGCGGCAGTTGGTGAACTGGACGATGGGCGCGTCCGAGACGGATTTGTTAGACGGCATTGCGAGGCAGCGGGAGCCGGCGGGAACCGCGAGCCCCCCCGGTGTCCGGCGCAGGGGGCGGGGACCGGGCGTGCCGGAGCAGGGCCAGGCCGCGGCTCCGGTGCGAGCGGCTGCCGTGGGACTGGGCAGCCAGTGAGGGGCGGAGGCACGGGAGCACCGCCCCGGGGGCAGGCGGAGGGTGAGCTCTCTCCCCTGCCCGGCTCTCTGAGCCGACGCAGTGAGAAACAAGCCCCACGATGCCCGATGAGCGCCGGGACCGGGGCGGTGTCCCCACTCCGGGGGCACCGGCATCGGGGGGCGAGGCCGCGGTCGGGGGCGGGGCCTGGGCGTGGCCTCGCCCCGCAGCACCGCCTGCTCCCCGTCACGTGAGCGCTCTCCGCACGTGCCGGGGTTCCCCGCCCGCCCTGCCGCACGTGACCGGCCCCGAGGAGCCGCCATCACGAGAAGGGCGCCGCCATCTTGAGAAGGTCTGGGGCGGAAACCCTTCTCATGAGCCCGCATCCTGAACCGGCACCCTGAGACCCCATCGTCGGACTCCACTGTGAGACCTCCTGCTGAGACCCCATCCAGAAACCCCATCCTGAGATCCCCATCCTGACAGCTCCATCCCAAGACCCCCATTGTGACACCCTGGGCCCACTGCCCCCCGTGTACCCGAAGGAAGCTGACGAGACGTGGTTCCACCCAGCTGATGTGGGCTCCAGCACTACTGATGAACCTCTCCGAGGAAAGATAAATGATGGGGAATATAATTGTGTATGAACGTAACATCCCTGTCTGGCCTGGAATTGGATTTTAATTAGGTTTTGTGCCATGCTTATCATTCCATGATGTCAGTGCTTGTCCACACTACAAGCTGCTCCTATTGTCAGCAGGATGCTGGGAAAGGGGCCTGAAAGGGAGAGATAGGAATGATGCTGGTTGAGGCTTGGAAAACTATGTGCAGCACTGTTTTGGGATTTGAGGCTAAGAATGGTTTCTGGCCACAGAGCTGCTCTAAGAGCTGGAGCCCCTCTGCTCTGGAGCCAGGCTGGAAGAGCTGGGAGTGTTCATCTGGAGAAGGCTCCTGAGAGACCTCAGAGCCCCTTCCAGGACCTAAAGGGGCTCCAGGAGAGCTGGAGAGGGACGGGGGACAAGGGATGGAGGGACAGCACATGGGGGAATGGCTTCCCACTGCCAGAGGGCAGGGATGGATGGGATATTGGGAAGGAATTGTTCCCTGTGAGGGGGGTGAGGCCCTGGCACAGGGTGCCCAGAGCAGCTGCGGCTGCCCCTGGATCCCTGGCAGTGTCCAAGGCCAGGTTGGATGGGGCTGGGAGTAGCCCGGGACAGTGGAAGGTGTCCCTGCCCACGGCAGGAGGTGGAACGGTGTGCACTGTCAGGCTTTCCCCATGAAATTATGTACATCTGGGACACCCAGCACCATACTGCTGGGAATGAGTTTTAGCTTCATACAGGTGGAGCTGAGGAGACCCCAAAACTAGAAGTTGAGAAAATGAATCCTAAAACCATCTCTCAGCCCTGCTTATTTGTCTGCACAGAAGAAAGGACCCATCTAAGCTGCTCAATAGAATTTGGATGTCAGAAGGCACATATGGCACCCAAACTGCTGGCGGCCAAAACAGGTCACTTCCCCGGGAACACACAAGCTGACAGGTCCGTGACAGTAACTTTAGCTGGCAGTGGAAGACATGCTGAGGTAAAGGCAAATACTGACTGCACAGATAGGAATATGTCCCACCAAAAATATCCTGCCTCGGGCCCACGCGGAGCAGTGACAGAGCTTCACCTGAGAACCCTCCAGCCACACAGATCCAAGGCTTCCTCAGGCTGCCAGTCCCAAGCCTGGATCAGAGCACTGAGACCTCCCATTTGCACTGCTGGGAGAACAGAATAGCCTGTGCCAAGCGATGGGAATCTGCTCCTCGAGGCTGTAGGTATGTCATCCAGCCCAAACTACAGCATGTACTGCTAACGTCTTACCCCTTTGGATGTTCTCCTTTTATTTCTCAGCATTAAATTAACCCTGTCTTGCATCATCAATACTGCACACTCCTCTAATAATAATCCCACATTCTTTCTCTCCACTGCCCCAGTAAGAGGCGGAGGGAATCACAGGCTGTAGTTTTGCTTGCATTTTCTTTAGCAAACGTGTTTTTTTTTTTTCTTCAGGTTGAGTTATTTTTAACCTGGCTCAATTCCCAAATTAGGTTCACTGCCTGGCAGCAAGAGCAGTTGTACCTGCGCACTTGGGAGGAGCTGGGGAGCACGTGGAGCAGCTGCGGGAGCAGGGCTGGGGCTGACACTGCTGCTGCATGAAGGGCTGTTGAAATATAGCCTTATCTTCTGATTTTCACAGGCATTCACAAAGATGTCTAAGAAACTGTCCCAAGGCACACTGGAGCCATGGAGGCTGCTTAGAACACACTGCCAGTTTTGGGCACAATCACCCAAGATTTGTCCTTAGCCTACCTCATGCAGACAGCCATTAGGAGAGGGTGGCTGAATTCACTCTTTGCCATTTAAGTCACCCTTTTCCCCTCTGCCAAAGGCAAAGGAGGAAAGCACAGGTGTAACAGCATGGACAGGGCAGTTCAAAGTGCCAGAGGAGCGTCCGGAATTTACACAGTCCCTGGTATCCCCTTGATGAATCCTGAAGAACCATATCTGATCCTGTGGTGAGGGCAGCTTGTCTCATCAGCAAAAGGAAAATCGCAAAGACAAGCCACAAACTCCAGGAGCTGCGTCCCGCCCAGCTTGTGCTCTCTCAGGTCAGAGAGAGCTGTCAGGAGTCTGTAGGTACCTTGTGGGTACAGTGTGGGCCCCGAAAGCCTCGGCCCTTAAACACTGTAAGGTCAGGGCAGGATTTTTCCCTGTGTGCTTTTGTGTCGTGACACAAGAACCAGCTTGGCAGAAACCCAGTGATATGAGTTGCAAAGCTGTGGCTCTCAGGAGCTCACTGAAGTGTGTCTTGCAGAAAAAAATAACAGCATTTATTAGCTTAAACAGGAACAAAAATGGAGAAGCATTTTGGGACACAGTCCTTTGACCCTCAAACAGAAAATTCCCACTCCAGGGCAAGTGGCATTGGGAATACTTGCTATGGGTTTGATTTAATTACGTCAAGAGGAAAAGATGGTTAATAGCTGTAAAACTAAGGCCAGAGGTGGCAAGTCCTGTGTGTCAGAGACAAGCTCTCACCTGAGTACAGCAATGGTTTGGACAGTACAGCTGGCTGGAAACAGCAGGATCCCCGTGGCCAGCCTAGGAGGGAAACAAGGTTTACTGAGAGCTGTAGTCATTAGTTGTGCTGTTACTCTGTAACTCAAAACAGCGACTTGGTTTCTGGGATCAGTTTCTCTTAACAAGGTGTTTGTTTCCCCAAAGCTTATTTACTTTTCCAGGTTACTATGCTTCTCTGTAAGCCAGATCTCCCTAGGAAAGCCAATCCCTTGAGCAATCACAGTTAAATTCCTGGTACTTAAAAATGCTTCTCCAACAGCAGTGAAAAAAAAAAAAATTGCAGCCTTTGGAAAAAAAACAAACAAGAAACTGTGAAAGGGTTAACAAATAACAAGGTCAGCAAGCTCTGTGGTGTCCCTGTGTGTGCTGGCAGCTCTGGCAGCAGGTCCTGAACCTCCCCGAGCCGAGCCTGCAGCGACTGCCCAGTGCCTGTGCTGCTGCTGCTGCAGAGGCCCCGCTACTCTCCTCTCCTCTCTGCAGGGCTGACTCACTGCAGCGCTCCCAGCCACGCAGGGAGCACCAAAGCACCATGGCTATGCCGGCACAGCACCCCCTTTCCCCTCATCCAAACCGGCCACCCAGTCAACCCCTGCGAGCTGGGACTGCCCTCTGGGCTGCCATGCTCCTGGCAGTAAAGGAATTTCAAAAACCCCAAAGGTACCTCATTTACTTAATGCCCCGAATCACTTGAGGAATGTGCTGATGCAATAGTACCAGTGAAGGACTTGAAATGAGAGTTTTCACCCGGGAGTCATCACAGACAATTCAGAGCATCACTGTCCTGGCCGAGGCAGCATGTGCAGACTGTTAATTTGACTCTGGGTGTATCTGCAGGTACTTGGCACAAAGTGATCCTCCCCCAATCCATGCTCACCCCAGCTCTGTTCTTCTTGCATGGGTTTATATATTAACGACAAAGGCTTCATCTCCCAAGGCATGAAGCAAAATGCCATTGAAGGGATTTTCCCTGCAATGTTTCTGCAACTACCTGCCTCTGCTGGATGCCACCAACCTATAAAGGGACCTTTAGGGGGGGATTGGAATACGGGCCCTTTCAGTCACTTATTGCCCTTGGAGAGGATAGCATTTAACTGCTCTCCTAAATGCACTTTTGCTCACATTCTTGTCAATTGGCAAAGAGACTGGCAGCAGAGTCCCCTTACAGAAGGTAAAACCAGATGTTAAGCGTATTTGCGGCCACAGCCAGGACCCTCTCCTATCCTGCCACAATTTGAATTGCCAAATGAAATTCCTTTCACCAGAACTGCAAGCTGGATGCAGCATCCTCTCCAGAGCCTGGGTTCAGGATTCACCCCCCAGCTGTAAGCATAGTACCAGGAAGGCCCCCTCTGCAGTCTGTGTGAGACACAATTAACTGACAGATTCCATAAACCTTTATGACCCCCGGGGAAAGACTAATTCAGACGTTTAAACTACTACTTTTGCTGATGAAAAGAATGACCAACACCATTCTGATTAGGAATTTCCCCTTCCCCCGGGCACTGCTTCATCAGGCATCCAGGATTTTCCTTCAGTCAGCTTATGCCTCTGTACAGCCCCCCCACCATCTCTGCTGACACTGCCACGAGGCAAAGCCCTTCCCAAGCAAAACCAGCCCAGCCCAGCGCCAGCCCACTGAGAGTGACTGCAGAGAGATCAGTGTTTTAGCAAACAGCAAAAAAAAAAGCAAATTAATTTGTTAATGATTCTTGTTAAAACTAGCTCATAGCTACAGTCTCCTGCTTGCCCAGAAGGTGCCCATGGTGGCACCAGGCCTGGGCAATGCCTTTGCCAGGTTCGAAGCTCCAAATATCTTCAGTGAATTCCTTATGTTCTAGCCACAGCTCTTCATCATACTCGCACCACTCACTGGAGAGGTACCTTGGTGAGAACACACACACATTTTCACTCCCAACCAGGTGACACATCCCTCCACATGCATTAGCTTAGTTTGATGCCAAAGACACTGCTAGCACCAGGTGTCTTGTGGTAACATTGTAGCTTGAACAAGGCAGAGCTTGACCTGTTCTCCAAGCTACAGACTTCCCAGTGCTAACTGGAACCAAACTTTACCACTGAAAGGGTCCGACACATATATCCCCACGTAAGCTTGGCAGTACTCAAATCCTCAGGACAGAGGAGAGTGCTTCCACACCCAGTAGCTGCAGCAGCAGAATCTCCCAGCTCAAATGGTCTTGATTTAAGAGATAAAAATACAAGTTCTTGACTGAAGCCATTTTGTTGATGAGACTATTGTTGAGGTACTTCAGAGGCAATTACTGTTCACAGTGCAGCTTCCAAGCAGCTCAGCTTCTGCAGGGCCAGCACGAGAACAGGCTGCTTGTTTCCTGACAAGGCAGCTCCTCTCCCAGTTACAGGCTGCAGCCTGCACCCCTGCTCCCTGGCCCTTGGTGCAGGCTGCAGCTACCTGAGCCTTGGTTACAGAGCACCACACTAAGCCGGATGTGCTGATCAGGGTGAGCACAGCCATTGCATCCCTGCTCACCATGAATACAGCCCATGGCAGCAGCTGGGAACCACACTGCCACAGCCAGGAGAAAAGGGGTAAGCTGTGGCAGAGCTGGCACCATCACTCCTGCATGCTGCCCAGTCACTCCAGGAACCTGCCTCCCCCAGGGGACCTCACCCTCTTCCCAACCCAAAGAGCAGCAACAGCTGGAAATCAGAGCCGGGGACTCATTACAGCAATGTAGTGAGGAAGTTTTATTTGGAAACATGGTAGAAGTTTGTAACCCAACACTGGGTGCACGACTGATGCCGGAGCATATGCGGTTACTACTGAAACACAGGAGTGTTTCGGACAATTGCTGTAATAAAACACAATTCTCATACTCCAATACCAGGACACTACAGCAATCTTTAGAATCAAAATTACATCCAAGGAATTCTCTGCACTTACAATTGACCCCACAGTGTAATCTACCTATATATAATATTAATATATATAGCATGGGAAATTGAAAATCCTTGCTCCATAGATGTATGAACATGTCAAGTCTTTTATAAATAAACATCCAGTGAAGAGAAAAAATTACATTTCTAGTTCATATTTATACATAAAATACTAACAGCAATGGGTGGAAAATTGCACACGGGCCACCCCAAGCCATGCAGCAGGCTTGGAGCAGCCCATCCAAGTTAATATTGAAGTACACACAGGACAGACAAGTCACTAAACATATATTGCGCATTTACAAGAGATCAACTACCAAATTGGGACAACTGTACACATTGGAGAAACCATTTTCATTCTGGAGCTTTTTTTTTTGTTAAACGTAGATTTGTTACATCTCTTTACATCATACTGCAACATTTACTTCGTGGAGAGGATAAGGGCAACAATGAGGCCATAGAGACCCAAGACTTCAGCGAAGATCAAAATGAGGATCATCCCCACAAATAACCTGGGCTGCTGTGCTGTGCCCCGGACACCTGCATCACCCACGATGCCGATGGCAAAGCCAGCAGCCAGACCGCTGAGACCCACACTCAAGCCAGCACCCAGCTGAAGGAAGCTCCTGTGGGACAGAGATGGAAGAGTTTCAGTGGCAAGTAACAGGACACCAAGCCATAAGCCCCTAACTCTTTCAACAAGCCTGGTGTGTCTCAAAGCAGATGCTTACTGGCACTCCCAACTCAGAAACATGCAGCAGTGGAGGATCTTCACCTGATGGTTCATGTGTGGCTCATACACCAGACTGAGGTACTGGGCCTGGAGTTCATATGGCCACCAGCTTGTCGGCAGCCACTTCAGCCAGCTGCAGGCTCAGCATGCTGTCAGAGCAGCACTTACTAGCACTTGCAGCAACATCTGTTCCACAGTGCTGTGTAGCCTGTTAGTAGATGCCCATCTCCAACATTTAGCAACCTTATATACAGCCACAGCACAGCCAGGTGTCTTGCACTGCAGGAGCTGGGCAGGTCTCATTTTCCAAGCAGGAGAGCAGTCCTGAGGAGCAGTCCCTATCAGCGTCTCCCCACCTGGTAATTGCAAAGGACCATTTGTATCTGCTGTTTTAGACCATGTCTTGTTAGGCCAAGCACACTGCTCATAGGTACAGCCTGTACAGCAACACAGATACCTGTCACACTTCAGCAGCACTGTTTTATTCCAAGAGGGCTCAATCACACCAGTTCCAGCTGTTCTCAGAAGCCAAGAGCAGATTAAGTTTCAGACTGTAGCTGCTATAGAGGCCCAATGTATAGCTCAAGGATTGATTTACCAGCACATAAAGCAAAAGCAATATTAATTATTCACTTGCATCTCCCAGGCAACAGCAGAGCTACTTAGACAGTATTGGAAACACCTGTGTATCCAGGTCTAGAGTCTGGCACCATGACACAAGCTTTGCCTCCTATCGCAGTGGTGTCTGTACAGGGCTTCTTTCAGCCCCACCACGAGCAGTGAGATGCCCGATTGGTCTGTGACAGCCACTAGAGTCAACTCAGCAGGCAGCTCCACTGGGCAACTGGAATCCAGCCCGTGCTCCTAAGCCTAGCCCAGGAGCATTTAGCACTGCCAGCCCTTTCACGGGCCTTGAGCCAAAACCACCCACACAAAGAGCATCAAACAGCGACAGGACAGTCTGAAACAGAACTGCCAGATGCAGCAACTTACTTGAATAGCGTGATCTCAGGTGAGAGGGCATTGGCAATGAGCACTGCCACTACGAGGCCATAGATTGCTATAATACCCGCCATGACCACAGGGATGATGGACTTCATGATCAGCTCAGGCCTCATGACAGACATGGCTGCAATACCTGTGCCACTCTTTGCTGTTCCATATGCAGCTCCCAAGGCTGGAAGAGAAAAAAATGCATTAGGCATATCCCCAAATACCATTTCTTTCACTAGGCTGCAGTTAGAGCAGCTGAGTCAGCACAAGGAAGGATTGTGCAAAACTAACAGGGTCACAAGATAGCCAGGAATACTCCCCTAAGGGATGAGGAAGTGACCTACCCTGAGTCCTATTCCAAAGAGGTGCTGTTCAAACACTACTAATAACAGAACATCTTCCCAGGCCAGCTTCACAGCAAGGCATACCCCCAGCAGCCATCCATGCCCCTGCTTAGGGGCCAAAACCCAAGGTCCCAAGTGGACCTCTAGCATTTGTGCCCTCCCTGAGTCCACACTGCAAGGCTCAACGCACATGTGTCTACCTCAGCAGAACACAGCTTAGAGCTGGGCTTCACAGTCACTGAACTTGGAGCCACCTGAACTGAGTTCAGACACACAGATCTCCTTCAGGAGGCCTCTTCTCCCCAAAACCCACTTTGGCCCTATGCTTTCGCCCTGGAGTTAAATGTGCCACTGCAGCTTCATCAGACACACTGAGACAGAAACAAACTCAAATATTATTGCTCCACATCATTCCTTGGAGAAAGGTCACCCTCTTCATGTTCCAGAACCTCACCCATGAAGGATTTGGGTCCAAACGCTTGTCAATCCAACCACTGGAACCATGAAGAAGAGTGTGGCTTGTAGGTTACAGAGGACCACAACCACCTTACAGGTACTCATCACCTCTGTCAACACTTGAGCATGCAGAGACCTGCACAGGATCCAAAGCAGATGATGGGCTTATCACCTGCACATGAGAGCTGTTGGAAGAGTCCAAAGCACTACCCCAACATAACTTCTGCCTCGAAAACTTTGTATTAGTCTCACAGAAGCTTCCTCAAATACCTCAGTCTTTGATTCTGCAGTACTTGAAAAGACACCTTTCCTTCCAGTCTTACTGGGGAGTATTCTGGGAACTCCATAGCTTCCGATTGCACTCACCATCATGCAGAGATGACATGCAGGCCAACTGCCAGCCAGGAAGAAAAGTCCCTGAAGCAGCAGTGACAGGCACATGGAAGGGCAGGCAGTCTCCTTTCCCAACATCATCAAGGTTATATTCAGAGGTCAGTCATATTTGGCAAGAAAATGTTCTTGCCTCTGTTCTAAAAGGCTGCTGAAGTGTATTTAAACCGTGGACATTTAAAGTCTTAATACTGTTCTGAGACTTAATAGTTGAGTTTGCTCCACCCACAGAAAACTTAAGTTTCTCCAAGGGAGACCTGCTTGTTCCACAAAGATCTGTAACTGCCTTACCCCAGTATCCAAATGTGAGATTGTGCACCTTGTCCCAAAGAGTTACTGGGAGGTATTCGGAGGAGTTTGGATATATGTTTTCCTGCTACTTGCTTAGCACTCCTGTACAGCCCATCTTTGAGCAGTCATCCTCCTGGCCTGGCACTAAAACTCCAGGCCATTCATGCAAGCAACACCGCTGCACTAACACAAGGTTCATTCTCAGAAGGAAGCTCAATTTTAGTTACAAAAACCTGAAGGGAAAGTCTCATAACTACCAATTTTTTCTGTGCTAGCAAAGCTCTTGAACCTTGACTGGCACTAAGTGATGTAAAGGGCTGTTTTGGGCAATTCAGAACTAAAAGCCAGCTTAAGAAGCTTGAGCCAGGAGCAGGTTCTACCTGCAAATGTAAGATGAGCCTGGAAACTAACACATGGACTTCATCAGCCATTTCAGTGATAGCTCTGTTTAGGGTCTAGCCCTTACGAAGTCTAGAAATAAATCACTGACTTGAACTAGGAACCATTTTTGTTGAATGAAGCATCTTCTAAGGGCTGGAACTAAGCCTGAATCCTGGTTCCACTATCTACCCTGGGTATAGAATTTAGCAGAAACCACTTCTGTCTGCAGTCTTTTACAAACCTCTCCAAAAATGCAGAGGATTATGAGGGAAGTTCACTATTTAAAGTTAGATCAGTCATTACTTCCTCCAAGCATGAAGCTACTCGAGGGTGTTGCAATTAATGTAGTGACAGATTAGAGAAGGTGATTTTGTAACCCCGCTTACAGAAAGTCAGCTTGCTCAAGCTTTTGTGGAAGGGCAGAGCAGCACAAGTTTGTCAGTTCCCAGTTAAAACCCCAGAACAGACCACATCTTATGCCTTGAATTTGTTTTAGACACAGTTCAAAAGAAAACCTATGTTTACCAGTCTTCACGTGAGTCTTAGATGCCACTGAAGCTCTACTGAACTCCCACTGGTGGACAGTCACAGGGCCCACACAGAGCTTGGCACATCTGCTCCCAAGGAAGCCTTTATCAGCAGCCCAACCAAGAGCCATCTCCAGCACCTTACAAAGGCAGCTTTACTGCCCTTCACTAGCCTGGATACAAGTCCTTGCATCTTTGACATTATCCCAGTATTACAGGCAAGGTGGCAAAGACAATACCTGCTTCCCACCACGACCCAGCCTCCAGTGGCACAGCCACTCAGTTTTGGGCTATGGACATCGTGGGCAATGTTCCTGCACACCTCCACCTCGCAGCAGCTCTGAACAACTGAAGCACATATGCTTCATATGCTACATTTAAATATCCCTGATTCATTGGAAGGACGTTTTCCAAAATCTCAGTAAACAGGGCTTGAGGAGATCTCTGTGGCACACAATGGAAGTGGGGCAAGAGCTGCACCTCTGCCACACAACAAGACTCTGGGTTTTTGTGTCAGCTCATCCACCTCCCTCACCTCTAACATATAGACCAACACTACCTTTAAAGAGGTAGAGCTGTCGTAGAACTGTCAAAACATTTACCTGGCAGGTGGAAAAGCACTCTGCCTATCTAGTTCACCAGAAAAGGAATCCGTGCTGGTCTCTAACCAGGAACTGTGCCATTTGAAAGTTCAATGGTGTTACAAGACAGAGAAGGTGCAATGCACATCATTCAAAACCACCTACTCCCAGTAAGCCTGTTTCAAAGGTTAACTCCCTTGTGAAATACTTGAGTTACTTCTTGAACTCACAATCCAGAGTTAATTTATGTACTGCTCCTAGGGGCAAAATGCACCCACCCCCCCCTCAGGGCTAAGGATATGCTGGCTGGCACCTCACCATACCTGTCCCTTTAAAAGTGATAGCAGAGGGAGTGAGGCTGTGCAGCTCCAGGATCAAGTATAAACTAGAAAGTCACTTGCCAGATAGGCTGTAGTGTCAAAGACTGAAGACTAGTTGTAGTCTTGCCACTGACACAGCTTTCCATAAAGGCTCTGCCAGCAGCCTGCTCTTCTGATCAAGGGCAGTTGCAGCATCCAAACCAACCTTTTCCAGCTCCAGCAGGTGACTGTGCTCAGCCAGGTCACACACCAAGAACAGTAACCCTGCAGTTAAGTCAGATGCAAGTCACCCTCTCAATACAGAAAGAGGCTGTGAAGAGCCTTCTAGTCAGGAGATCCAGTAGCACAGATCCAGTTTCACCAGTTGATACATTCAGACAGGCTCAGCCCAGGAAGAGAGGCTCAGAACCAGCCACACACACTCCAGCAGTATTTGGTCCATTCAGAGCCAGGGATTCCTCCCATGTCCCACCATGGTGAAGCAGGTTTCCACACTGCATGTGAGAGATTTCTAGAGCACTAACATGCAGAATTCCCCTGCATTAGAAGTGAGCTAGTAACAAAAGTGAGATTTCCAATTAGGATACCACTGGTTACCATCACAGCAAGCATGAAAGACCATTTGGGATGAGGACTTACATCTGGGGCCTTTTAAAACTAATCATTATCAAATGGGCTGCCCTCTTCAGTAGGCAGGCTTCCCTGGGCACAATTCACCTATGTCTATTCATCCCTGAGCAGGTTGTTCTTAAAAGGCTAGAGTAATGTTAGAGGCGTGACAACCAAGTCAGGTACAATCCTTGCTCTGCCATGCCAGAAACCAGGGCACTTCCAAAGAAACAGGCTGCTTCCCACCGGTTGGCCCTGCCCCCTCCCACCCCACCACGTTTAACAGCTCCACCTCAGGTTACAGTAATGGATACTATTGGAAAAACCCTGCTGCTCTGCGCCCAGGTGCATCTCTGCAGAACAGACAAGCTGCATTAGGGGAACTGTACTGAAACCTATGCAAATTCCCATCGCACTGGCTGAAGTCTGGCTGTAGCCTGTTCCCCAATGAAAATCCGAGGGGTAAACAGTGAAGCTGCCCTACAGGAAGCTGTAGACTCTGAAGACCTTCAGTGAGTCACCTGTTTCAGGATTAGGGACAGCTTTTTGTTCTTCCCTAATGTAATGAAAGGGTGTGGGGATTTCCACCAAGCCTGGCACTGTCAGCCTACAGCATTATCAAAAATTCTGCAAGACTGGCAGGCCTTTTACTCTTAGGTCAGTACATCTGAGAACTTAAACCACCAGCTCCTTGAGTTGTTGCTGTAATAGAAGCAGTCCAAGAAAAATAAAGGATCTGCCAGTCAACTGTCCCAAGAGCTGCTTCAGTTGGCATTCTGGATTGTCTGATACAACACAGAGAGCTCTTTGATTTTGAAAGTATGGTAAAGCACTTATACCATGGAGCACAGGCTTGTCCTTCTGCGAGCAGCAAAGTTCATCCAGCCACCTGTTAACTATCTTTATCATCATACAGGCTCCCTCCTGACACCTTAAAGATGACCTGTTTCACAAATCAGGTGACCAGTGTATTCCAGGTACTGACTGACAGAGTAGTGTATTACACCACTTAGCAAGACCCCTTTCCAAACAGCAGGTCTCAGGGGAGCTCAGAGCACTCAGCAGCCCCCACAGCTCTGCTGCCCCATTGGTGTGGCATGGGACAGCCCAGGTCGCCTGCCTGCATCCAGCAGACAGTCCTATGGCCAGAGCAGCCTGACCCAAAGCCTCGTGCTCACAAGATTCACAGTCTGAAGGAAGCGAGTGCAGCCAGTTATGCCTCACTGGTGAACCACACACTGCTGTAAACCATTGCCTCACGGAGTACCCAGCAGTCTGGTCAGTTCACCTTGCAACCTCTGTGTGCAACCAGTCAGGCTCTGGAGATGGAAGAGGCCAGTTCTAGGAATGAAAAAAGAAAGCTGACCAAAAGCTCCTAAGGCAGCTGTCATCCATGTCCACTGCTGCTCCCAGTGTTCCCACCAAAGGGGAAGTGCCTGCAGGCTGTATAGTGACTACAGGGTGAGACAGGGATCCATCAGGAAGCCACAGTACAAACTGCAGCATAGCTGCTTAAGCCACATTCTGCAGAGCCAATGGTTTATACCGATGATCCATCTCATTTTCAGATGTTCCCAAGACTGGCATTTACTGAGAGGATATGATGCCCTTGTTGAGATGCCTTCCCTCATTCTCAAGCTGTAGAAATATCGCCTACCTCAATTCTGTTACAGCACATAGGTCTTAGCCATCCACTACTTCACCTACTGTTAAGGATGAAGGCTTAAGCTAATCTCTACTGCAGACAGTCTGGTAGCTCATACACCTGCCCACATCACAAGCACCCTCATTTGGAGAAAATTACCTTAAACTGCACTCTGCCATTTCATTTTTACCTGCAAGCTCCTCAGTGTGAAGCAAGCAGCTCTCTTGTTTCACCTCCCCACCTCTCAGACAGTATTTTGGGAAGCACAGGTGCCATTTGCATTTGAGGATGCAAGTTGTTCATAGCCATGATGCCTTCCAGAATCAGACTGCGTAGGGCTGTCAGCTGCATCCAGCTACATGTTCTGAGCCAGCTGTTTCACCATGGAGGTCCCTTAAAAGCCAACCAACTGCTACAATAACTAAAGCCCTAGTTTAAAAGAAAACTACTATTTCATTGTCTCTGCAGCAACAATGAGAAGACACAGGACTAATTTAACACTGTTGGCTAAAGTTCTCTTCATGAGGAATCTTCCAGCTGCTTGGCAGTGCAGCAGGTATTGAAGGTACCAAATGCCCAGGAGTTCAGGCCTAAGAACAACTGCTGACACCATGGAGGGCACACTTGGGACAGCTTGGCACAGAGCACCAACACACAGAGAACCAGACAGCTCTGCTCAACACCACACCTGTCCATTCTGGTGTGCTCAAATCACATGAAAAAGCTACAATAATTTAATCACTCAACAGCACCTGACCCTGAGCCACCACTTTTCACACATGGGAAATAAGGAACTGCAGCAATGAGAACAAGTTGTAATCTGCAAGTAACCAGTCAGGCTCAAAGATGGCCAAGGTCACAGCAGCCTGCTCTTGTCTCTCACTGACCAGAACGAGTTCTGCTATCTATTTACCATCAGCAAGTAATGCTCACACGTCACACAGGACTGCATGAAGTCGCTTGTTTTCACATCAAACTAGCCTGGACAGTATAGAACCCAAACGTGTTTACTAGAAACAGGCCTTGGAACGACAAGCTCCCCAAGAATGTGATCTTTAGATACAGCATGAGTCAGGCATGATCACTGCACTAATCAACACTGATCCAGGACAATTTTAGAGTTTTACACTGCTTGTCCAGATTTAGCTCCTTACTTCTAAATCACGGTGGTTGTTTTAACAACTAACATACAATTAACATCAGAATATGCTGTGGTGCCACATGCCTGTTACAAAAGCTACACAACACGGCAAGTTTTAGTTTATCCTATGTTGACACCTCTGCCATATTGCCTTAAAAATCCAAACTGCTTCACTGTACAGTCACATCTAAGAAACAATTTCCCATCAGCAGTATCTATAACCTGTTCTCCAGTGCCCTGGCAAGAGATCTGCATGGCTCCCAGCTGCTGGTATTACAACATCCTTGAGGTCGGGAAAGACCTCTAAGCTCACTGAATCCAGGACTATCTGACACAGATTCTGCATCAAGGACCTCTCACAAACTGGCTGTAATATGACAGATACCAAACATTCATCAATACAGCTTATGCACTGGCTTTGCATTCCCCTACTCAAACCTTCCCCTTGCAATCCCACAGCACCATGCTGTCAACCCTGCAGCTTCTAAGAAAGGCTTCCCTGCTGGTTCAGACATGCCAGCACCATTCCGAATTCCTGCTAAAGCGCTGACTCAAGTCCGCATCCCTCACTGATGTTTCAGCTGAAGCACACTCACACGTCACAAACCCGGTGTCTAAAGCCATACAGCCATGTTCTTTTGCTTCCAAATTCGATTCTGCAAGAGGAATCCAGCAACTCCTTCCTTGGAAGGAAAGCTCAGTATTTAGGACTATTTTGCAAAATGCAGTGAACCGCTGACTATTTTTTCCCAACAAGTAACTAGGTCTTAGTTTCTTCCTCCATTATCTTCACTAGCCAAGAGGCAGATAGGTCAGGAGTCCCAACTCTGGCTCCTACAGCATTTCAACCATTGAGTTTTCAGGAAAATCCTTACCTGTCAAGCATGAGTACAATGTCTGAAAACCAAGGTGGCAGGCCACTGACTGCCCTCAGCATAGACATCTGCATCCCACCACCGGGGACAAACTGAGCACGACTAAACAGAGCCAACCAAGCTTTTGTTTTATCAAAAATTAAAGCCACAAACATGACTGGTGTGGAACCAGTCCACGGTGCCCATACCAGCAAGGCTAGACAGCTTCTTCTCAAACACTAGTTTTAATCCACTGTCCACCTGGCTCTTTGCATGATTTCATCTCCCACACTCATCAATCAAGAGCAGCTTCCCCAAATCCATCCTGCAGACCCAGCCACCATTCCAGAGGCCATATTAACACAATGAGACCCCAAGCACCTCAACAGCGCTACACAACTTGAGCTACAACCAATTCAATACAAGAAGGTTTTGATTCCCTAACTGGGAGCCAGATGAGGTGAGAGATGAAGACCAGTCAGTATGTTCATGTCTGTGGAGACATGGGCTAAGCCTTCAGAAGGGAAAAGCAGACTGATTCCTAGATGTTTTATTCCCAATAACCATAACACTTCAATTTGGGAAAAAAACAGCTGAAGCCTCCCCCATGTTACATCCCAAAGGGAACAGCAGGTCTGCACCCATCAGGGACCAGCAAACGCTGTGCAGGAACAGCAGTCACCTTCTACAGCAGTTCTTACCAGGCGCTGAGAGAGAAGGCATTAAAAGATGGTCTTTCTGGTGTAAACAGCACTTATGGTCCCTAGATCTGTGCTCCTTCAGTGGGGAGAGCGGTGCCGCAGGATGACCCAATTTACACCGCACTGAGCTCGCTGCTCGCCTGGAGACGCAGAGGGACGGCCATGGAGCAGGGCTTCCCCACTGCCCCGGCATCCCCGTTGCACGGGGCAGCTCAGGAGCCCGTCCATTCCCTGCAATGGCATTAACGCCTCTAAGGCGGACCTGCCCGCCAAACGATCGCACACTTATGTTTAATCTCGTTAAAAACTGGTCTTGCGTTATCTGGGGACTGGTTTTAACACCAACCGCGTCCGACTGACAGTGGCAGAAGCGCCGCCGCCGCAGAGGCCGGGGCAGGCAGAGCCCTGGGGACCCCGCGGGCAGCCGGCGC